>OY735223.1:38343294-38360794 GCA_963457665.1 Thysanoteuthis rhombus | reverse complement strand
AGAATTGCAAATTGAGTGATTTTTCTGAATCGACAAATATTAGTAGCAAATTCTCACACCATTATAAATCAAATAACAACTATGTAATTACGTCTATAATAGAATTACACTAAATATTGTTTCATTTAAATTCATGGTTTTCAAGAACCTACCCACCACGATGGTCGGGAAATTGGTATGTTATCATAATATTTTTGTAGCTAACTCTCGCTTGGCAAGTATTTTTGTGGCTAACTCTTTAGTGGCTGGCTTTTTTATGGCTTGCACTCTTGTGGCTAGTGCTTTTGTGGCCAGCTTTTGTGTGGCTGGCACGTTTTGTGGCTAGCTCTTTTGTGGTTTGCACTTTGGTGACTAGCTCTTAGTGAGTGCACTACTGCCAACAACACGAAGGACTGTAACTCTTCTGACAAGGAGTAATAAAATAATGCTCTCCTTTGGATTGACATTCTCTTCTCCAGCTCTCGGGATATCAGAGCGATGATGTTATTGCTGTCACGTACTGTAAGGAATATAAAGCTCTCCCTTTCGTAAAATCCACTTTCATTCGTTTATTTATTACCAAAAGTCGAGTCATTTTTAGAAAAGCGAAATAAAGACGCGCTGCTAGTGGGTATTCAAAATGGCAGGAGGCAGCGCTGGAGGCAAAACATCTTTGCTTTTAAAAAAGGCAACTCTTTTGGGATTACGCTTAAAAAGGCAGCCATCATAATTCTTGCAATTTGTTCATATACTACGTACTCTAAAATATTTCAGACGGATACAGTGTGCGTAAAAAGTACATGATACATTGGAAAAGAAAGTTTTAACATTTGCTTTCTGACTGACAGGATTTGGAGAAAAGATTTTAAATTTTTATACATTATACATATACTTCTACATATCCTTGTTCCAATATCTTTATCAATATACATTAAATATTCAATCAATTAATCATTTATTATTGATCTTTGGTCTGAGAACAGTCAACTTTCAAACTTATGATAAAATGGGCATTTTTTTGCAATATATTTGTATACATATGTGTGTATGTATGTGCGTGTGTGTCTGTACAAATACATATGTGTAAATGTTTATGTAGGTGTATGTGTGTATGTTTGCGTTAGAAGTTGTTACGAAACTGAATTTAAATTTGAAATTTTCAATGTTTGATTTTTAGAGTAAGTGCATCTAAAATAAGTTTATGCAGAAAAATGAATATTTGTTGTGTGAAATAAATGTTTTTGCCTCATTATATATACGTGTGTGTGTGTGCGCGCGCGAATCTAAATCTTCTAGAAATCGTTCTAAAGATATACACATTCGTATGTTTAAATAAAAGCAAATCTGGTGATGTTTGAAGGGATCCTTTGTAGATTGAACGTACATTTCATTGTACGTGAGTCCTCAACACACACAAACACACACACACACATATAAGTGTAAAGTTTTGTTTGGGTTTTTTTTTCATTTTTTTTTCAATTAGACTATTCATTGCTTATAAAGGTTTTAGGTAACTTTTAAGTGTAAGTCAAAACGGGTGTTTTTGCAATGTATAGGATACTTTTTGCACTCAATGTAAATAAATGAATGAATAGGACAAATGATAGATAAATAGATTAATAGAAACCGATTTACACACACACACACACACACACACACACACACATATATATATATATATATATATATATATATATATATATATATATATATATATATATATATGACGAAGATTAATAATGAGCATTCTGAGGTGGGAAGAAAGAATTCGGGATTATATGAGGAGATTTGGATTATTATTAGAGTTTGTTAGATACATGAATCACCATAAGAATAAATGAATCACAATAGCTTGTGTGTGTACCAAGAGTAATTATATAAAATATTATCTTAAATCATTTTCTCAAATAGATCTTTTATTTAAAACTATCTGAGAAAAATCTTCATCTTAATTAATCAAAAGAATACCAGCACGAAATTTGAACATTGTGACCGGAAAGAGCACTTCTTCGAAAAAAACAAAATTACTGCTTTTTGATAGAGTATAGGGGTGTACTGGAACAACTTTACATGGCACGGACAATCAAAGAGAGAAGAGTCTGTTGCTCACTTGGCTGGTTGGTCCGGCGGACCATTGTTGAGCTGCGGTGATTCGATAGATAGATAACTTGCTAACGCTTACATCTACGTGAGATGCCCCTACTAGCTAGTTAGATTGAGAGACAAAAAGTTAGATGTTCGATTTCATTCACAGGTACGTGTGAAGTGTACACACACACCCACACACACACACACACACACATATATATATATATATATATATATATATATATATATATATATATATATATATATGTATATATATATATATATATATATATATATATATATATATATATATATATATATATTAAATCTGGTTGGGTTTATGTTCCAGCTCTGTATTTCATGAGAAACAATCACTTTCACTGGGCATTTTGTATTTCAGAAAGTTGGTTTTGCATATCATAACTACTGGAATTTGCCCGTTTCTTACGAGATGCTTTGCGATGCGGTACTGAAGTAAACTCAATATCCTCCTACCTGAGTTCATGCCTTACTGCAAACCTCTTGTGCCGTTGTGTCTTACTAAGCAAGTTTTAGTAAATATCAAAGATTGTCTTTTTTCGGCATGAGAGACTCAATGGAAACTTTCAAGATAACAAATGGTTTCACAATTTAAATAATTTAATGAGTTATGTCAGATAGGATGGGAAATTTACTGACTAAGTCTATAACAAAAAAGAATTGCAAAAACATTTTGTTATTTTTTCTCCCAAAGATTCTTGAAATAGAGGAATAGTTCACGAACTTATGTAAAAAGTTGTACAAGGATGAATAATTCTTAAGATAACTCAGATGAATTTGGAACAGAAAATGAATTTACAGGGCAAACTGGAGAGTTATTTACTGAAATATACAGAAGAATTCAAGAAAAATGACTAAATAAAATATGCCTGGTGAATATTCCTCTGCGCTGGTAAGATCGTAACAAATCTAATTAAGTTTCATCCAACTTGGATAGATATATATATTGTTATGTGGAACAAGTATTCTTGGTGTAAATTCATTAAGGAGATGCCCATATAGGCATTTTTATTTGATAAACAAATAAATAGCTGCCTTTTTCTACGTGTTTTTTTTTTTTGTTACGTGTTTTTACCCTTCCCCCTCCCCGTCTTCCTCTCTTTTGCACTCTTTTTTTATTTCTTGCAAAATTTCATTATCTTGGTAGAAACCATCACCCAAAACTGTCAACATAGGTTTCTTCAATTTTTAAGTGATTATAGCTGACTGGCTAGCTATGTAGGAGTCGGACCAATGGCACTATTGTCAGTGGAATTTAAGCATCTATTCCGTATCATATCAACCAAAAAAGAGCTTTCTTGTTTTGTGACCCTCACTGTAAATAGTTTTTTTCGGGGGGGGGGGTCAATTTACAATGTAGTGGTATGCTAAATTGGTCCTTCAGTCAGGCAGCCTTCACGCTTGTTTTCAGTGATCAACGACCAGCAAAAGGCGCAAGAAGGAAGCTTTTCATTGATTACTCAATTTTGGAATGTTTTAATTGAATATCCAAGTACAACATGCGGCCAAAAGACGTTGGTAAGGGGTTTCTGCAGAGTGATTAACCAGACCTATTTTTTTTCATCTTTTTTCCCAATACTTCACAACCCCTCCATCTTTTTTTATTATCTTCGATCGACTTCTTCCTCTTCTTTCCTCCTCCATCATTAGTCGTCTTCTTCTTTTTCTTCTTTTTCCTCTTCTTCTTGCTTTCCTTCTCTATATCTTTTAGATTTGTTTCTTTTCTCCTTCCTCTTTATTCTTCTGCATGGTTTAGAGCCTCAATTTTGTTGACTTTATTTCCTTCAATATCTTCTCTCTATTACTCGTCCTCATTTTGTTTCTAATCTTTTCTCTCTTTCATTCATTCTTTATGAAAGATTTCTTTTTGTTTTCATTTTTTCTTTCTTCACCATCTTCATTCCATTCACCTCTTTCGTCCAATGTCATTTTTCTTTCTCTCTCAATCCCCTTTTTTTAATTTATTATTCCATTATCATTTTCTTCATTTCCGTTCTTTTTTCTTTTTGTATTCCCTCATCTCCCTCTCTCTCTCTCCCATCCCCCTCTCTCTCTCTCTCTCTCTCACCCTCCCTCAGACACTAACACAAACACACACTCTCTCTCTGACTCTTCCCCCCCCTCTCTCTCCAAATCTTAGAGCATTTCTTCCTCTTTTTTTCTTCTTCCCCATCAACCCCCTCTTCCCTTTAACGTCTTCACTTTCCTTGATGTCCCCCTAATATTTCCCTAACCATAGCAGGGTGTGGTTCGGGGTGAGAAGATGGTGTAGTGCTGGTTCAGGGTAGGAAGAGGGTATTGCGCTAGTCCTCCTCTAATTCATTTATCCTTCTACCCGACCATCTTTTTTTTTTACCCTTCCCCACACCTATTTTCTTTCCTCTTTGCTCGTTTCCCTCCCTCCCTGCAATCCTTCTGATCCCTCTCCCACCCTTGCACACCCACGTACCCACGCCCCTATCCTCTACCCCAGTCTAATCGATGCAATAAATCCCTGTTGTGTCGCTTATTGATTTCGCGAATGGTTCTTGTCAGATTCAAACAATCGAAATTCATTCTAATTATCGCCCGAGGACAAAGCACGCAAAATTCACAAACTGAACTCCCTGACCACCTTACACTCCCTTCTACCCGCTTAACACTAACCACTAAACACTCCTCGCTTCCCCCCTTGCGTCTTCTCCGTCTGATAGCTCCAGGACACGCCCATTCAATCTTTTTTCAATTTTTCACTCCCTCTCAAGAAACATGCTTTTCTTCCTCCCACTGTTACTTTTTTTCTGCCTCCTCTTTTTCCCTCTTCTCATCCAAAAGAAACCTTGTTTCCTTCCTCCCTTTCTCTTTCGACTTCTCCTTTCTCTTCTTCGTTTTCTCTCTACACAAAATATTATTCCAGCTTTCCCTCACCCCTTCAATTTTTCTCATTTTTAGCCTTCATCACACAATACACCTCTTTCTCCTATTCCTTTCTCAGACGTTTCACTCCATTTTCGAAACTGACTGCCATAACTTTTTTTAATGCATGTTGCCGTTGTTGAGCCTCAAAAGGATGGAACAGATCACTGCTGTTAATTTTTAACGGGTAGCTACTTACTGGACTTGGTGAAATATCAGTGGGTATTGATGCATATCGCTACAGGAAAAACTATTAAATTATTGTGTATTTGAATCGTAACGTCTGAACAACGTCCAACACGCACCCTCCTGAATGTTGATCCTTGGAAGACCGGATAAAAGCAACCCAGGGCGTACCTCACACTCACTGGTTTGATGTCGCCCAATACCTTGAAGTATGCTGCGTCTCTTTGGCGTAGGCTGAATATCTCACGTCGAATAGGTTGGAGTGGACAGGACGGATGGACATAGTATAAGTATAAATAGTAGTCTGTGTTCATTTTCCTTCACGTGGTACATTAACTATCGTGTACAGTATAGAGTTAATTCGGAGACAGTCCCTGATGCTGTCTTCTATCATTTATTTATTTCGGAAATTCGACATTAGCAAATTTGTTAATATTTGGTAAAGAGCGCCAAGGCCACTCAATGCTAAGCGGATTAATGCTAAGCAGGATTTTCATCATCGTCATCAGCAGCAGCTGCAGCTTTTTAATGTCTGTCGTTGGACATCCACCTTTGCCAAAAAATTACCAAACTTTCCTATAATCAACCCTACACAAAAAAAAAAACAATTTTAACTGATCTGGACGACATAAACTGCACGGGACTTGAAAAATGGATGGGCTCAGTCATTCTGAATGTAACTGTACACAGGATTATTTAAAGGCTGCGCAACTGGTTCTCGTGATATTCAAAATGGGCAGATATTTTCCTAAATCTTTAGTGAAAAATTCAATTAGTGTTCAAAATCAAGAGAGACTATTTAATTATATGCTGGCTTGAGAATTTTGAATTAGCTGTTGAATTCTTGAAATAAAGAGTTTTTTTCAACCAGCTTTGTATAACGTTATCATCAGCATTTAAACAGTGATTCTGCTCGATTATATGCAAGACCGGTGAATTCAATACGTGTCCGAGTGACTGGACTAGTTATTCTGTCGCCTGTGTGAGACGTAAGTTCGAATCTGACCAGCGGCGATTTGAACGCTTCTTACAAGGTTGATAGACAGACTGTCTACAGCTCAGGTCACGAATTTGGAAAAACAGAGAATAAAGAATGATAATACAGAAAATGGAAGTGTCTAAAGAATCGTGGTGAGAGGATGAGCCAATGCAAAAGAAAAATCAGCCTTGGAGAGAATGGAGACGTTGACAAATAAGAATCGACAGAACCCAGAAATACAAATTATATTACATTTGATGAAAAATGTAATCAACAAGATAGTAGCGTGTGGTATTCAAAGAATGAAAGCATATAGCTAGGTATGAATGACTCCTCTTGGTTGACGTTCGTGGCTTAATCTGTGCGGTGCTGTCACGGAATAACAAGCCCCTAAGGATAGAGATAGCACTTCAAATCTAACCGGAAGTTTATTCGTAATTACCGATTCATACTGCTTACTCAGCGGTCATGGAATGTGCTCCGAATCGAATGAGGTTCACCGAGTTACTCTTACTCGCACATATCTTTACTATTGTGAAGAAACTTTGATCCTCACCGGGTGCCTCATATTTGTGGTCTTGTGCCTAACTGAGATTGTTTCAATAAATGTCTTTTTTATTGCATCAACATGAAATAATAGTTAGCGAGCTACTTTAACAGACCATTACTACTAGTTGAAACATCGACCCTCACTGGGCGCAACACGTTTATATCTTTGTGCCAAACGTAGTCCAGCTCAGCAAATATCAATCCTAATAATTCGATATCTTCTTCATCGTGAGGTAATGATTAGCATTGTAGTCCAACAAACGAATACCACGGTGTTGTGGGTTCAATCCTTAGGTACAAATCAACACCTGCAACCTTGTTCCAGGCTTCACACAGCTAAATATATATGTGCCCATGTAACTCTGCATGCGTATGCAAATTCTATGTGCTCTTCAGAAAGGCAAAATCCTGACGGGGGAGAAATATCAGCTTGGAACAAAACGAATGTTTGTTTTGAATTATGAACTCTGAAACGTCATATCTGGCTGTCTTCAATTCCCTATTGTCGAATGACGACTTGTGATCACGACCATGTTCAGTCCTTGAAGACCAGATAATCAGAAACCATCATTTCGAAACCGATAACGTATAGTGTATTCTGAAGCTGGCTATATGTGAAATAGACTTGAAAAGGACAAGCACAAAAAGAGGAATCACACAACGCTTTTTTGGTCTGGGTGACGCCTCACTCGAGAGTATTTAGTGTTGATCTCGGGTTTAGTTTGAACTCGGCTCGCCGATTCCATTTTCTGTGCTGCCAACTGCTCGGCCAACGGCTTTTCAATGAGTAGAAAGAAACACAGAAAAGCGATTAATGATTGCTAGAGCAAATCATTGAAAGAAAAATAGGAGATAAAATCAAAAGTGAAAGTGAAAGTAGAAATAATAGAGAAAAGAAAAGTTGCAAGCGAAGAATGAAAAATCAACGTTTTAAAAGTATCGAGCGAAGGCACGATTTGCTTCTGGCATGCAAATGGAGCCTGATTGATGCAGCAAATCACTTACCATTTCTCCCAACCCTGTCATTCTAAAATGGATGACCGGGAAATAAAATTGAAGGATTTTCGCTTTTCTTTCTCTTTTTTTTACCTATCATACATATTTATTTTATTCTTAATTTATTTCTTTTCTCTCGACCTTTTATTTCCAATTCGTTCCCATTGCTTCCCTTGTGTCTTCATTATTGTTGTCATCATAGTAGTTTATGTTGTTGTTGTTGATGTTGTTGTTGATGTTGTTGTTGTTGTTGATGATGTTGTTGTTTTCAACATATTTGTTGATCTCGTTGGCAGTGGTGACGTTATGGTTTGGTGGCGGTGGTGATGGCGTGTTCTTTTCATCGCCTCTTTCCCTTATGTCTTTCTTCATTTAGTCTTCTTCTTCTTCTTCTTCTTCTTCTTCTTCTTCTTCTTCTTCTTCTTCTTCTTCTTCTTCTTCTTGTTCCCAACAGTATTTCTTCTTTATTCTTCATTTCTAATTCTTTATGTCCGTCTATTCTCCTGTGTTCCTCCTTATCTTTATCCTTCCATTTTTCTTCTCTTTCATTTCCCCTCTTTTTTTCTACTCCTTTATTCATCTTTCCTCTTCTTTATTTGTATTTCTTTACCAGTCTTTCTCTTCTCTTTAAATATTTTTTCTTGTTTTTCTTCTTCACTCTTCCTTCTTTATTTCTCTTTCTTCTTTCCTCTCCCTCATTTTGCCGCTTCCCTTCTTATTTAATGCCCATTTTTATTCATTTTTCTTCCATCTGCCTCAATATTTTTCTTCCTTCATTCCTATCTCTTTTCCTTGCTTTCTCTTTGTATTTTGTTCCTCTTTCGTCTCTATTCTTCTTTCTTCCTACTCTTACCTTTCTTCGTCCTTGTCTTTCTTTACTTCTGTTTCTCTATTCTTTCCCCCTTTCCTCCTTCTCTCGGCTCCTTTTTTTTCTTTTCTCTTTTTATGTTCCTTCTTCTATTTCCCTCTTGTCATAGCCTTTGAGAAAAAATTACGAAATCATACAAAACACGCACACAAATACACACACACACGCCCCCTACACACACATCAATATATACATATATATATATATATATATATATATATATATATATATATATATATATATATATATATATAATTTTTTTTAAAGAATAATGCTAATTTATTGATTCTACGTCACTGATTGACTGTGTAGCCGATGGTAATTTTTGCTGAATCAATACAACTCAAACTAAATAAATTGCCATTACAAACGTCCACGCCGCAAACGCCGTCATTGCCGTCAAGACACCATGTAGCGAATATTCCTACAACAAATCGACGCCATATAATTCGTATCAATAATCACCATTACAACTATCGAGGCATTGTATCAAGCAACTACAACATCTTGCGCAAATGTAGTTCGTTGGGTTTTTTTGTTATTTTGTTTGTTTTTTTTTTGTTTTTTTTTTCATCTTTAACTCATCACTCTGCGGAAGGTGGTAAGTGTAACAGTTCCCCTTTGCAGGATAGATATCCTGACTCGTATATAGACCTGGGTTGCCATCAATTGCAATGAAATAAGAATTTATATTGAGTTAACCATAGAACTGTAATGACAGAAATTTCTCAATGTGTCAATTATCATGATCATGAATAATGATACTTTGTGTGTCATTCGGTATTCCATAGCTTTGGTGCTGGTTTTTACAGAGCGATAACATCTCAAAAGCAATTCTTTGTAGTTTTATTGCGTACAATTTACTAGAGATCTATTAAAAATGATTGTTGGTTTTGCCTTTTTTCACCTGAGAACGAACACCGATTTTTGGCCGTCATTAAAAATATACAACTTCCTCAGCAATGATGCACCCAACAATTGAACAACTGTAGCCATCACAGGTGGTGAACGATTGAAAAACCGTAGCAGTGAAAGCTGTCGAAGGATTCTATCCTTTTAATATACGTGCAGCTGTTTTTGTATCAATGAATGTAGGGGTTTGTGCGTTCCAGCACTCCTGGCAATACCGCTTTATCGACAAACTTGAAAATTGAGATCAGTACTCCACTAAACCCCTTCTGAAAACGTTTATTTGGTGAGGGTGCATAATCTATTTATGACATCTAGATTCTCTAGAATCTAGATATCTCTAGAATTTTTTTTACTCTATTTTAGATGTTTTCCGACGGGAAACGCGAGTGATGTCATGAATAGAATTTATTCTGACCATATTTATTCTTCGATGAAATTCTTTTTACATGACTTTAAAAAGATTTGACTCAACTGTTGTTTAATTATTGATTGTGATGCCGAGCCATATTATTATTTGTACTAGTTTATCTTTGCCGGAGAAAAAGACGGCAGTATTTAATCAATATTGCAATTGCAATTACGTAAATACTTCGACTATAAACAAAAGGTGTGAATTCAATTCAATTCGATAAAAAAAGAAAATATCGCTGAATTCAAACTTTATTGCTCACAAATAAATTCTCCTGGCAAATAACGAAATAAGGAAATAGTCTTTGAAGGGAAGTAACTCTCGGTAAAAAGAAATCACCTTTGGGTTTTCCAGACAAAACTATGCATATAGACTTTGCACATCATATAATCAGATCATTTTTGTTGTTGTTGTTGTTGTTGTTGTTGTTGTTGTTGTTAATATAACATCATGGATGGTGGTTTTAAAAAAGCGTGCAATTCTCAAAAAGGCACCCAAGTGACAAATTACTTGAGAGATTTCGTTATGATGCGAATGCAAGCTCTCAAAGAATGCTTCGTTTTTTTTCTTTTCAATGGGGATCTGTGCAAGGGGATCCAGTGTTAATAATACTAAGTGCTCCACTGACAACTGATTCAAATGTCGGTTATTATATTCGCTTTACTCCATCTTATTAATGTTGTTCCATTATCATATCTGATTAATAATAAAGACACTTCTTGGTCAACATTGAGGAAGCTCACTGTCATGCAATATCTAGCGAAACCCACTACATATCTGGTGTGAATAGACCAATGCATGAATTACGAATAGCAATAATTTTAATAAAGATACTTCGAAAGGCACTGGAATATTCTGGAGACTCACTGTCACTAAATCTCCACGTGTAATCATCAGACATCAGGTGGGAATATTAAAATGTATGACGTATATTCATATCACTTTTGGGAAGAAAGGGACAAGGCTGTGAACTTCATAATGCGCAAATGCATTAAGCTGGTTAATTTAGATATAAAAACAGACATAATAGTGTGGGGATTATAATACACTGGGAATTGTGCAAACGAGGGTGAACCAGGGTATGGACGTGGCTTTACCGAAGGACTACAGAGAGAAAACGAAAGAAAGTGAAAAACCGTTGAAAAAACTGGGTAACATTTGGGTCAAGTTGGGTCCCATTATAGTTGATCTACTTAAAACTGTTGGATGACAGAAAAATTCGGGATGAGGAATTAAGACTGCCCAGGCAACGGTGATGCCGTTAAAATCATCAAATCTGGGATCAGATTCTTGGATTTCTTCCGGTAATAGTACTCAAAACAACAGAACTGATAATCTGCTCATATAATTTGTGACTTTCCTGTTTCTCTGTCCATAAGAATGGAATCTTTAACTAGTGGATGAATACTTTGATAACCAAAATATCTCTTACTAACCATCCGAAATAACGAACTATTCTATTGAGACAATTTCAGCAGCTTTTTTTTCTTTCAATGAATCATCTCATAGAAAATCTAATATATCTCACTGTACTCAAATACTTGAGATGCTTTTCTGTTATCGAGTTAAATTGTTGATTCTAAATCCACCTTCTTAGTTCTCTGAATTATGCATATATATATATATATATATATATATATATATATATATATATATATATATAACAACCACCGGAGGGACACTGCTGACCTGGCTCCACGCCTAAAAATAATCAACTGGGGCAACTACATGTATGAACTGTTCTAGTTTAACCCAAATAGTACACTTTAGCCAGAAATCCTTCCTTAACTGCTGAACCAAGTTGGAATATGACGAGACAAAACTGTTGTTATGGGATCAGGGTTCAACTTCTCAACATTTGATCCTAACTTAATCATATTGTTACAGAATCCTGAGAAGGATGCAAGTGGTCTCCCCTGATCTTACTGCACCCATGCCCCAGTATCACAAAAACCGACGCCTGTGGTTGCTGGCTGCTGACTGACCGTGACTGTTGCTCTCCGACCGCTCCTACATTGTTCCTTTTCTTTGTCTTATCACTTGAATTCGCGCCTCTCACCCACCAAAATTTTATCTCTCTTTAGTGAGTCCATTAAAAAACTGCAACCAAGAAGAATTTGCCAAGGTCTCAAATCTTCAATTGTTACTGATTTGGATTTCCAAAGAGGCATTCACTTCCATCTTCAGGACTGTATGCTGAATAAAACTGTTGCAATGGGATCAGGCTTTCACTGGTCAGCATGTGATCACAATTCAATGATATTGTTACAGAATACCGGGAAGTGTGCAAGAAGAGGGCATGTTAACAGCAGATAAGACTGGCGTGAAAACTCAGCCGATGAAATGATAACAAAATGATTGAAACCAGCAAATAATACCATTAGTTATATCGGCTAGAATAATAAGGAGAGCAACAATGAACCAAAGAGATTTACTTTAAGTTAACTCTCAGTGAAAACCACAAAATTGAAATAAAATAGTTCCATGGAATGATGAGAATACAATTGAAATCTCCCCAGATGAAGCCAGTAGTTGCATTAGCAAATTCAACAGATTAGTTCTAGACTGGAAAAATAGACATGAGTGGGTAGAAACGGTCATCCACAAGGAAGTGTGTAGGTGGCTAATCTAATGAAGAAAGAGATAAATGACACCAAACAGTGGATGTAATGAGAAGCTTGATGAATATTTAAACCTTGCCAAACAACTGGACAAAATGTGGAATATGAAGGTTAAATTTGTACCTATCTTTATTGCTGCGCTTGGAATAGTTCCAAAATTGTGGCAAAAATATTGGAACAATTAGAAATACGAAGAAAAGCTAAAAGAAACCGGATGACAGATTAGTTAGGATATTTGTAAAAAGGCTGGATTATTGAGACTAGCTGTCAATTGCAGAGAAAATCCATCAAAATATCATATCAATCGAATCTGTGTAATACACACTGTGTCTTGGTAGGTTGCTTGTTTGGTTTGACCGTCACGTAGAAAGGAATAAAAAAAAGACAACTCCCGACCTTTCCCGGCCACATCAATCAGAAAGGGGAACTGTAAGGGTTGGTCAAGTTTTTTGATAAGAGGAGCCACGATTAATATTTTACTTGGTTCAAAAAGAGCAACAAACTTTACAAATTGTTAGTTGATCGCCATCTTACAATGCAATAGAATGAAAGGTCAAAAGGCTTTTCTTCAAGTTCCAGCTATTTGATAAAACTTCTGAACATCATGGTTAATTTCATACTAATCCAAATGCAATTCACTATTTATAAAACAATTTATGATATCTTTGAATTTGATGTTCTTCCTTATTGAATGCTTACGGTGGATGCAACTGTGAATGAAAAATACATTCATAATAGTTGGGAGTCCAGCAGGGCCTGCATTTTGACTTACAATAGCTGGTGATCAGTTCATGCAGGAGAGCTTAGTCAGATCTATTTTCCACGTCAACACCTTCCATGATTTCCTTTAAGCTTATCAGGTTCAAGAATTCTTCTATTAGAAGTTTGTAACGTAGAGAACAAATATAGCTGAAGGTATCTTGAATCGTCTGCAGATTCATCCAATTTTAAACAGAAGGCAACACAGCTTTTCAGATCACTCAGCGACGAATACGTGATTATAGCGTTAATTCCAGAAACACTTCCATCGGCTGTGGCGGTAGATATACACTTGTTCTATGGTTTGTCGAATTTTTGAATTCTCTAGAGCGAAAATCGCAATAACATGACTAATATTCTCCTTTGCGAATTCTCCATGACTGCAAGGAAGTTGACTTCAAGCAATATTCCAAGCTGTAACAAAGCTAGTTTCAGTAGTTGAATAACTTTTGCTCACAATGGCAGGAGAACAGGCTATTTTGTTGACTAACCAAGTTAGATTTTAACATTTTATCTTATTTCCTCGTAGTCCTGATCCAGGAGGAAGTCGGATATGAATTTTGTATGGTTAGATTCATTGTGTTGGTTTAGATTACTGGCTTGGAAGTGGCTAATGCGCATTGCCTTTTCACCGTTAACAGTAAGGGCAAAATCGTCTTCCCATTGTTAGTGGAAACTTTTTCTCTAGTTCTTATAACTATTTTTGATTCTTCTTTTGCACTGTCATTTTATTAAACAACGGCTTCATGCCTTTAATTTTGGAAACTGAAAAATTAACCACTGCTTCTCCTAAAAATAAATCCGAAGTATTCATTAATTACATAAACAGATGTAATTTTCAATATTGAGAGTTCAATAACCATAAGAAAATATTCGTTTTCCAAATACTGATTATATCAAAGAACGCTCTAATTTGTTATAATCTACTGTATCTGCATACAGTCAGAATAGAAGAACATTCATCTAAACATGACTTTAGTGATGACTCACGAGTGAATGTTGTATCATACCTGCTTAAATAGTCTATGCTAGACAGGTAATCCAATGTTTTCAGTGTTGTCACCCTTGTTCCAGAGATGCAGGGTCCTCCTCGAGAACACTTTTTTCTATATATCCTAGGAAACTCCTTGAAAAATCCTACGCATACACACACACACATATATGTACACACACACACACACACACACATATATATATATATATATATATATATATATATATATGTATATATATATATATATTAAGTGATGTATAAAAGCGATCCCAGAGAATACTATAAATTGCGTTATATCATATAGAAACTTATTCCAACTGACCCCACCCCCGTCACTACACGGTTGATGTATCAATCTCCATAGATAACAAACATATTTTGGCCTTTGCGTTACCGGCGGCTGTTAAGCTCAGAGGTGAGAGTATTGCTGCGTTTGAGCGGCTATTCTATCATCGGCAGGTTCGATTTCTGCAGCAGCCCCTTCTTACATTATTTATTCCATTTACATTGTCTACGGTGGGTAATACATTAACCGTTTAATGACGGGAAATCATTTCAAATACGTTTCTATGTAATATTACACAATTTAAAATCATACATATATATATATATATATATATATATATATATATATATATATATATATATATATATGATTGAGTTATATTATTTAAAACTGTATTTGAAATGACCTCCTGTGGTTAGACAGAGAATGAATCACTCGGCCTAGGCAGCGTAGATAGAATAAACAAAGAAAAATGAGTCTCACACTAGCCTGGTGCTCATAGCTGAAGGCTGACTGACAGTAAGTCTCCTCAGGTCTTCAGCCCTCCTCTCATACCGTCCTAATATATTACAGCAACGCTCTGATTCGTGCCGCCTCCGCCATGCTTTTTTTCTCAGTTGTTAGGCCATTGCTACCAGCTGGAGGTCGTAAGTCTCATATTTCCAATACTCGTGCAGTCCCCAGTCGTGCAATAGTCTGTACAGCATCAATCCTTCCTATTGTCCCCAGTTCCTCCAATCTCGTTTTCAGTGTCTTTGGTATAGTTCCAAGTGCACCCTTTATTACTGGTACCACTCTTACACTCATGTTTCACACATTATCATTATTATCATTACTATTATTCATTTTCACACGAGTTACCTGGTGGTCACAGCTGGAGACTGAATGACAGCAAGTCTCCTCGGGTCGCCAGCCCTCCTCTCCACGCTCTCACAGTTCACAGCAGTGCTGTTGTGTACGGTTTCACACCAGTTGTCCGACAGTAATCACTGAAAGCTGAGTGACAGTAAGTCTCCTCAGGTCTCCAACCCTCCTCATATCTCTCCCTCACCTATCACAGCAACGCTGTGGTACGTACATCCGCCACAATTTTTGGTGTTTTGTTGGGTTTTTGTTTTTGTTTTTGTTTTTGCTTGTTTTCATCTCTCCTATTCTCCTTTTTTACGCCAACGCTAACAGTTGTGGGTCGTAGATATCATCTGTCTAGCACTCTACTCAGTATTCATGCAGTCCCCAGCGATGTTTTGGTCTGTATAGTCTCAATCCTTCCTCTTACCCCCAGTTTTTCCAATCTCGGTTCTAATGTTCTTAGTACGGTTCTGAGTACAACTACTATTACTGGTACTACCCTGACTTTTATGTTCCAACCTTTTGAACTAGGTCCGGGTATTTTCCCAGGTTTTCACTCTCGTTCCAATTCACTCTGTATTCTGCAGGTACCACCACGTCTAGGTTCTCTTCTTATTATCTATGATTACCAGGCCTGGTCTTTCTCATTTGGATGGGGGGTCAGTTTGTATGTCCAAGTCTCAGAGTAATTTGTGACTTCCATTCCTCAGATTATTTCCGCTTTATGCTTGGACCACATTTCCACATTGTAAAATCCCATTTGTTTGCTCAGTTTCCAGTGAATCGCTGTTGCTACCCAATGTGTCTATGTTAATATTCCTCCAGGGCTAGTTGAATACATTCTCTACATATGTGGTCCACAGGTCTCATACATTTCCCCACATTAGTTTGTGTTATGTCGATATTGCACTGTTATAGTTGAGGCATTTGTTTTGGGCTGCCATCATGAGCAATTCTGTTTCTTCCTTCAGGTTTCCTTCACGCAGGCATGTTCATGATCTCTGGTCTGCAACATCCTGTATCCGTCTTTTGAATTCACCATTTAGTTTTTTCTGTTCCCATTTTTCTTTCTTTGTTTGCTGTACCGCTCCTTCGTTTTCTACTTTTTTATCATTTGTTGCACCGCTTTAGAGGTTCTTTATAATGTCTCAACTGTTTGTTTGCACATACCTTTTTAGTCCTGTTTTAGCTTTCTGGACATACTGATAAGTCCACTGCCACCTTCTTTCCTCTTCACGTACAGTATATCCGTGTCTTCTCCGGGATGTAAGGCCTTGTGCGCGGTTCTTGTTCACCAAACCATTGAATTTTTTTTTTTGTCCATCTAAGGAATGGTCCAATGTATCTTACTACTGATAAAACCCATGTATTCATTCTTTTTATCAGATTACTGCTACTTAGTCTGGTCTCTAATAACTTCCTTATCTTCTTAAGGTATTCTCTTCATATTTTCTCCTTCATTACCGTTTTATTGCATCACATTCGAGAAATCCCAGGTATTTTTATCAGTCTTGTTTGGTCAATGCTCTAATCTTTTTGGTGTCCAGAAATTCAACTCCTTCTGCTGCTGCAGGCCTGTCTTTGTGCAGTACCAGCAGTGCACACTTTCTATACCAAACTCCATCTCAATGTCATCACTGTATTCCTTCAATTTTTTTAACAACGTTTCAAGCTCTCCCCTATTTTTATGTCGTCCATGTGCATCAGATGGTTGACTTTTTCCTTTGCTTTGGATAATTAGTACCCTTTGCATTTCTTCAGGATTCTGTTGAGTGGTATCATGCTCAGAAGAATAGTAGTGTGAACAGAGAGTCTCCCTGGATGATTCCGTTTTTTATACTTATTTCTGCTAAATTTTCTCATGTAAATGTCAAGTGTACTTTCTAGTTTTTCAAAGAGTTGGCTATGAATCTCACCACTGGCTCGCTGATCTTGAATATTCTGAGTAATTCAAGTATCCAGAATCACGTTGTATGATTTTTTATAGTCAATCAACCCAGTTGCAATGTTCTTCTCCCTTTTTCTTACTTCTTTTAAGGTCATCTGGTCGATGTAGAGCAAGTTAGTCGCTCTGTTAGTTCCTTTCTGTTC
>OY735223.1:38263294-38338294 GCA_963457665.1 Thysanoteuthis rhombus | reverse complement strand
GCTGCATATATAAAATATATAGATACAAATAGCGTTTTGTATACGTGGATAATAGAGAATTGCGTTGCAGTGAGCTTTTCTTCTTTCTTTTTTTTTCATTACCTCTTAAATAGTCCTGAACCTTCAGTTCCGCTATTTTTATTTAAAACGCAGCCAAGAATAATATTCTATTATGTCAGTTACACGAAGTGAGATTCTATTTTACTATGTCAGTCACACAAATTGAAATATATTTTACTATGAGTGGAGATTCTATTTTACTATGTCAGTCAAGCAATGTAAATTATATTTTGATATGTCAGTTACACGAGGTGGGATCGTATTTAACTATATCAGTAACACAATTGAAACTTTTTGACTATATCAGTTACACTTGGTGAGATTATGTTTAACTATGTCAGTCACACAATTAAAATTATTATGAATGTGTCAGTTACACTAGACATTGCTATATTTCATTACATCAGTAACACATCTCGGATATATTTTGAACAACGTCAGTTACATAAGGTGGTCATTGTTTTGATATATGTGTTACATATGTAAATCATATTTAACTATGTCAGTTACATCATGTTGGATTTTATTTTGCTATGTCAGTCACACGATTGAAACTTTTTTTTACTATATCAGTTACACTAAGTGGGATTATGTCTTACAATGTCAGTCACACAAATAAAATTATTTCTACTATACCAGTTAGAGTAGACGAGACTATGTTTTACTATGTCAGTCACAGTGCTAGTATTTACCATCTCAGTTACATGATATGAGGTATTGTTCTGCTATGTCTGTTACACATTTTAAATCATATTTTACAGTGTTTCCAAGTAAAATTCTAATTCACTATGTCAGTTACGTACGATTTACCCACCCCACTATGTCAGTCACATAAATTACGGTTTGATGTATCAGTTACATGGAGTTATATTATATTTCACTATGTCAGTTACACGATAAAAATTTATTGTGTCAGTTATATGATGGGATATTATATTCAATGTCAGTTACACGTTGAATTAGTTTTACTATGATAGTTACATAAAGGTGTTGTATTTTATTATACCATACAATTGAAATTATATTCACTATGTCAGTTACACATTTAAAATTATGTTTGCTATGT
Organism: Thysanoteuthis rhombus; assembly: GCA_963457665.1. Lineage (NCBI taxonomy): Eukaryota > Metazoa > Mollusca > Cephalopoda > Oegopsida > Thysanoteuthidae > Thysanoteuthis > Thysanoteuthis major. The sequence continues at coordinate 38,337,168 of OY735223.1, read as the reverse complement.
CAGTTACACTAGGTCAGATTTCATTTTACCATGTCAGTCGAAAAATCTAAAATATAATTGAATATGTTAGTTACACGATGTGAGTTCCGTTTCACTGTGTCACATAATTTTAATTCTATCTTACTATGTCAGTTACATGATGTGAGATTCTATTTTACTTTGTCCGTCACAAATTTTAATTTTATCTTACTATGTCAGTTACACGAAGGGAATTTTATTTTACTTCATTAATTGCATAAATGAAATTATACTTCATTACTGAGGTTTCCCCTCTTGGCATAACAGAAGACGATTGCCCATTGGAACTTATCATATATGTGAATTATTGTTCCAAGGTCATTTACAGCGCCTCCAAGATGTAGCTGTAACTGCATGGATTTGGCATTCTCAAACTGTGAGAGAAAAATAAACAAAACCAGATGATATCGTGAGGTATTGCTATGAAATTTTGGATTAGAGTTAATGATGTTTCATCTCCCGAAATCATGTCTAACATAATCTGATGAAGGCTTTGTTGGAGGCACTGCTGCTGTTTTGGGGGCAGTGGCTGCATGAAATCAAGTATAAAACGATGTGAGTTTTCCAGATTTTACAAGTAGACTTAACTGGATACTGATAAGGGAAATTCTCCCGTCCTAGAAAAACTGCATGCGATATTCAAAATCGATTACCGATTAAAAGTGATGAAATACACAGCTCTCTCAGCCAATGAGCCGATGCGTCGATAGATACAGACAGACAGACCAAAACTCTAATAAACAGAAGCAACTTTAAGGAGGAAATAGTCATATATTTCCTGCAAACGCTAAAGTTCGATGTTCAAGCTTATTTTGTTGTTTTTCTTTTTTTTTTGAACGGGACTCCAAATGGTGATTTTCTTGAGAGGCCTTCTTTCCTATCCAGATAATTTGGCAAAAAAACTCCAATTTCTTGCTTTGGTTTGAATTAATCCAGGTTTAAAACTCAATTTCATTAGATTTTATCCTTTAAAATTTTGATGAGTATCAGGAGATGATAGAATGAGAACAAATGCAAGAACTGAGTTAATCCTATTTATTTACCAGACTAGCCCGGCGTAGTAAGCATCTAGCTACCGTACTAGATAGATAGATAGATAGATAGATAGATAGATAGATACCCCATTTTAGTGAGTCTGATTCTCACTGGGCATTCCCATATTGTGACCTTGTGCAAGACTAACCGAACAGTGAACATCTTCATAAGGCATGAGATGGATAAAAAAAATGTCAGGAGACGTCGATAGAAAAAGACAGAGAAACGAGAACAGAAATAGATAGATAGATAGATAGATAGATAGATAGATAGATAGATGGATGGATGGATAAATAGATAGATGGATAGATAGATAGAGAGATAGATTGATTGATAGATAATGAAGAGACTGTGATGGTTAGATGTGACTCCTAGCCGAGCAGGTGAGTAGACATCAGTGTATTACACACTACTGGAGGCGTCAATCATCAAACATCTCTCCACCTCCATCTTCCCCATCCCTCTATCTTTCCTCAATTCTGACCCTGAAACATTTTCCACCCACCCTCCAACCTTTGCCTGCTGTTTTTTTGGCAGGGTTCTCGTTTTGCTTCCTTACTCTGAGACAGTGTCTGTGGGAGGGACATCAAGAATTATTAGTATTATTATTATTATTATTATTATTATTATTATTATTATTATTATTATTATTATTATTATTATTATTATTATTATTTATACTACGACTGATAATGATGATGATAATACAACTTAATTGATAAGAGCAAAGAGCCGAGATACGCTGAAGTTGAGTTGAGAATTATTATTATCGTTATTATTATTATTATTATTATTATTATTATTATTATTATTATTATTATTATTATTATTGCTGTTGTTGTTGTTGCTTTTGTTCGAACTGGGGATGCGGTTGGCCTCGCCGTTAGCAGCAAGAAAAATGGAATTGTTGATTCGAGTTCAAACGTAGGCTGCCACAGTTTGCATGCACTTCACATTAGGGGATTGGTAACGGCATGAATCCATCTTCCCTAACATTCAAGGGTACATAACAGGGTAGTCTGTCCTCATAAGTCCAGCGTAAAGATAGCCAGACAACAGTCGGAGTAGGGAATGTGATCCTGGAATCTATGATAAACGGAGCTCTGTCGGAGCTTCAACGAGCCTAGCAAGTCGGAAGTGGATCATAACTAATTGCTAAAGTAAAATGAAGGAGAAAAAGAAATGAAGGGACTAAATATCACAACTGCCATCTCCACCTCCCCACAACATTCCAAGTACGGGAAAAGAAAAGAGACTCTCTCTGTTTCTAGAGGCAAATGGAACAACACTGAAGTGCCCCCACCCCAGATGAAAGCCTGGACGAAGCGTATGGAGATCGTGGGATGCCAAATCGACATAATCTCATCGTCAATCTTGCTAACATAGTCAAAATGAAAACAAAGCACAATACATTAGACATTTACTTGACTACTGAAGGTACCGGAAAAACGTAAAACATGATATAACATCAGAGTTGTCCTTCTTGCAGACTGGTTGCCTTCCCACGGCTAGGGAGATCCAGTTTGCTCTGTTTTGCGATATGTTTGAAATCAGCTTGGCTGCAAGGGCATTTATTCAGAGTGAACTGAAACAGCCCCGTTCTGAGTTTGATCTCGACTCGCCGATTCCATGGTCCACGCTGTTAACCGCTATAGCACTGTGTATCTATCTCAATCTTTTGAGCACCTTTCCTCCTCTGTTTCTTTCAATTAATCTTTTCCCCACCTCTATTCTCTTTTTCGGATTACCTCTCTCTTTCTATAATTCTTTCTTTCTTTCTTTCTTTATTTATTTATTTATTTATTCATTTTTCACTCTTATATATTTTTCTTACGTTACGTTTCATTCTCTATTTCCTTTCCTTCTTTTTTTCCCCGTTCTGTTCCTCTCCTAATTTGTCTTCCTCTTCCCTTCATCTCTTTTTCTTCTGATTCTTTCTTCCTTTCACCCCCCCCTCTCTCTCTCTCTCTCTCTCTCTCTCTCTCTCTCTCTCTCTGGTTACCTTTCTTTTTTTCGTCTCTTTCCTTTTATGATTCTCTTCATTTCTTCCTTGTTTTGAAGGTATCGATAACCCCTGTCAAACGGCGCTGCATTTGACAACCTGTCACTTCACTCCTCACCCCACTGCCCCATATTCTGGAAAGGTTAACAGTGATAGGACTATAAACAACCCCAGAATTCCCAGTTTATTAGGTCCAGTGCCTTTCAAGGAACTAAAGATACCATTGTTCGTGTGGCCTAACTCTGACTTCGGAATTTCAAGTTGTTGATACTTATTTGCGTCTGCCAAGTCAGGCACAAAATCAAGATTTGTATTGATCCGAGCAACTGAGTCAAGTCTGACACAAGGCTATATTTACGAATCTCTTTCCTACAATATGAACCACAGCCCTATCATATCAGATACGGCATTATAAAGAAAGAGAGAGGGATAATATGATAGACGGACATCAAAACTGACAACCAAATATACATATATATATATATATATATATATATATATATATATATATATATATATATATATATATGATTAATGCTCCTCTATTCAGGGTTGAGCACTCTTTAAGTGAGGTAACTCATCCATTGTAAGCTTATGCAATGCTCTTCCATAGGAATTGAGCACTCTGATGGATTAGGGATATCTGTGTAAATGAATATATCGCTTAAATTCAGCCTTACTGACTGTCCAGAGGTAGGATATCAACCTGCAGGTCTGAAGCGAAGGTTTTAATTCTGCCTCACGGTACTGGATGGGATAATGGAAAGTCTATAGCCACACTGAAGAGATGTTTAATATCGAAACAGCTGTCTGTGGATGACACAATAATTATATATATATATATATATATATATATATATATATATATACTGATTGGAATGATAAGTTTATTACTTTGAGACAATAGAAAATTGATCACCCTTTATACTGATCTTGAACACCAAGTACAGAGACGCTAAAACAATCTAAAACGCTCTCAAAATACACAGAAAAAATTTTCGTTTTATACTATTTTACTCAGACAAAATATGAAATGTTTATCTGATCAACAAACTTACCACTACTCGAACCCACCAATAACGACCATCAAGATTAGCTTGCTCGTCATCGTTATATATGTATTCTGTATTCTGTCCTTTTTGTTTTCTTTTTATATGATCTAAGCGTTGATCACAGAGAAAATATTTTCTGATTTATGTCTTTTTCTTACTTTTTTTTTTTTAGAAAAGATACTTAAATCTTTCACCGAGAGAAGAGCATAGTTTTAAATAGTTGTTGGGAAGTATTTTTATCGGCAAAATTTCTACCCCTGAGTGGAAGAGCGATGTATCACGGACAGTGAACGAAGAAATTCATTCTGTTGCTTATTGTCTGGTTTCCGGTATTCTCCTTTCAATATTTTGTTGTTTGCCTCTATTAACAAAGTTGAAAAGATCTATCTGTATTCGGATACGTCTGTTTGTTCGTCTATCCTCACGATATCTGAATGAATTTGAATGACATTTAGAGGGAGGGCAGGCAATAGAGCAAGAGAGCAGTGGTAAAAATTTGGGGCGGATCAAGGAATTTCTTCCTGGTTTCAAGATATTTTTCTGCGTTTTCTCTAAATTACATTTATGTATACGCTCAAAGTTATCGATTTATTTCAACTTAATTCCGTGGAAGAGTCGACAATAGGCTACAAGAAAACTAATTCAATTTTGGAGAGGATCCATGCATATTTATCTCCCTTACGTTGTATTTTTTTTTTTTTGTGCACAACACATGATATCACCCGAATTTTATTTTGGTTCACAAAAGTTCTCAATAGATTTGAATGATATTTTACTGAAGGGTGGATAATAGACTATGGAAGAACTAATTGACTTTTTGGGCGGATCCATGCGCAATCACTCCCTCTAAGTATGATGTTGGCAGAGATATGCGTTCTCTGTGTGCTGTCTAGTTTATTTTACGCATTCATTCTTCTTTCTTTTGTCTCCATTCGACCTGAGAGATAATATTTGCTCGCTATCACTCGTACACGTGTGTGCACACATGTGCACACTTACGTGTATACACACGTATACATACTCGTTTTTACAGGCTTCTTCTTCGATCCAACATGAAAAATAAAAATTTGCTCGCCAGCACACTTACATGTATACAAACGTATGCGTACACTTACATGTGCGCACACACATACACATACAATGTATACATTTATGCATGTGCACACATATAAATACTCATTTTACATATAAAAGATTTTTTCTTTTACATCTTCTCCTTGCCTCTCTCTCTCTCTCTCTCTCTCTCTCTCTCTCTCTCTCTCTCTCTCTCTCTCTCTCTCTCTCTCTCTGTTGTGCAATGTTTCTGCAATTGGCGAGTGTCCTGGCAACAGCTGTGTACTGCACACTCAACGTATACGCTTACATATATATATATATATATATATATATATATATATATATATATATATATATATATATATATATATTTGTACGCATACTCATTTTTATATACAAAGATTCTCTTCTCTACTCTCTCTCTCTCTCTCTCTCTCTCTCTCTCTCTCTCTCTCTCTCTCTCTCTCTACTTTTATCTCTTTGCTGCATAAAGTTACCGTGATATGCAAGTGTCCAAGAGACAGAGACATGCTATGAGAGTCGAAGTTTCGGCTGAAAGTCCCTCGAGGTGTAAAAGTTTTCTAAGAGAGATTTATGTGAAGTACCGCGATTTTCTTTCTCTTTTTTTTTTTTACGGTCCCACTGATAAAACTGATACAAACACGACTTACAGAAACAAAGCACCAGAACTCATTTTATTTGTACGAAAGGTCGGAACTTTTTAAATCTCAAACAGCGGAGGGCGTGTCATAAGGATAGAAATGTTGCCCAGAGGTCCCCAACCATCGGTAGCGGGCCACAAAGCTTCTGACTGGCGATATGAGTCAGCTGCATCTCTTGTGAAATAGCAAGAACCACAAGTTCAACAATACGTCCACCAGTGGCAGTAGTAAAAGGTGAAGGAAGAGCAAGTAGTCTTTTTTTAGAGTAGATTGATTATAATATTGTATATGGAAATACTCTATTAGTATTATTTTTGTAAAAAAATCGTGATACCACCATTTTTGACGTTTTGGGTCCATTTTTGGATTTTTTGAAAACAAAAATGCGAACCTCAGATATTCTTTTATTACGGGGATACATTAAGAGTAGGTAAAAATATTGATTGGGAGAGATGTTCTCTTGATGATGTCATCTCTTTTAATCACATCACGCCATTCCTTCTTTCCCATTTCTGTTGTTTAACGTAACTGAGACTGACCGACTGACAAACCGACCAGAAAGCCTCATTGAGATGTGTGGACTCATTAAAGGCAAAATTTATTTCCTTGGATCTTAATCCGTAAGCTAAAAGCTTTTAGAAATGAAACTGAATGTATAAGCCACTTATAAGTTACTCATTATTGACTTATCCTCTATATTCCGGTGTTGATAACTGGATGGAAATCAATTTACAAATAGTGACTAAGCAGGGAAGGTAAATGTAAAAAAATCCTTGATCTGACCCAATATTTGATCATTTCTCCTGTAACCCAACGCCCATCTCTCTTCTGAAAAATTCATTGAAATTCATTGAAAATTTTCGGACGAGCAATTATGTACAGACATATAACTACGGTGACGGGTAGAGTCCTTTATCCATCCTAAAATTAAATCAATTCTTCCGTTCCCTAATGTCCAACATTCCACAAAATTTCAGCGACAGTCATTGAGAACTTTTGGAGATATTGCGAGGAAGGACGAACAGACATGCTGACAGGCACGAGTAAATACATTAACTTGATCGATCCAAAATTTTCTATACTGCTCAAGGTCTTATCATGAGTTGATATGATATTTTTCCAGTTTATAGTTGATAAATTTGGACAAACGGACAGACACAAGTGAACACATTTACTGCTATACTTTGATTAGTGCGGTTAATTCGTTTCTAATTATAACTTAATGCGTTTTGGGGGGGGGGGGCAGATTACTTCAGTTGCCTTTATTTTTACAGCAATACCCTAATCGTACTACATCAAAACACTCACTATCCAAAGTATGGCTGTACTTCCTCCAATCGTGTTGTCAAACCTAAATGACTCAGCAACTCTCTAATGACTAATCTTGTATTCCTAAATCGAAATTCATTGAAAATTTTTCGAAATATTGTGTGGACGGACAGACAGACTTGGGTGAATACAGGTCCCTCTTCCCAGGTGGCACATTTAAATGACTCATCAACTCTTTAATGACTAATATTGTATTCCCAAACCGAAAATAATTAGAAAATTCTTCGAAATATTGTGTTGACGGACAGACGGACACAGGTGAATTCAAGTACCTCTTCCCAGGTGGCAGGGTTAAATGACTCAACAAATCGCTGACTAATACCGTATTCCCCAGTCGAAATTCATAGAGAACTTTTGGGGGGTATTATATGGATGTGGATAAACAGAAGGACAAAAACGAGTCAATACGGGTACCTCTTCCAAGGTAGCAGAGGTAAATGACTCACCGAATAGCTACCCATTCCCATAGTCAGTCTCTCAGTCAAAGAATGGATCGTATTAAATATCGGCTCTTCGACTTACCGTCTAACACAGTCCAGTGATCTACCAGCTGATCAATAGTCCATTGACAACGCCACCAGAATATTCCAGCCCCAAACCCCATAATATTTGACCGCTACAGTGGACAAGTGATTGCGAATGAATTATTGGGATATTAGGACCGGGTCGCCATAATTTGGCTTTCAGGGTCAGCGTTATCGAGCCGGTTGGGCAGAGGTCAAAACGCTGTCAGTCAACCCTCTCTCCGTCCATCCGAAGATCACCAACCCCGGCTATCTTTCTGCCCAAGTGCAGGCTGGGCGTTTTCTACATCTGTCACGCACCAGTAAACTTTCGTTCAATTCTATATCGGAGATAACCACATTTGAATGCACTCTGTCTGCCTATCGAACAGACGGTGTTAGTAAAGTTATACCCCGTTCAGCACTATCCCGCTTAGCACGAATTCGCTATAGCGTTCTTCTTCATATATATTTTGTAATGAATTCAGTAACGTTGAATTATCCAAATAAATAATATTAAAAGCAGCATGGTTGATCCAGTTGTATACCGAACACTTTGGTTAACGTGCCATCTGTGTAAGAATAAACATATATACATACTAGATGTTACGTATGTTTGAATGTTAAGAACTGCGGGACATCACAACTCTCTATGTGGTTTCCAAAGATCATATGCGAAATCGCAGTCGGCAAAAAGATGGTGTGATGATTTAAACAAGTTCCCAGAGTATTTGATTAGAAATGATATAACTGGTGGATCTTTGGGAAGGTCAACGTGCCGAACTGGGTTTTAAAAGACAGCTGTTGCTATTGATAATGATGATGATGATGATGATGATGATGATGATGATGATGATGATGATAATGATGATTTATTAATTAATTAAGTATATCATATGCTCTAAAACATAGCCATATAATGCTGACGTTCTTCGAGCGATGGAACGTGTTCGAGTTTCATTAATCGCTCAAAATACGATGGCCTTGGAGCAACCATTTAAGAACATCCGTTCGTATAACATTTGGGAATGGTGCTGTGATTTCTAGATATGAATGGTGAATTTGATATTTGCTGTAAGCTCCCTAAAGTTGTCATTGTACCAAATTTGTTGTACTCCAACAACGAGCATTAGTTTAGCAGTTTGCAAAACCATTTTGATGGACAAAAACTCACTTCAAGAGCAGGGATTTGAGATCAGTTAATGGCTTATATCAGTTCAAAATTAGAGGGATTTTTCAAATCTGGTGTCGAAAAAATAGTTGAAAGACGAAATGATACGATAAAAAGCGAAACAGATTAAGGGTATCTTTAATATTCACTATATTAATGTTTCTAAATAAACTGAAACATCGGACAGAGCTGTGGTTATAACACGACACATGTATAAGTATGAAACACTTATTAGATATATAAAGATATTGATGTATCGATCGAAATAATCGAAGTGATGAACGTTAGCGTGTGCATACTTTAATTAAGCCAAATTCATGATACATATATATATATATATATATATATATATATATATATATATATATGTACATATATAAGTAGGTATATAGATTGATACAAACAAAAAATATGTGATCATATTCCTGCAAATGTACATGCACATATATATTTATGATTTGAGGACGTTCAGTCTGGAAATCGAGAAGTACTTCATTAGTCATCACGTGATCATGATACCTCTTCATTAGGATTCACGTGACCAAACTTTCCTAATTACAATTCAACAGTGCCTCCGCTTCACGCGCCACCAGGGGTGGGGCGTTACAGTCGCCGGCGGGGATAATTAGGAAGAGCTTGCCACGACACGAACGCCGGGGAGAGGATATGCTAGTGTAAACCGTGAAAGCAGATAGGCAACTTTTTAAATCTGGACGTTTGTCACAGGACCCTTCAACGACTCGTGAAGAGAGTGGGCTGTTCATCATGAGTTCTGAAAAATGTTAAATATTGAGAGCTGATTTATCAGCATTTAACTAAGATTATCATTGACGAAGTGTTTGTCTGTCTATCCCTTTCTCTCCCTCTGCCTCCCCTTCTTTTTCGCCCTTTGTATTTATATATATATATATATATATATATGATTATAAATTGCGTCATATTATATTGAAACTCTTATTTAAAATGATCTCTCGCTATTATGGTGAATGTAACATTTGGTCGATACAACATTAACCGAATAAACAATTATAGAAAATGGGGCTGCTGCAATAATCCAACTCGCGACCGATAGGGTGGCTACTTCAGCATAGCGTTTCTCTCACCATTGAGCTAAGCAGCTACCGGTAATGCAAAGGCTCAAATGACTGTTTCGAGTCCAAATTATCATGTTTGCTCATTCAACGTCTGTATCTGATGTATTTGTTTCTTTCAACACAACAATTATGCTACAAAAGATGGATATATGATCCGAAAGAATGATTGTAAATTGCGTTATACAATATTGAAATTATATTCCATATAATCATTCTGTCCGATTCTGTATCCATTTCTCAATTACATTCAATTTAAACAGATTTTTTTCTTTCTGTCTATCAAATAGTGTATGGGACTCAATAGTTCCCAATCAATAAAACTTAACAATCGATTATTTGAATTTCAGCAAATGGATATCATCTTACCACCGCTATACAAAGAAAGAGAACTTTGACCTGGTGCTCATTTGAAAGATCTTAATCAAGTGAAACAGAGCGGCCCCACAGTAATGAGCAAAATTCTCTTTACATATATATACTGTGCAATGCAATTTCTGTTTCTGGGGATTTATAATTATTTTCTGATTGCTTATGTGTGGAAATTATAGAAAATAGCTATTATTCCATAGGTGCATGAAATTTATTCCGGTTAATTTTTTTTAGAAAAAGAACCATATATGATTATCGATCAACTGATCCTAAACAAAAGCTTTCACCAAAAACTAGGAGTGAGTAGTTTTTTGAGATTTGTGATGATATTATATTCGGAGGAGCAGGGCAACGTCATTGAGTGCCGGGGAAAAAATTCAAAAAGGATTATCAAAATTAAGACACGATGACATGAGATGACATAACATGGCATAAGGTGATAGAACATGACATAATATAACTTGATGTATTGCATGACATACCATTGTATAAGAATATATAATATGACATAAAATGGCACAGGATGACATAACATGACATAAGATGCTATAACGTGGCATAAAATGACATAACATGGCACAAGATGACGTGACATAAGATGTGATAACATGGCATTAAATGACATAATATGGCACAATATGACATAACATTACATAAGATGCAATAACATAGCAGAAGATGAAACAGCATGGTATTCGATGACACGATATGACACAAGTTGACATAACATGGCATAAGATGACATAACGTGGTACAAGATGACATAACACTACATGAAAAGGCATAGCATAACATACCAATAAAAAAAACTAGGCTATCCAAGGCAATATAAAGTGATTACAAAACATTAATCTTCTGTTCAAATATGATTGCTCCGGCCTCATCCAGCTTTTCTCTCTCATCTCTCCATCTCCATCATCAAAAACACACACTCTCTCTCTCCACCTTACTCTCTCTCTCATTTTCACACACACATATATATAGTATCTTTATTTCTGTCTAATCCCTCGTTGTGGTTTATTTTCATTCTAATCATTTTAATTATATCCATTCTTGTCCGCCCTCGGATCAATGTTAACTTTTTTCTGTCTCTTGGAGTAATCCCCAGCATTGCTTTTTCCATGGTTCTCTGTACAATTCAGGGTTGGTTTCCAGTTAACTTTATCAGTTTTCATGTTTTCTCATCCGCGTGTAGTATTATGCATTCAATGTTGACTTTACATTTTAAGGATACTGACAAAATGCTTTTATTCTTTACAAATGCTTTACCACCAAACGTTGTCAGTCATTATATTCTACTTTCATTGTATCTCTGTAACTTTCTTAACTGACTTCTAGGGATTCATTATCTACTCGTATAGCCTTAATTTGAACTTTGTTGCTGAACCTTACGTCCGTCTCTGATCGATTCATCTTTAACTCTATTTTTCTACGTTCTCTGTTTAGATCACTCAACATGTTCTGCTAGTCACCCGAGGCTTCTGACGTCATAGAGACATCATCAGCGAAACTTGAATGATTCAAATATCCTCCGTTTATGTTTTATCACATTCACTCAATGTCAGTTTTCCGAAAAATGATTTCGAAGCTCGCTGTGAATAGTCTAAGCTAAATTGTCTCCCTTTTCCTCTCTCCTTTTTCTGGGTTTGTGTATAGTCTGATTATTACAGTGTCATTTTCGTATATGTTCTGAATGACTCGTGTGTAATTTTCGTTAACACTGAACGAGTGAGCTCATTTACCACCACCTTCAAAAATCACACACGCGCGTGCATATATATATATATATATATATATATATATATATATATATATATATATATATATATATATATATATATATATATATATATATATTTATATATGTATATATTGGTAAACGAAACAGGTATACAATATCTAAAAAAGAACAGCTCCAGATTCGTAAAATACTTATCATAAATCAAGAAACCTGAAACTAAGTGATATCTTCTTCAGTTTAGAAACTGTGATTTTGAATAAATCTGGCAACTGATGGTTACATTTAAACCAGTGAAGAAATTCACTCGAATGTCGCCTCGTGCTTTACGTAGCAAACAGATAACACAAAGTGTAAATGTATTCAAAAATTGAAAAACAAATTAGAGCAACAGTTTCACCTGATCTTGATAATGGCCAAGCAGGGGTAGGGCTGGAAGCGATAGATCACTAACGTTTGCATTCGTCGGAGTAAAAGAAAGTTAGTCAATAAGACTTTGACCCATAGGATTAAAAAAGACTGGACTACAAGATTTCTCCCCTGTAGACTGAATGGTTAGAAAACACAAACAAATAGGAAATGTGAAAAAACAAATGTTAGACGAAATGATATCAGTTCGAACAACCGGACGTTCACTTGCAGAATGGATGATTAGAAACACAAACAAATAGGAAATGCAAATAATAGGTTTTCATTTATTGGTCAGATTAAAAAAAGAGTCAGGCAACGCAGCTTTTAGTCGAATTAAAATACAAATAAATGATTAACATGGATAGAACGTCCAGATCAAATGTTTGCCGCATTAGAGACGGCCAGTCTACAGGATAGTTCTTTTTATCCATAACCACTCCCTGCCATTCCCAGTCACGCTTTCATTAAATATTTTGATGTAAAATCTTTCCCTGCCACACGTTAATGAAATATTTCGATGCATATTATTTCTATTTCATCATTTCTTTTTTTTTTATCTAATTTTTCCACTTTTTCCCTTGGGGAGGTATATGAAAATTTCCTTTTTTCTTGCTTCTGAGTAATTTTCCCCCACGATTGGATCGATAGTTTTGAAGTTAACAATTTTATAGTTGCCTGAATTAAAAACTGCCCTTTTGATGTGCATATAGTGAATATTTATTTCATTAACGTGTGGCTTGAAACCAGGGTGTGGCAAGGATAGTTTTTGCATGTAAATATTTCATTAAAATGGGGTAGTGATTGACGATGGGGGTTGCAAAGATAACAACAACAAGAAAAAGAGTGAATTGAGTGAAATATAAATGGATAATAAACGTGAATAAGCTTGGTCCTTGCATCACTAAAAGACAAACAAAACAAAATCCATTTCTCCATACAATATTACTCAAAAACTATGTGCCCGATTCAACTCTTTTATTTGTAGTAAATTGGATTTGCAAATAGAACAAGTTGACCTGAGTAGGGCTTTAGAAGTGGGAGTGAATTCGTCATCAGTTTTTGCACTATATACGGTAATTCGTGCATGACGTCACTATGTTTCGATCAGATCACTGCCATCAGTTAATGATGTTAGATACGAAAATAAAATCAAAGCTCGAAGGTAGAAGTTGGATAGAAAAACCTTGTGAATAAAAGGTTTGTCGAATTAGAAGTAAGACGAACTACAGGACTTGTACTTGTGGATTAGATAGAAAAAAACACGAACAGTGCATGGGAAAACGTTTGAACTAATTTTGCCCCGTCTGAAAGGAGGTCGGATTGAAAATCTTGAACCTCTAAATAGAACAGGGAACTGAACGAGACTAAAAACGTAACAAACGATGGTTTCTACACTAATAAGTTACTAATTTGTAAATAACTAATTTGTAAGGAATTTGACTCGAGAACGTAAGTATGATTTCTTTGGCTTCTCAGGATTCCGGCAAAGAATCTTAGAAAAAAATGTCTTTGTTTCGCATTTTTGGTTCTTTGCCTTTCATTTCTACCGCAAATCGTTGTTTTGGCACATGCAGAGTTCATTTTTTTTTTTTTTCGTGTACAGGAATGTGGGTCAGAGACAAAATGTTCTACAAGTTTGCAGATAATTAAATATAGATAGATAGTTACATAGATATGAAGAGACAGAAAGATATGAACGGACTGAGATAGATAGATAGATAGATAGATGAACAAAGATAGATGTATAGATATGAATAGTCAGATAGATAAATAAATATGAATATGCGGATAGATAGATAGATAGATAGATAGATAGATAGATAGATAGATAGATAGATAAACAAACAAAAAAGGATAGATATGAACTGATAGAAAGATAGATATACTTGAAGTACAACTTGTTGACAATTATTAGTCTATGTCACGTAAGATTTTTAAAACTTTGGGAATGAGGTCTGGATCAGAATCATTCTACTATTAGTAGTTTAATAGAAATAAACTCATCCTCATCGTTCAAGTGTACCGAAGTCTACTTATATCTCTTATCTATCATATATTTACCATACTATCTCGATAAGAGTTCATAAACTTGTCTCCGACTGCACCTGTATTCCACTGTGCTTCATGAGTCGGGTGATTGATGTCCTACACCTTACTTCGGTAGAATCTTTGATAATTCCGGCTTACACACTCTAGAAACGAAATATGTAATAATTCTACTTCCTATACTTCAGAGCTGATTTCTGATAAGATCAGAACCGGATCTAATCTGATCTCATTTCATGTAGTGAACTATCAGCTCGTATATATATGCAACGAACCCTTCTATTTATTTCAGTGAAAGAAGGTAAAAGCGTTCGTTATCTGCTATATTAGTCAAAATTGCTCTTACCAGATGGATACTAGTTTTGAGAGTCAAAACTTTGGATATGAATCAAAATTCTAGCAACAATAGAAGCCCAACATGTCAGATTTTATCAGTCTACCAACGCTGTCAAAAGATGACGTCAGTATTGAAATAATTTTGCATTTTACTTTTTTTTAAAAATACCCAAACCTGATGTTGCTCTTCCCATGTTCAAGAAGAATGATAAATGTTATAGACGGAAATATAGACATAATAAGTGGCGTATTATGTAAGTAATTGTTACCCTCAAAGGTTTGACTGTTACTGGGATAAGAATTTTGAAAGTTGGAAATTAGGTGTGAATCAGAATTATTGCTACTAACTATCATACTATCACACTGAGACTAACTTACTGATATATATATATATATATATATATATATATATATATATATATATATATATATATGTGTGTGTGTGTGTGTGTGTGTGTGTGTGTGTGTGTGTGTGTGTTTGTATATATATGTATTCCTCGTTAGTTTGTAAATCTGTGTGCCTTGAATGTTGTCCTTCGGATGTTAGAAATGCAATTTCAGTCTTTCTATACCCGTCTCGGTATCTATCTATATATCTCAGTCTGTTCATATCTATCGATCCATCTATCAGCCTTTTTTTTACCTATCTATCAACCAAACTATCTATCTGAGTGCTTCTCAGCCTTTCCAAATCTTTATATATTTCCCGAACCGTATCTATCTATCGCTTGATATGATCAGATAGATAGATAGATAGATAGATAGATGTGAATAAACAGAGATAGATAGATAGATATGAATGGATCGAGATGGATAGATATGAACAGGCCGAGGTAGATAGATAGATAGATAGATAGCACTGAATGTTTGTTACAGCGTAAACGTATCTGTCTAATTTTGGTGGCCATGCGTTCGGTCTCGACAAATATATAGTGTACAAACATGGGATATGAGAGAATGTGGAAAGTTTCAACTGGAGACTGTGTGGCACAAATTCTTTCGAAAGATGGTTTCAGACAGCAATGAAAGAAAATAATGTATGCTCCGAGACAGGGTGAGAAAGGAGGTAATTGGCGAATCAGATTGGTCTGTTGAATATTCAAACAAAAACCCACGAACCATAACAAAAACAATGCCAATATCCGATTTTTGCAAAGTACAATATTTAACATAAATAACCGATGTGACAAGACTACTTAATTTATCAATTCATAAACAATTGCTATTTGTCAATGAAAGAAAAATATTCCCCAGAAAATCATGGCTGAAGACTGAGACAATGTTAGGTATATCTAAGATATATTTAAAAAAACGATATAGAAGATCATGTTTTTCGTATGCCAACATTATCAGTATATGCAAAAAGTGTCTCAATAAGAAAAGATGATGACGATGTATATCCATGTGTTTGTCACGGCCTCAGCACATCTATCCATTTATCTCAGCGTGACACCTCCTCTGATGGAGTTAAAGCCAGATTAGGCTAGTTTGTGGTTGGTAGCATATGTTATAAAGGGGCCTCAAATTAGGAAAATATTCATAGATATTAAAACACATACATTTTTTACTTGCAAAGTAATCTTTTTCTTTTCAATTTGCTACACAGCCAGATAATACGACAAATATGTTCGACATTTCAGCGATCGTAATACTTCGTTTTTGTTTTGATCTTTGTTCAAGGGTTACGACTCCAATTTCAAATTCCTTCCTATTTATTCAATGTATATATATATATCACATAGAGACCCACAATCATCAATTACAATTGCTGAAATATTAACCCCAATTAAAGGTGATAATTGATTGGAATCGCTAATATCGAACACCCAATCGTTCATTAAAGTTGGAAGCTGTATAGTACTGCAGTTGTAGAAAAAGTGCAGAATCAGTGAATCAGGATTGATAGCTTGCAACCATTTAGCACGGGGCCCTGGAAATGGCGGGGCCCGTAGCTTATTCTACTTTTGCTACTGAGTTAATCCGGCTCCGTCCGAAGTGATGGTTAACGAACTAATTTCGCAATCAACTTGATATTATAGTCGTCTCCGAGACTCGGCTTAATCCAATAAATATATTAATCTTGCACGCATGCACGCACATACATACTGTCTATGTCTGTTCATCTGTCTGTCAGCTTTCCCCACCTTCCCTTTCTCTCTCTTGCCCTCTCTCTGTCTTCTCTCTCTCTCTCTCTTCCCCTCTCTCTCTCTCTCTCTCTTCACACACACACACATACACACATATATATATATATACGTATATTAAAAGGGAATTTACTAAGTGAATGAGCATTTGCAATGTACTCAATATAGAAACAATCTGCATGAACAAATTCTGAGCTTGAAGTCATGTTGAAGTGCGTGGCCATGCACACCCTTCAGTCCGTCTGCATGTCCGTCTCTTTATCTGTCTCTACATGTGTCTGTCTGTTTGCGCGTCTGTCTGTCTGTCTGTCGAAGTGAGTCATTCCGGCGAGAGAAAATAGGGCAAAGGGAGAAAATAGATCGTTCTAATTGCCAGTGCCACGACTGCAAGAACGAAAGCTACTGATGAGTATATTTGGAGAGGAGAACTAGAACAGAATGCCACATTGGCCACACGGAGTTTACAAGTACTTAATTTACGACATGAATACATATATGCATGTATTGAAAGAGAGAGAAAGAAGTGAACAGAGTGAGATAGATAGATCGATAGATAGACTAAGGGATAGGTAGATCGGTAAATAGATTTGAACAGAGATAAGAGAGAGAGAGAGAGAGAGAGAGAGAGAGAGAGAGAGAGAGAGAGAGACCGAAAGATGGGAATATAAAGATACAGGGATTTAAAGCTGTGAATAATGGGATAGATACGAACATATTAACAGATTGGGATAGATAGATAGATAGATAGACTAAGGGATAAGTACATCGGTGGATAGATTTGAACAGAGATGAAAGAGAGAGAGAGAGAAAGAGAGAGAGAGAAAGAGAGAGAAAAAGAGAGAGAGAAAGAGAGAGAGAAAGATACTGAAAGAAGGGGATATAAAGATACAGGGATTGATAAATATGAATAATGAGATAGATACAAAGATATTAACAGATTGGGATAGATAGATAGATAGATAGATATAGGTCACCCCTGCTTTCAAAAAGGAAAGTGTTCCTACAAAAAAAAAACTTTTGTGAGCCGAAATGGGGTAAAGCAAAGGAGCAACCGGTTTGATTAATCACTCAATAGAAACCGTCACACAACCAAAATCTTTTGGCAGCATTTCGTTTTGGGGTGATCAATGAATGTTACCCCTGCCGTTCGTTGGGCAGTGATCTCTAAAAAAAACTAAAAGAACAAAAAAAACAAGCATGAAGGCTGCTGGATATAAACTAAGGAGCCAATGTCGCTTAACTTACACGGCAAATTGAGCCTTTTTCAAAACCTTTTTTTCAAGACCTAATAAGAAATAAATATTCAGCCCTCTAGCTCCATTGGTTTGGCCTGTAGGCTGGATACATGCACACATAACCAGTAGAAAGCTGTGTTAACAGTTTTGGCGGCAGTTTTGGTTTATAGTCTCTGATTACCATTAATTCATATGAGACGCTGTGGTAACAACAAAATAAAATGACTTTTAGTAGACTATCAGACTCATCTAATTATAATGACTCTTATCAAACTCGCAGAATGCATCTTTGATCACCTCAAAATGATCGGAGAATAGATAGGGCGAAACTTAGTTTTATCAACAAAATAGAACAAGATCAATAGTCCAAACAACTTTTGGAATGATGACAACTAATGTCAAAATTGCACAATAAATCTTCGTAAACCTGGAGGTGGCTGTAGAACGGATTGGCCGAATCGTTGTGGTTACGAGAAAAAAATCAAGGAGCAGATATACCATGGTTCCATGTACAGATATCTTCTGCTACCAGAACGTTGAGCATTCCTATAAAAACCTTTCGTAAGTCGGAATAGCTTAAAACGAGGTAGCAATTGTTATCCATTTATATTGAAAGACTTTTGATCATTCTAAGGCTCAAAAAAGGATAATGATAGTGAGTTGTCGAAGGTTGAGGTGGTGGGAGCTTCAAGTGACCACGGTCGACGAAAGAGAGGAAGGGGGTGCTCTGTCTATACAACAACTTGCTTCAAAACAAACGCTGAACCCGATTTTCTCTTTTTCGTTTTGTTTTTGTTTGTTTTTTTCTTCTCAAAAGCGAAGAATCGAATAATGGAGGATGCCTATACTTGATACATACGTACGTATATATGAGCCTGGAATCGAAAAATAAATGAAAAGAATTTGATAGAAAGAGAGATGGATATGAACAAAACGAGATAGATGGATAGGAACAGGCTGAGATAGATAGATAGATAGATAGATAGATAGATAGATAGATAGATAGATAGATAGATATGGGCTCTGAGATAGATAGATAGATAGATAGATAGATATGAATGGATCGAGATAGATATGAACAGGCCGAGATAGATAGATAGATAGATAGATAGATAGATAGATAGATAGATATGAATAAACTGAGATAGATAGATATGAACAGAACGAGATAGATAGATGTGAACAGGGTGAGATAGATAGATAGATAGATATGAACAGGCCAAGATAGATAAGAATATGAATAGATATGAATGGATCGAGATAGATAGATATGGATACAGTGAGATCGATAGAAACAGAACGAGAAGCATTTGCGTTCTGGGTAGCATCTCTTCTTCTACAAATATTTTATTTTTAAAAAAATGGCGCTCCCAATTTAATTGAAGCCAGTTATCTATTTTTTTTTTTCTAAATTCATCTTCCATCCTTATTGATATTTTGCGATCCAATTATTCTGGCTCTACTGAATAATTAGATCGAACTTCAAACAGCTTGAAGAATAAAAAAAAATAAGCCTGACGTACATTGCAACACTTGAGTAGTCTTTTAATTAATAAGCGAAAGCAATATGAAGAAAAATACGTCGTGATGTCGATAAATTTGATCACGTCCACAGCTTATTGTTGACTGGCATTGAGGCAAAGGTAGGAATCTGAAAAATATTTTCAGCGGGCAACCATTACAGTCGAATCATTTATAATCAATTTATCATATAATACGCTACGTTTATGTCAACAATTTTTGCCCGCAGCATTAGTTATGGGAGACAACTATAAAATGCTAATCATAGAGTAGTCTCTTTTACTCATTTATATTTTTCATTTTATTATTTTATTTATTTATTTTCATTTCCATTATTATTTTTATTTCATTTTTTTTTTTTGTATTTTGGAAAATGCTTAGAAATTCATTCTGGTTGAACATGAACAAAAATGTATTATTCATATCGATATTAAGTAGATTTCAGTCTGCTTTACTGCTGTCCGTGTCAAAGATCGATGTCATGACAGCTTCATCTATGTTGTCAGTATTGTAAATGTCTTGGTTATATCTGATGTTGTCGACAACAGAATCATTTTGTCCTTGTTCCTAAAAAAAAATGTGTGTTTGAGATGCAGCATTTTTGAAAGACTTCGGCACAATGTTTTCGAAGACGCATCAGACAGGCTTCAACAAGCTCAGGTCGGTGAATGCAGCTCGTCGGAATGATGGCCTTGTGCCCATGCCTGTCACCAGAGTACAGCAGGGTACACCAAGTAGGGGGATCTATAAATTCCGGGGATGGGTAGAAGTGCTCAGTATTGGCACATTTTGCACCATATTAAAGAAATCTTGAGAGTGTCTTTGAAGTTCACTCAAATGAACCCATGTGCAGCATTTAGAAAGAGAAAATTCAGAAGCAGGAAACGATGGAAAGGAACTTTGCTCAGATTATATGTATACATATAGTGAAATAATGGTTTTGTGATTCGTCTAAAGAAGCCCTAAAAGGCTGAAACATACTTAGCTCTACTCTAACTAAATCTTTTTGTATCGAGAACTTTATGAAATAAAGCCATCACTCATTGTATATTGAATTATATATATATATATATATATATATATATATATATATATATATATATATTTACATAGCGCAATGTCTCTATGTCAGATTAAGATCATCAGGTCACAATTCTTGGGGCTTCGGAATGCATCAGTATTTGTTACGAAACGCATGTGACAGAAGCTGCTAAAGAGACTGCTCATGTACATGAACTTCCAAAAGGCGACTGCCAAAATGCTCGCCCGACTCCAACGAGTTAAGTGCTCGCCTGTATTTTTCTTTCTTGACACCAGACAGTCATTTTTGGACAGGATGATCACTGGTGATAGAAAAAAATAATTTATTACGAGAATCCAAAACGGAGAAAAACCACTGCAACACCCACGATGACTATCAACGTCTCAATCTCGACTGAATCCCCAAAGGAAATGATTCCTCTCCAGAAATTCAAACTGAAATCCTAATAATAAAAGGAACCAACACAAACAGTTACTGCACAACACTACAATGCCAAACTGACTCTTTTAAAAGACAGTTTGAAAATATAAAAAAATCTTTTTTTGAGGCATAAAAATCTCGACTGTTGATTTCACAGTAAGGCATCACTTGACCTTTTTTCTTCTCAATCTTTGAATTATGTTCCAGGTGTGGTGGAGAAGTGTACGTAGCAGTCGTCTGTTTCATATTATCGTTTGTTCATTTGGGTCCTTTTATTATCATTCACTTCCGGCTTGCTAGTCCCGTTAAGAGTTGGCGCTCCTTATTCTGCTTGTTGCCAGCCTATCCCGACACTGAACGGGGGTTCAACTTTTCTTGGTTTAATTCGAAGTTGATGGTCTCAACTGGAGTTTGAACTTGGTTCTCTGGCTTTATTTTCTGTGCTGCTAACTGTTATGCTAATGCACCTCCCCTCATTTTGTAAATGCAATTACGTAAATTGGGCAGGAATGAAAAGTTCTCTGATATGCGGCTAATTTTCCAGACCTGTCACCCCGAATCTATCATTGTTTTGCTCGATACAACGGCAATCTTTGATTTGATGTCGGTATAAGTGGACGGCCATATTGAATGGCGAATGACAAGAAGATTTTTCAATGACTGGTTTTAAAATGGTTAAAAATTGGCTACATTTCTTCTTCTGGTATTGTATTGGTAAATATGTCATATATATATATATATATATATATATATATATATATAATCATCATCAAACCGAGAGCTTGTCTCGAACCCTTTTAACATGTACCCTCCACCCGATTCAGTCTGTCATTGCGTTTGGCAAGTGTTCAGGTTGACATCTAATATCACCTGCTAGGTGATCAATATATGATCAGATTGGTCTCCCTACTGATTTTTTCCCGTGTAATGGTCACCAAAGTATTGAGTCGCTCACTAGTTCCTTTTTGTTCCATCACAAATGGCCGGCAAAACGCAATCTTCTTTCTTGGATGGCATTTTTAAAGAGTGATAGATTCCCATAAAGCTGCTTTTTTGATTGGATGTTGCTTGCAACTGTCACTGAGGACCGCCCAGGGCATCCTTGTACATATGCCAAGAAGAGCAGCGTTTTTCAATCAGTGTCCATCTGGTCGAACCGTACATCAGGATCGACTCAACGGCGGTTTTAAACAAATATCGGTTAAGCTTATCAAGCAGTGAGGATTCCCATATCACATACATTACCAGAAGGGCTCCGTGATTTTACTTTCCGTATCTCGATATCCCTTTTGGTGGATTCAATGTTATTACCAAGGTATGTAAATCATTCAATAACGATTTGATCTCATTATCAACTGTTCAGTTGAGCTTAGCATTCTCAGTTTTGCCGGCATTTATGTGTTGTCTTCTTTCTTCCGTTGCTTTTTCTATCAGATGAAGTAGTTTGTTTGCAACAGTGATGGTGTCTGATAGCATCGCTTAATCATCAGCATAGTCCACAGCTGTCATTGTTTGAGCTGGGTGTCATGAGCTTCTGGCTTTCCACGGTGTGAAACCTAGTTCCTTATTGATATGGACAGAGGTGCGTAGTGCATAAATAAGGCATACGATAAAGAGATAAAGACTTAACATGTCTCCTTTTCTTAAATATATACATATGCTCCAAAAGCTCATACAAAGACTCCAAGAGTAAATACCTGATGTATAAGAGCTATTAATTTGTTTAAACTGTTTTTCATTGTTATCCTTGAAAAATATCCTGATACCATGATATCTGAAAGACACCTCGTTGTATAAAATTATTACGTTTTTTTATCATAGAGCGTATTCATCTGATATTCTAGCTATCATCATCATCATCATCATCATCATCATCATCAGTCGTTGGACATAGACCTTCCCCAGTATTCGCCACACTTGTCTATCATGGACGTCGCAGAGCCAGTGCTTTCTGAACTTGTCTAGCTCGTCTCTCCATCTAATATTCTGCCGGCCTCGGTTCTGCATGTGATCTCGGGGGATCCACGTCGTGGGTCGCGATATCCATCGGTTGTCTGCCATTCGTGCAACATGGTCAGCCCACTGCCATTTGAGATTTTTAATGGATTCTAAGATGTCCCTAACTCCTGTCTTCTTCCAGATGTAATGTGCTATTTTGTAAAGTCTAGTATAATTCTTACATGTTCACGTTGCATAGTTCTCGATTTTGCGGAATACTGAAATGAAAAAAAAAACATTAACGAATTATTCTAGTATGATTTCATCAAGGTACAACACAAACTGTGCATCAGACTGGCCATTAAAATCTAGCCACTTTTAGCCTTTTTAAAATGGCCATCCTCTTATACCGACTTCAAACCAAAGATGGTCGAACTCTTCTTATTTGGTCAGCAGTTCCAACAAGATGAAGATATCAAAATATCCCTCGAAGAATTCATACATCAAAACCGGAATCATTCTTTTATGACAGAATGCACTATTCAGCTGAAAAGTGGTGTGAGGCCGGTGGAAACCAGGGAAAATACTTTGCAGGTCGAATAGTGGTGCCATGAATTTACATGAAGGATAGATTTTGTCGGAAAGTGCTTGAAACCCTTCTGCCAATCTCATATAATTATATGTTTGGACATGATATAGAGAAGCTTATTGAAATAGCAGTTCGTCCATATCATCAAAAATGACAGAAGCATTTAAATAATTTGGTAATTGCATTGTACTTTTTAAAAAATGGTAAAAACCTGATGTTATTCGGCATTTTCTTGTTTATGTGCCATCAGGATCAACCCAGATTTCTTACACATTAGAAATTAAAAAAAATAAGCCAGGGAGACTATTTACTCTTTTAATTGGCATTTAATAGATTTGTTACAAACAAAAACTAAAGGCGTACATGTGGTGTATTGTATGAGTAGATTGTTTCAAAGAGGCAGTTCTCCTCATTACGAAGTTCTATCTGACTGATTGTTCTCTTTGATGAAATCGACCACTCGTAACACAACGTGTAAACTATTTACTGTTGTATCAATGTAGGACGTCAAGAAAAAAGTGAGAATTCAAAAAAAATATTGGTTGACTAAAATTAGCGGAGGCAATTCAGCGGAACAGTGAAATACATACTAACATAGTACCCGTGAAAATGACGGTACTATTTACGTATGGAAAAGTTATGCGGATATAAATTTTAGAATAAATATTCCTTGCAATCAGTGAAAGTGGATAGTCCAAATGAAATAAATGTTTCTGTTGATTTCCTACAATTTTCTATATTTTCTTGTTTTTCAATGAACTAAAAAAACTGAGAAAAAAAAGATTTTCATTAGAAAAAATCAGTTTTATCAATGAAAAATCAGAGATGCCTACATGTGTTTTCTGTCTAAGTACAAAGACATCATGAGCATTTGTAGTAGTAATAGTACGGAAAACAAAGACACATAAATGTTTCCTTTAGTGTACACGAACGCAGACAAAGAATTCACGATACCCTCTTCCACTCTTTCTGTTTGCATCAGCGTGACGGAAACCAATAAACAAACCAACTTGCAAGAAAATGACTTTGTTTTCTATGTAATAAGTAATGAGAACAAATTTGTGTACCTTGCCAAATTAAAGTCCCGATCGGTGAATACCTGAAGATCGGGTCAGTATTTTTCCAAATCGACAACTGATGCTGTCGACATAGTTTCTTTAGTTTTTAGATGATTCACTCTGGTTGAATATCTATCTATGTATGTATGTGCAAGTTTGTTTTTTTTCTTCAGTAAGAAACCCGTCAACAAAACCATGGGTTTCTTCTGTAGTTCAAGTGGTTCTACCTGGCTGGATATTTATTTGCATGTATATGTGTCGTCTATAGAAGACACACCAATGGAGCTAGATGGCTGTAAATTTTAGCATTTACACTTTACCTTGTTGAAAATACTTTCCACTATGGTTTGCACCATATATTTATGATTTTCAAAAACACAAAACATCATGTACATAAATTTAGGGTCCAATTTTTCGTAGACTTTCATTTTAAATTGAAACCTCTGATAAAAACTTATTTACCAGAGATGAGGAACATTCTCCTTTCCACTGAGCGGTGGATGCAGGAACTTTTAAGTTTCTGCTATGAACAGTTAGGACTAGGTGAAGTCCAGATATATATATATATATATATATATATATATATATATATATATATATATATATATATATATATATATATATATTAGGTACAAATAAGGCTAGCAGTATAACATAATATAATAATATATCAATAATATAAAAGCACTTCTGAAGTGTAATGGATTTATTTGATAGAGTGCTCGATACATACAACTTTTTACTTTTGAAGTTAAGTTTTTTTTGAGTAAAGCTGGGAATAAATTGTAGATTGTGGATTCCCAAAGGAAACTATCTCATGTTTCTGCGATCTCCGGGCCTCATCATGACGAGGCCCGAAGAGGGCAAAAACATGAGCTAGTTTCTGTAGCAAATCCTCATTCTACTATATATACATACATATATATATATATGTATATGTATATATGTGTGTGTGTGTGTGTGTGTGTGTGTCAAAACATATGAATAAGTTAAACCCAGCAACAGTGAATAAACTGGTCTCTTGTGGACAGCAGTGATTAAAAAAATACATCATAATCAATAACTGAACAACTGTAGGGTCAGAATTTGAAATTACGTAAAAAAAATTTCCATTGGAAAATAAATATTTATGACATCACCGGTATTTTCCATTGGTAAACATCCGAATCAGATTTCAGAAAGAAAAACATCTAGAAACATCTAGATACAAGATAATCTAGATACAATTTCCATTGGAAAACATCTGAAACAGAATTTTTGGAAAAAAAAACTTGTAGATACATCTAGACTCTGGAGTTGTTATTGATAAGTTGTTATTATCAAATGCGTCAAAATGAGACCCCAGAAGGTCAAAAAAAATCTTTTTAAAAAAACATTCTTAGATCAGGTCTAGTGGAGTACGGATGCAAATTTTCCAGTCTGTGCACAAAACAGTATGGCCAGAAGCAGTGGAACACTCAAACACATGTGCACGCACCCATATTCAAAAAGGACAGAACCCTTCACAATCCTTGGTGGCTACGGTGGTTCAAGAGAAGAAAAAAAAACATGTAAAACTGTGGAGTAAAGCAAGAAATTTAAAAGAACCCGTTTAAGAAACAAAGTTTCGGAATAAGTAGATAAATAAAATTCAAAAAGGAAGCTGAATAAACAAAACAAGAAAAAGACCACAATAAATCAATGAATACAAATGAGAAAATCTTCGTTCGATTTCAAGTTGATCAGACGAAGGAGACGGGGCTTTGTAATCATTGCTAAGTGATGGAATCTTTTAAAATGTCTGCACACGGGGACGGTCGAGATGTGGTCGGACGATGGAGGTGGGGGAGGTGCAATAAGTGACTGGTAAGTAGGGTGGGGACGGACCAGAGGGACTCAGAGGAGATGACCAAAACACTCAGCCCCCAACCTCCCAGGAGTCCAGCCTCTTACGTTCTTCATAATTGTCACGTACAAATATTGATTCAATTTCTACAGACGATAAGTATCAGACACTGGGTTTATACGGTATGGCCGTGTATACTGACTACTTTATATATATATATATATATATATATATATATATATATATATATATATACACACACACACACAGTGACAGACAGACGTACAAACAAATAATGCATGCATTTGCGTCTGTTTGTCTGTATCTGTGTATGCAAATATATTGAAAACATACACACACACACACGGACATAAACACATGCATACACACACAGTTATATATGAGCATGTGTACGTCTGTTTGTCTCTCTGTATGCAAATGTATGAAGTATTTATGAAAAAAAACAACATCCACGATATAGGTATTCAGTATGCATATGTGTATACATTATGATATGGTTGATCAAGATTTATTCAGCACAGGGGTATGTTGAATCACTTACTTTTTTTCTTTGCTCCCACCATTTTATACAAATTTCCACCGTGATAAGTAACTTTTTCTCTTTGACTAACAAGTTCTTACTTCATGCTCTATCATGCAGTTATGAGAAGTGGCCATGATCGGTATATATAATACATTTCAAGCAGTTTTTATCTGAAACTTTCCCTTGGAATAGAATGTAAAGAAAACCCATGTGTTTTGGGGGCAGGTTGGTACATTGTAAATCGGGGTTACTTGGCACTGCAATAGCATGCAAAGTATAGGGAAAACAAAAAGCTTGCAAAATAACCGAACTAATCACTTGTGTCGTCATTCTTTTCTGATTGTCGTTTTTCAATCTTCCATCCTGTTGAAATTCATCATTCAGGTTCTCTCTGATAATTCCACATGCCTCACCAGGTGTTCATTATGTTCCTAAAAAACTATCCTCACATGTGGGGTAGGTCTATACACTTTTCTGGGTGTTTAAATGATAATTGACAAATGTTTCAGATTTAAACCACGCATCCAATGTAGCTTTTCCATATAAACCTTTGCTCCTATATACGCTTGGATAAATTCATTTCCCAGGAGGTTGAGCCATCTAAGTGAAAAATGTATCAACTAGCCCTGGTTTGCAATATATATATATATATATATATATATATATATATATATATGCATGGATTTATATGTACTTATAGGTATGTGTGTCTAGATATACTTATTACTACGTATAAAATGGTCTTGGTAAATAGGTATTCAACATATATATATATATGTGTGTGTGTTTGTGCGCATATGCGTATGATTAGTACCCAAATGTAGACATGAAGGCAAATACACACTAAAATCTTTTCGAGAAAATTATTCAAACGCAATCAGGCAGGCACACACACACACACTCACATATATATGTTGTATGTGTATAACAGTCGGATATAAGTGATGAAATACAATGATAATGAAAATATATTTTTAGATATCAATATATACATATAAAGGAACATATATATATGCACGCGTGTGTGTGTGTGTGTGTGTGAAAAATTAACGATTACAGAAACAAAATACAAGTATCGTAAAATAAAATGAGATATCGAATAAGAAGAGTGTACACACGGGGATTGATTAACAAAATGCATCTTAAATAAATAAGTTTAGAAAGAATGGTTTCGATTTTCGAATAATCTAACGTTAACATTTGAAATATAATCAATAAAATTCAACACAAGTTTGAATGAATGCTTAACATTCATATCACTTAATGATCAATAATGATCAAAATCAAAGGGGAGAATTACAAATGGGAAACTATCAAAGACGAAATGGACAAATCTGGAATGGCTGACCGTATCTGGAGAAAGATAGAAAAACACCTTCCCCTCTGGGAAGAAGTTCGGATTATAGACGGGAGGCAATGTTGGAAACCGAGGAAAGTCAAAGAAGCAGCATATATCTGCATGTCAGGTTAGTGTAAAGACAGACAAGTGCAGATTTCAATTCAATTTGGTTTCTACTATCCACTATCAAATTTGGATAGTACTGCTGAAGAAGGCCGTAGAATGGTCCGAAAGTTGTGTAAACAACACAAACCACAGGAAAGAGTTTGATCGTCCGAGACACTTTTTGAATGTCAATGACTCCCCCTCAAAACTATAGACTGATTAGATTAGATATCCAAATAATTAGTCTTATATATTTTCCCTGTTCAACTCGTGACAAGTGCCTGTGTATAGTACTCTTGATAGTTATTTCGTTTCGTTCATAGTTCTGATGAATTTGATGGCAATAAAATAGATTCATTGTATTTTATTTTTTTTTTTTTTGTTATATTATCTATGATGTTATTGATCATTTTCTTTGAAGTTACGTGTTTGTTGGTGACGTAATTAGGGAATCGTTTTTTTTATAAGTATTTGTTTATTATTACTGAGTTCTTTATACAATAACGTATGAGAAGAATTGATCAGTTATGCTCTATTGATCAAATATTTGATGACGGTTGTGTTGTATCTGTGTAGACATTCATGATTGTAGTTAAAGTGGTCACAATCTAGACGAGTAGGTTTTTTATAGAGAAAATTAATGAAGGTCTGTTTAGTGGAGTTGACTGAGACATCCAGGAAAGGGATTCCGCTTATGAGTTCGTAGGTATGATAGAGAACGGGGTTAGTTTCTAAAGTTGCTTGTAGGTTTTATTTTCATTTCATCTAGGTTTTTAGCTGAATAGAAATATCGTCAATATATCGGGCGCATATTGAGGATTTAACCGTGTTATTGAAGACTATATCTTATAAGTGGGACGAATGATAATTTCCAGAAATTGGTCAAATAGGGGACACTGTGGCCTATGCCGTCGGTCTGTGAGTAGGTATCCTTACAGTTATTGTTAAAACGGACTAGTGGGGGCTGAAAGAAATTTACAGGTTATATTGGATTTTATTTTTGGAGGTGTTCGGGAAATTTTTCTTGTCCACATATTACGTGATGATATTTATATTGACCTCCACGGGAATGTTGGTAAACAAACCTCCAGCAACTGGCAAAGCTAAGCTAGAGTTATTAGGTTTTACGTGTTGTAGTATTTGACAAGATTCGTGTGTGAAGTTAATGCTGTATTTACAGGGTATAAGGGTACAATGTGGGTGTGGTCCAGAAAGAAGAGTATGTAATCAATGCATCCTCCCGTTTGTCACTTATGGAGCTAAAACCTCACATGGAGAGATCACAAGACCGCACAATATATCAGAAAGAAAACGGGGGTCAGAGACTTCATAGAATCCATTAGAAAAACTCAAATGGTAATGGGCTGGTCAGGTTGCGAAAATGAAAGACAACCGATGGAGATCGCGACTCACAACATTGATCCCCAGAGACCATATGCAAAACCGAGGCCGACAAAATACAAAGATGAACTAGACAAATTCAGAAAGTACCGGCTCCACAATGCTCATGATACAAAAATGTGGCGAATCCTGGGGAAGGTTTATGTCAAACGACGGACGTTAAAAGAATGATGATGATGATGATGATGATGATGATGATGATGATGATGATGATGATGATGATGATGAACAGGGATTGGGATTTGGAAAATAATAGATCTCAAAAGGGGACCAGGTTTGTAAGTCTTTACGTTACTGTACATGGTGGTAATCTCCAATGAATTTTTTCAGTTGTATGGGGTCTATTTCAGTGTTGCAGGCAATGATAATTTTGTTGTCCTGCTTTTTTTTAGATCAGTTGTGTTTGTTCTCAGTTGTTTTTTTTTGTTTTGTTTTTTTTTTTCTTCAACTTGGTTCGATAATCAAAGAGGGTTTGTAGTTAAAATTATGGTCCCAAGATACTTTAAGATTACATAGATACTGGCTTTTCCACCTTTGTGATAGTTAAGTCTATATTAGTACGCTGTTCTTTCACAGCTGTTTTTAATTTGATTTGCGGGACATAATTTTGTTTCTTATCCTCTCTTATACCTCCTGCTTTGAGTAGATTGCGAAGGTTAGGATAGACTGCAATCTATTCTTCTGAACGTAATTGTGGAATTGAATGATAAAGGGCGAAAATACCTTGAATTCTACGATTTTAGTTAGCGCGTGTTTTGATGTCGAACTTTTAAGGTATTGCTGTACAAATTGATGTAACTAAGTATTAGCTAAAAAATACATTAAATTATAAGACCTTGGGAAGAGTATTTTGAGCAGTAAGAAAATCTAAGAACGAATTATTTGCACTAATCAAAGTATATATGTATTTGTTTTTGAGTATTTTTTTTTTTTTTTTTTTGCAATCTGATTTCGGGTATTGATGAAAGGCAGGTCCAAGGATGATGAAGTCTTTTTATTCGTTGGAGGGGTCGAAAGTGGGGATCGGACTCATTACATCAGCAAATGATCTTATGATATGCACTTGTTGTACATTTTGCTAGGTAAGAGCCTAGCAGATATTTATCTCACTTATCCAGCCAGTAATTACCCCCTTGATGGAGCATTGAGACCGGCTGACGTTTGGCTGCAGTTCACTTCGGTCATTTGTGAGTTGGCCTTATGATTATAACAAACTTTTATAATTTTTCTTTTTCTTCTAGAAGCTGGCTACAAAATGTCGTTTAGTTGGAGAATCGATAGGCATAGGGTCGGTTTGGTTCATCTCCTCAGGCTTTCCACAGTATTTGCTTGAACTGGGCCACTGCTTAGGCTGACGCTGTAGACAACGATCATCTATTCTGGTCTGAGATAACTCTTGCAGAAAAGAAATGACCACGGATTCTTGTGTCTCGATGAACCTTCAATCTTTAGCTATGGCAAATGATAACACTGAACGGAAGCATTTGTTTGTTTGTTGGGACGTTTTGGGCACTCAGACCCTCCCCAGTATCATCCAAATTTCTCTATCGTGGGCGTCGCAGAGCCAGTATTTCCCGAATTTGTCTTGTTCGTCTCTCCATCTTGTATTCTGTCGGCCTCGATTTTGCATGTGATCTCTGGGGATCAATGTTGAGAGTCGTGATGTCCTTCGGTTGTGTGCCATTAGGCCCCACTCTAAATCGTAAACCCATGCAAACTAGTCTACTTAACCATCCCTGATTGGGCCTGTATGCATATATAAATATCTTTATAAATATCTATGACTACATATTTACTAAGTTACATCAATAGATCCACAGCCTGATACGTCATAATTAGCTGAATTTTGATCAGAAATTTTCACTTTTTAATTTCCGATCTATATGATAGATATTCACCACTGAATCGAGTGATTTGATTTGAAAGTAGATTAAAAATACTTTTTGTCTAAAATAAATGCTCCTTTCATAAGGCTACTGAGTGATTAATGTGATTTCTTATGAATATATAATCGAATACACAATATATATGTATGAAAATAAATACATGCTTGAATATATTTGAACTCATGTGTGAATATGTAAGGTTGTCCAGAAAGTAATAGCGTTTTTTGAGTATCAAAGATTAAAATGAAAAAAAGGGAATGGAAAACGGTTTCAATCAAAGTAATTTCCAAGTGATTGTATACACCTTGACCAATATATAATATTTTCTGGATCTACATGGTTTTAGAACTCTTAATTCTTTATAAATGCATCGCAATGCTTGAAACAAATGACAGTCTGCAGTAGAAAAGTCAGGAGAATACGTAGGCGGGGAAAGATTCAAATCGTTTAATTTCGTGAGTGTCACTTTTGACATATGTTGAATTGATCTCAAAACACTAATTTGTCTGGTCTTCTGTTAATTAATGTGGAACCCATATTTTATCCTTTTGTTGATGCAGACAAATGGGTAAAAAACCTTCCCACTATCCATGCAGTCTTATTGAGGAGAGTCTCTCCAGCATCTGAATGTAAACAGCATATTTTTCTTTGTGAATCGCTGCAAATATTTTTCTCTGAAAAAGATTGCTGGCTCCCGTTGAAATGCAATGAACAACGCCCACAAAATAATAATAAAGGATTTTGAGATGTAACATCTATCTCTCGAGTGTTTGTTAGTCTTCACCTTCCAATTGTTATTTTCATCTACATTCTATCAGATCACTTCACATCCATTGTACAAGCATATATATATACTCATGATCAAGTATATGAATGCTTAAGCATGTTCTCTCTTACTCTCTCACTTTTCTCTCTCTCTCTCTCTCTCTCTCTCTGTCTATCTATACATCCATCTCTTTCTATATATATATATGTATTTATTTATGTTCATGAGAAAATGCTTAAATGTTTGAATATATATTTATACTTAATATATGTATATATACTTTAAATGTATATATATATATATATATATATATATATATATATATATATATATATATATATATATATATATTATATATATATATATATATATATATGTGTGTACTTACGAAGGTATATTTGTAAAAAAGAGAATTCTATTTATGACAGTATATATATATATATATATATATATATATATATATATACATATATATATATATAATTACGTACACATATATTGGTAAATGCATGCGAATCTCTCTCTCTCTCTCTCTCACTCTCTCTCTCTCTCTCTCTCTCTCTAAATATATGTGTGTGTGTATGTATATATACATATATATACTTACGAAGGTATATTTGTAAAAACAAGAATACTATTTATGACAATATATATATATGATTATGTATATATATATATATATATATATCAGTAAGTGCATTAGAATCACTCTCTCTCTCTCTCTCTCTCTCTCTCTCTCTCTCTCTCTCTCTCTGTGCGTGTATATATAAATATATACTTTACTTTGTCTGTAAGTAAAATGCTTAAGCTACTCGAGAGGCGGTGCTTTATTCCGCTTGGTCGGTTGCTTTGATGTTTCTGGTCTGGACTGAAGTTTCGGGTTGTACTTCGAAAATAGAACTTTTCTCTTCTTTTCACGTTTCCTTGCTTCTGTTGATGGTTATTAGTTACAACACAGGATGTCAGATTCAAAAATATAAGCGAGCGACGGAATTTCGCCCATCACCTGTATTTTCACCTGGGGGTGAAGACATCCAGGAGTATAAGGGGACTCGGATACACGCTTACATCCGAAAAAATAGATAGATAGATAGATAGATAGATACTTACAGAATGAGATAGATAGATAGATAGATAGATAGATAGATAGATAGATAGATAGATAGATAGATCGATAGATAAATAGATAGATGAAATCAGAGTGAGATAAATAGATAAATAGATAGATGGATGGATAAATGAAAAAAAACAGTTTGGAATAGATAGACAGATAGAAAGATAGGTAGATGAATGAAAATATTGAGATAGATAGATAGATAGATAGATAGATAGATAGATAGATCGATAGATAGATAGATAGATGGATGGATAGATAGATAGATAGATAGATAGATAGATAGATAGATAGATAGATAGAAGGATAGATGGATAGATGGATAGATAGAACGATAGATAAAAAAAAAGACTGAAATAGATAGATACTTACAGCATGAGATAGATAGATAGATAGATAGATAGATGGAAAAAAACAATCTGAAATAGATAGATAGATGGATAGATAGAAAGATAGATGGATAGATAGATAGATAGATGGATAGATAGAGAGATAGATGGATGGATAGATAGAAATATAGATGGATAGATAATAACAGAATGAGGTAGATATAGAGATAAAAACAGTGTGAAATTGATAGATAGATAGATAGATAGATAGATAGATAGATAGATAGAAAATGAAAATGATGGAAAAAATGACTATATGACGATAAAATTTCACATTTTCAGCCTTTTAGCTCCACAAGTACAGCCTGTACGGTTGATACATAAATGCATCAATACAAACAAACGTATCTACATACATACATAAGATGACAGCTGCATTGGCTTAAAAACTACAGAAACCGATGTTGACAATTAGGGTGACAGTCTAAGTTGACGATTTCCAGTAGATAGATAGATAAATGGAGCGCTGGATGATTAATCATTGTGTTATATTATTAATTTCTGACTAATATCTCTTTCATCTCGAAAATTAAGGCTGGGTGAAATGAAATAGAAAAAGATCAAAGAGAGACTCGACAGAAAATAATTATAATTGTCGATGCTTCATATGATAAATTTTGATAACATTATTTCTGGTGCATGTAAACAAAAATTTGTGGTGTATCGTGCCTTCAGAAAGACTGATGGATATATGGTTAGATTTCAGCTTCTATAGCTGGTTGATCTGCGTGGTCTAATCAATAAGGCAGCTGCCCCGGAAAGGTTAATTCCCGAGGAAAATGGATGCGAATTCAAATCTCATCGAAAGTTCATTTATTCTCTATTTACCACCCACACTGCTTGCCAATGAGCGTAGAATGACGATCTGATATAGGAAATGAAATAGATGAGCAGCTGCAGCCTTCAAGCGTCCGTCGTTGGACATAAACCTACCCAAAGATTCGCCAGACTCCTCTATCATGGGCATTGCAGAGCCAGTACTTCCTGAATTCATCTAGCTCATGGGTTCGATTCTGTATATGATCCACATCGTGTGTCGTCGTGTCCAGCAGTTGTCTGGCATTCTTGCCACATGTCCAGCCCATTGCCATTTGAGTTTCCTAACTGTTTCTATAATATATCGGACTCCTAAAATACTGTGCTGTTTTGTGATTACTCCATGTGATATTGAGCATGATTCTCAGGTCAAGAGATAACAGTTAGAAATAATAATAATTCCTAATGCTTCATTTGAAAATTTCAAATAATATTACTACGTTTGATCCTTGTAAATAGAAAGATATACATGAAAGATAATACGAATGGGCGGAGAGTTGCATGGGTGACCAGGGATGGGGAAATAAAGAGCATATATGGGGCAGGGGTAAAAACATTGATTTCCAGGTGGGTGCAAAAAGTGATATTCATAGTATATCTCAGTGGCAACCCTCTTTCACCATAGGCATTTCACCCGGCAATCGTAGTGTAAGCAAGTACGGTCCACTGTATGACCAAAAATGTGAGATGGTGCACTTGACCATTCATGCATGACTCAACGTCGGGTTGAGACGATGGAGCGAATAATAGAGTTTGTTTTTTGTTTTTCATGGAAACATTAAGTTGTGGTTTTATGATATAATTGTGCTGCACCATTATCGACTATGAAGTTCGAAATTTCGAATCCCCTTGCCCTTGTGGGAGGCAAATATCCCGTTCTCTTTCACTGCAGCCATCACCTATGCCAGAATGGAATATATATATATATATATATATATATATATATATATATATATATATATATATATATATATATATATATATATATATTCCATAGAAATTGAGCACTCTGGTGGATGAGGGGTTTCTGTGTAATTTGAAAATAAGGCTTAAATTCAGCCTTACTGCCTTTCTAGTTCCGTAGTCCAGAGGTAGGATATCGGCCTACGGGTCTGAAGTGAAGATTTCAATTCTGCCACATGGTACTGGATGGGATAATGGAAAGACTATAGCCACACTGAAGAGATGTAAAAATGTCTGTGGATGACACAATTATATATGTATATATATAATTATCGAATGACTTATTTGATAATCACAGAGAAATGTGGAACAAATTCGTCGTGAGGATTCCATAATCATATTATCATACAAGCTCTGTTTTATTCGAAAATATTGAGAACTTTCTTAAAAAATCATTATCATTATTATCATTATTATTTGCATTTACATATTTGTACCAGTTGTCGGTGGCCATGGCTGAACACTGAGTGACTACAAGTCTCCTCAAGTCTGTTGCCTCCCTCTTGACACTTCAAAGTTACGCAGCAGTGAAATGGTTTGTTGTTCCACCACAGTTTCATGTTGGTCATCACCGAAGGTTGCAACAGTAAGTCTTCTCAGATCTCCAGCCTTCCTTTCATCGTCCTTACATATCACAGCAATGCTGTGGTTTATACAGTCACAACTTTCCCCAGCTTTACTTACATGAGCCTTCTTCATCTTGCCAGTTAGACCATAGCTGATGACTGGGATTCGTTTCTCATAGTTCCAGTACTTTCCTCAGTATTCGTGCAAACCCCAGTAGTACCGTGGTTTGCATAGTCGCAATCTTTCCTCTTTGCTCCACCTCCTCAAATCTTCCTTTCAATGCCTTTGGTACTGTCCCGAGTGCTCCTTCTATTATTGGTATTACCTTCATGCTTCACTCTTTTTTCAGCTCCTTTGCCAATGTGCTGGAGCTTCAAGAAGACTTGCAGTCATTTGATTCTGATCGTAAGCAACCAGGTCGTACTACAAAAATATAATACCTTAATAAGAATAGTTGAAGGTCCCACCTAGTGGTCGAGAGAGTTGCAAATTTCACACTGGTGTAAGAATCCACATAAAAAAACTACCTGGTTGAATTCTTATATTCAAGCAGACAAGTCCCCCCACTGAAAAAAAAATTATGCAACGCAATCTTTCTATTCTAATTTCTCCATGCACACCAAATCGTCCTAATGTCTGTATAAGTTTGGAAAAAATCAGTAATACTGCCCGAGGAAAAATGTACGTCATACGAAGTCATCGCTATTTTCTGCAATCGCAGAAAACGTGATTATGAGAAGTCCAAACAGTGGCGCCATAATGCAAGTACCCACCCACGCAAGTAGCACCTCAGGAACCCCCAGGGGAAAAGACTTCTGGCTTGCAGGCGAGAGCAGACTGACCAGGAAGCCGAACGATAGATTTGCTTCTCACGTTCACACTTGCGATGTATAACCTCTGTATCAGTCAACAGCGCAATTATTTCTCCCCTTCATTTTTCATAGATTCCTGACAGCAAAAATCGGAGGTGTGAGTGGCGTAGCGGTTACAAATACAGACAATGGAATCTGTGGGCTGAGTTCAAATCCCTGTTTACGGTCATTTCGCCCTAAAGCCTATTGGGGGAAAAACATGAATCAAATTGTTCTCCATCTCCAGCAGCTCGGCTCTTCGGCCTTTGTTGGAAGGACAACTCTGATTCTGAATAAGGGGGTGAAACTCGTGCAGCCAAATTCATACCAACCGTATCACGCCAACTTTCTTTTGGATTACATCAACGAATAGGAAAACAGCGAGGTATATTGTCGACTGAGAATCCCAAGATCTCCGTACGCTTTGTCAAGGCTTTAGTGTCGTTCCATCATCTATCGCAAAACTTTGCAAACTTTTTCGCATTGGTGACACACTTTTTGAATTTTCTTCTTTTTTTATGACACAATTACTCAAGTTTTGTCAGCCAAACCAAAATATATGGCGTCAATCTAGCAGTTCAAATCACACGGGAAAAGTCTGTTTGGAAAGATGTACAAAATATTCGCAGTTTTGTGACACAAGAGATTATCGGCGACACACTGAACCAGTGGTTTTGAAACTGGTGTCGGCAATCCACGGTAATCTGTCAAACAATGTTCAGAGATCGGCAGCAGAGTTCCCTCTAAATCTGACATGGTGAATCTTGTGGAAGAGAAACTTCATCGAATGCTCAACGATCAAAAAAACGTTATAATTGTACACCGACCTACGCCATATATTACAAATTCAAATAAATGTTGTACATTTTCAATGGATATGATTTTATGGGTCGAAAATCTCTTTTTAGTTTGTTAGTTGATCGAAAAACTTTATACTGAAAAGAGAGATCCATCAGAATATTCCGGTTATAGAAGGGATCCTTGAGTTTTCAAAGTTTCGAAACAATTGCACTCAAGTATCGTAACACAGTTTGGAAAGCTCGGATCTATTGAGTCCGAGGTATACAACAAGCGTGCAGCGTTGCCCAAATGTGCAGTGGACATCTTGAAATAAGCAGTATCTAAAACCATGTTTAATTAAGCTCATTTCTCCCAACCAGATCGTAGGTGCACAAATTGAGGAGTGATCATTTTTTTATTAATATTATTATAAACTCTGATCGAGGCAGAAAAAGGCCTTCTATAGCTTCATGACACATTTTTTTGCATCACGATATTCTACTGATTCGTTATCGTTTTTGCTTTCTTTCTTTTCTTTTTTCTTACTTACTTTCTAACTTTTCCAATTCCCTTTCTTTCTTTCTTTTTAAGTTCTCTTTAGTTTCTTTTCTTTTTTTTTTCTTTTTTCCTTCAGTCTTTCCTATTTTCATTTTTTTCCTTCTTCATTCCCTGTTTCTTCCATTCTGTTTTCTTTTCCTTTTATTTTTCCATTTTCTCTTTCCTTTGGGTCTTTTTTTTTCTTCATTTCCCTTTCTTTCTCTATTCTTTCGTTTATTTTTATTTTTCTTTCATTTCTTTTTTCATTCATTTTTTCCATTTTCCATTTCTCCCTCCCTTTAGCCTTTTTTTATCATTTCTTTTATGTCCTTGCTTTTATTCATTTCTAAATTTTTTTTTCTTTCACCTTTTTTCACAATGTTATCTATATATTTCCTTTTTTCTCCTCTAGACTTTCTTTCTCCATTTCCTTTTCTACCGCTTTCCATCGTCTTTTTTTCCTTTCTTTCATTCCCTTATGACCTTCTCAGTAATTAGTTTCTTTCTTTTCACCTTTTAACTCCAGTTTCTTTTTCTCTCCTTTCTCGACGTCTTTCTCACTTTTTCCTTCCCTTCCCTTCTCTTCCCAAGATTTACTTAGATACACCTATGTTTCAATATCCTTTTATATATGAATAAATGCATTTGCCATTATTACATATCTATGTTCCATAGATAGATATCTATAATTATATATTTGCCCGTTATATACAGATAGATATCTCCCATCATTATATATCTGCGTCTCATATACAGATATATATCCGCTATTATTATACATCTTCCCACTTTACAGATAGATATCTGTTATTATATATTTGCGTAATTATGTTTTTTGAATGTGTGCGTGCGTGTACACATGTGAGGCTGTGTTTGCCTTTCGGTGTGTTGCGCGTGTGCGTGTGTAGGCGTGTAGGCGTGTGCTTGTGTACGTGAAAAGTTCGACGTGTATCATCACACAGAAACTATTGTATTGGTTCTTTCCCCAGTTATCTTCTCCGCCCTTTGATCTTGCCGACACATCAGCTTCGGACTCCGTCACACATTAAATTCAATATACAATCAATAAACATCAAAGGGCGCCGCCATTTCTTGGCTTTTTTTTTTCTATCATTTCTTTTTTTTTTTTTTTGCCAAAATTTCAGGGCTTTTTTTTTTTTTTACTTTTCTACGTAATTGTTATTTTCTTCGCTTGCTTTTTTGCTCTTTTTGTTTTGTTTTGTTTTTATCATTATTTTATTCTGATTCTCGTGTTGCCTTCTCAATTCAACGGAATTTTTAAAGTTCATCGCATTGCGAGATGGGAAAAAGAACGATTGAAAAGTATTTTTCAAAAGAATCGACCAAAAAAAAACAGTTTTAAAATACAAGGAAATCTGGAAAAGTGCGTGTGGAAAATGGCTGTTAAAGACAGAGAGAGAAAAAAAAAGAAAAAAGACATGAAGAAAAAATGGAAAAAAGCGTGAGAGAGAGAGAGAGAAAGAGCAAAGGATAGAGAAGAAAAGGAACAAACGATAGAAAAATGGGGAAAAAAGGAAAAAAGAAAGAAGAGAAAAAAAGAAAGAGGAAGATAAAAAAAGAAATAAAGAAAGAAAGAAAAAAAAGAATGAACAAAAAGGGAAAGAAGAAAAAGAACAAAGAAATGGAAAGAAAAAGAACAAAGGGCGGAAACAAAAAGAAAGAAAAAAAAAGAAAGAAAGAAAGGAAGAAAGAACAGAAAGTGAGAGAAGAAGAAAAGAAAGAAGCAAGGAAGAAAAAATCAAGAACCATAAAGGAAAAAGAAGGAATAAAGAAAAGAAAGGAAGAAGATAACTATCAAACAAACAAAGGCGGAAATAAAAACAGAAAGGGATTTGCGGAATCTTTAACGAACGAGGGAAGCTGAGAAGCAAAGAAGAAGGAATCAATGAATAAATGAAAAAAAAAGGGGTATTAAGCAGCGAAAGAAAGACATGGGCGGAGAAATAAAGCAAAAAGAGAGAAAGAAAAATGACAGGAGAAACGAAGAAAGAAACAAGTAAATAAAAAATAATTGGATTCAGAATATTTGTATATATGGGGAAAGTCAACTCAGTAAACATATTTCATCCAAAATTCCGTTGGTGTCCTTTCCCCGAGCTTGTTCTTTAGCGTCATCCTATATTATAACTCAATTATCTCCAACTGAACTACATCATCATCTTCTATGACTACTTTGTTGCGGACCACATATGGCCCGCAGGCCGCGTGTTGGACGGTACTGAGATGTAGTTCCAGTTGGACAATTTGTTGACGCTGAATTTATAAGTGGCCAACATTTTAATGGCGCGATGTTGATCTGCCAGATGGCACTGAACTTAAAACGGTTGGGTAGCCAACGGATAAAGCCAAGTAGATATGGTCGGTAATAGAGGCCAAAAGACAGTTACAAATGGTTATTGAGGGCTAGGGTAGGGAGTTAAAAAGACGCTTTTCTACTATAAATATTTACAATGCGTACTTACCCAACAGAACGGAAGTAATCGAGGATCGAACCCACTTTTACACGACGTTAATTCGGAAGGTATCCAGCCATTCATTATTGATAAATTATAACCTGCCACGGGCAACAATACCTAAGTCTGCCCCAAGGTACTTCCCTCAGAACCTTATTCGATTATACAAATCGTTTCAACGGTCTTGAATCCATTTTGGGAAAGTCACACTGAGCGAAATCTGGGCTACATGGTAGACTGGCAGACCAGGGTGGAGCGGTGGTTTGCTAAAAAAAAAACAAACTGCAAAAGACAATGAAGAATGATTCGATCGGACATTGTGAATGCAACCATCACACAGAACACAAGCTCTCTCAGTGACATATCACCACCGACTGAGTGACCCCACGGGATGGTACCTGTTAATGAATATAAAGTAAGGTCTGATTGGTTGACAAATTATATCGAAACCACGCCACTGATTATAGATATATTTAAAATGGCTGGACAAACCTCTTATAAATAGCTGAAATGGTTTTGTGTTCCTCATTGGCATCGGAAAGCCTTCCACCTATCTATCTTAGACTGGTCATGCATACATACATATATATATATATATATATATATATATATATATATATATATATATATATATATATATATATATATATATATATATATACATATATATATATAAAAGTCCGTTCAAATCTATCTATCCATCTATCTATCTATCTATCTATCTATCTATCTATCTATCTATCTACCAATCTATGTACCTATCTGCTATCTATCTCCGTTCGTATATATCTATATATACTTTTGTCTATTCATATCTCTGTGTCTATATCTATCCGTCTGTTCATATCTATCTAGCTAGTTCAGCCTCTTCATATTCATTTTTAATCGTATCTGCTTATCTTGAACTGTCCATATCTAACTCTGTTCATATCCATCTCAGACTGTTCATATCTATCTATCTCATGTTCTTATGTATCTATATATCTATTTATGGCATAATTCTTTCGAAGTGAATGTAGCGCAGATTTTGCCCTATCATTTGGTGAGCAGTACCTTTGTAAGATCGCTGTATCCATCCTCATAATGGAATCGGGCTACGTTAAAAGAGAAAGAGGAATGTAAATGATAGGGTTAATAATTTTTGGTTTTGGTTTTGGTTTTGGGTTAGCAACACACACACACACACACACACACACACATACGCATCAATATATTCTTTTCTGTCATTCCCGATTAATCAAGTCCTTTCATCTAAGAATCGTTTCTATCTTTATCCCTATGATGTACAGAATCTCGTCCATCTACCTCCTTTATATTTTCTTTATTTTTCTCCTTCTATCAGTCAATTTATCAGTCTCTCTCCACTCCTCTCTATCGACTATTTATCCTCTTCGTTTCACTCCTTTCCTTTCTCTCTCTCTCTCTCTCTCTCTGTCTCTGTTTGTCTGTCTGTCTGTCTGTCTGTCTGTCTGTCTCTCTCTTGTCTTCTTCATTCTTCAGCGACTTCACATCTTTCATCCTCCTGAAGCTCTTACTTTCTCTCTCTATCTCTCTATCAACCGTACGACGACACTGCCAATCACTACTTCCTCATTTCTTTCTTGCTTTCTTTCCCCCCTCCCTCTCTCTCTCTCTCTCTCTCGTTTCTTCCTATAGTTGCCCCGTTATTCCAACCCCTGCATTCTTTGCAACTAAAAATCTCCGAATCGGCCATCCACCTGTCTCTCTATGTCTCTTCCCTCTTGTACCTACTCTCTATCTTCTCTCTGATCGTCAGTCTATCAACCCCACGACTCCACTATCAATCACTCCTTCCTAACTTGTCCTTCTTCTCTGTCCCCCTGTCTCTCTCTCTCTCTCTCTCTCTCTCTCTTTCTCCCCCTCTTTCTCTCTAATTGTCTATCAACCCTACGATTCCACTGTCAATTGCTACTTCCTCATTCCCTTCTTGCTCTTTTTCTCCCCTTCTCATCTCTCTTTCTCTCGCTCTCTTTCTCTTTTTATCATTCTCTCTAATCGTCTGGCAACTCTACAACACCACTGTTAATCACAACTTCTGCACATCTCTCTCTCTCTCTCTCTCTCTCTCTCTCTCTCTCTCTCTCTCTCTCTCTCTCTCTCTCTCTCTCTCTCTCTCTCTCTCTCTCTTCTATTCTCCCTCTCCTTCGTTTTTGGCGACTAAAAATGGCTGGAAAATGGGGAGGCTGCAATGATGCGTGACTGATTTTCTGGTTAGAGCCGTAACGACTTGGGTCGCTCCTTTGTCTCCTGGGGGAAACATTAAAGTCGCATAAATGTCCGCCATGAATCAACATGGCCGCTCAACTAGGCAAAAAGGGCGGGTTAAGATGGGGACGGTAAACAGTCGATGGAAACGAGATAAAAGCCGTCGCAAAAGAAGGAATGTAAGAAAGAGAGCAAGAAGGAATGAGGGGGAAAGAAAAAAAGAAACCTAGAATGAAGGAAAAAGATAGAAAGAATGCAGAAAAGAATGAAGTGGGAGAAGAAAGAGAGAAAGCAGGAATGAGAGGGGGAGAAGAAAGAAGCAAGAATTGAGGAGAGAGGAAGAGAAGAAAGTAAGGATGGGGAAAAAAAAGGAAGTAGGAAAGAGTAGAGGAAAAAGAAGAGAAACGAGAATGAAAGAAAAAAGAAATCAAGACTAAATGAAAAAAAAAGTAAACAATAATGAAAAAGAATGAAAGAAAGAAGAAGAAAAAGAAAGAAGGAAGGAATGAGTGGGGAAAGAGAAAAGATATAAAATGCAGGTGATTGAGAACCTGCAGCGAGAATGAAAATTACAATTCTATGAAGAATAATGACTTGAATCAAACTGGAAAAAAAGAAAGAATTATGAATGAA
The DNA here is from genome assembly GCA_963457665.1 of Thysanoteuthis rhombus. Lineage (NCBI taxonomy): Eukaryota > Metazoa > Mollusca > Cephalopoda > Oegopsida > Thysanoteuthidae > Thysanoteuthis > Thysanoteuthis major. Next base: position 38,293,183 of record OY735223.1, on the reverse strand, counting down.
GACGAAGGAAAGAAAGAAAGATGGTGAGGAAGGGAGGAAGGAAGAAAGATAGAATTAAAGAATGAAAGAAAAAAGGAAGAAAGGGTAATTAAAGAAAAGAGGAAGAAATGAAGAAAACATCTATGAATGAGAGAAAGAAACAAAAAAAAAGGAAAGAAAACACAAAATGGAGAAATAAACCTGAACTTTTTAAATAAGAACTGTAAAGATAGTTACATCAACAGATGTATATTTTTTCATCTTTTCTCAACGGCCCATTGTTAAAGGAAAGGTTTCAGTTAATTTGGGGCTATCTCTTTCTAAAAAATAACTCAGATAGATAGATAGTAATATGAAAAAAAAACAAAAATTTGCCTGGAAAATATGGATTGAAAGACAGAAAGGAAAAAAAGAAAGAAAGAAAGAAATACAAGAGAGAAAGAATGAAAGAAAGGCAAAAAGAGAAAGACAAACAAAAAGAAAGAATGAACAAAAGACAGGGAAAAGAAGGAAGAAAGAGAGAAAGAAAGACAGGGGAAAAATGAACAAAAAACAAAAGAGGAAAGAAAGAGAGAAAGAAAGAAAGAAAGAAAGAAAGAAAGAAAGAAAGAAAGGTGTCAAAAAGAAAGAAAGAAAGACAAAAAAGAAAAAAAGAGAAAAAGAAAGGAAGTTAAACAGCAGTTGAAAATAACAAAACAAAAAACTTTCAACGCTAGGTGAAAGAAGAAGTCTTCAACTCTCAAAGGCAAGAAACAAAAAAGCGAATGAAGGGAATGAATGAGATTGCCAACTGATAAAAGAATGGTAAAATGGGGTCAGGATAGAATTGGTATTCAAATTAGGGAAGGAATCCGTCCAAGAGAATTCTCGGCACGCACGTGTAAAGCATTCTGAGATTCCCCGCATTCATAGACGAACCAGAAAAGAGGTTCGTAAGATAGACACACACGTGCAAACACACACAAACACACACACACACACAAACACACACATGATTACAAAACAGGTACATATTCAAATATGGATATCAATTGACACATACATACACTCACACACACATACATACATACATACATACATACACATATAAACAAAAAATAAATGAATGAATATGCAGTATTGAATAATGTCGATATATGATACACATGAAACTTTGTATAAAATGACAAGCTACATATATGACAAAAACTATATAATGGAGGAGGGTGGTGTTTGATCAACAATGCTGAGTTGCCATGCTAATCTAACTGTTTTGTTTTTAAAATCCCCAAAACTGTTACATGGTAAACAAGAGACAGTTTATACATTGTACGATAATAAGAAAATATAAAGGAAACAAGGAAAACACAAAAAAATTTATTGAAAAGTATTTTTTTAATATTTACTATTTAAAGCTGAAAAGCTTTCTAGACTATGTATATATATATATATATATATATATATATATATATATATATATATATATATGAACCTACATGCTCGTATATGCGTATAATTTGCTAATATGTATGTACTTACACACAGAAGCACATTGCACGCACACTTAATTGAGATTGAGTTATGGATTCACGTGAAACACAATTCATCACGCTTGAGAAACACTGGAATTGTCAGCTTAGAAAAAAAAACAGGACGTGTTCCCATCATCTTAAATACCACCAAAAATATTTGATTTATTAAAAGGTATGCAAATTGGCCTTGTGTCGTATCAAGTATAAGCTTGGTAAGTATAAATAGAGTCTATGGAACAGAAAAACATCTAGAAGGCACTCACAGGACGCCGACCAATTTCCATTAAGACTAAATGAAAACCAGTTCACAAATACTTATCATGCGGGTGAGTCAAATGTAACTCATTCCTGGGTCCGCCCCCAAATTTAGATAATTCTTCCTTGATGCATGACATACCCTCCGACAAAATGTCACTGGAATCCATTGAAAACTTTTTTTAGGTATTCTAAGGACAAACGTGAATTAATACATGAATATATATTTAAAAAATGCTGAAATGTCTCTCAATCGAAATCAATGCCTGGATCCACTACAAAATTTAACCAATTTTTCCTAATCCTATGGCCAACCCTTTCAAATGTTTTATACTGAATATATAATTACGATACAGGGAAGGAAAACCATTCTTTCGGGCCAGCAATTTTCACGAACCGTGAATCTGATCCTCGTAAATACCATAATAGAGTTAGTTTTCTGTCAGTCAAACTATAATAACTTTATTTATGTGGGTGAGTGTTTGAAATATATTAATAGATAATGACACTGTCTTTTGACGTGAGAAAGGTTATCAACATAAGAAAGAGTTTTTTTTTTTCGAATTCGTCGTTGATGTTGTTAGCACCACATTTCGGCCGATCTATTCCACGGCTTTCTTCCGGAGCACTTTCTGAATGTAAACATTGCTACCATTGAAAAGAAATATTTTCTTTTCACCATTATGACGTTCGGATAGAACACCTGGAGAAGGGCGAGAAATAGGTCAGCCGAAATGTTGAGTGAGCAGTATAAGAAAAAAACAAAGAGTTCAATCGTCCAGAAAACTCTTTGAAAGGAATTGGTAACGTTTGTTTTTTTAACCTATTGATTCTTATGAAGTTTTGTGGATCAGGAGGATTGCATTGTGGCCTTTTAATTGACAATTGCGTCGTGGATCTTAAAAGTTCCGGGGAAGTTTGCTAGTTAATAGATATAAGGAAGCTGTCACATATTTTGAACAAATAGTTTTTTTCGAAACAATGTTTCCAAATTTATGCGAACCCCCCCCTCAATTTATGAACTGATTTTCATGAAACAAACGCTATATTGTACATATATCTGTTAACAAGACACCTCTTGAAGTACTTTTTTGATTAACCCAAAATTTCGATGTATATTTTTTTTTTCAAAAAGGTACCCAAATTTTATTTTTTAAAAATAATCTACGTATATACCTGAATAATATATCCAAATTTTAAACTTTTACCAGAGTTCCGAATAAGCTCACTCAAAAATACCCCGAAATTTGAAAAGAAAAAAAGATTATTCAAATGTATTGACAGAAATCAAGAAAAATCATTTTCAAGCACGATAAAAACAACTGTGAAAATTATAGGTAGTTTGGAGAGAAGTCCATTAGGTGTGAGTTCCGCGCCCCTTAATCCGAAAGATACCGTTATTAGACACGAAATTATCCCGCGCTTTGAGTAGATACGCGAAGAAAAAAAAACACATTTACACTAATACCAAGCTCAGGCATCTTCCAGAAGAAAAAATCTCCAGTTAAACTTACGACTTGGAGTCCTTGACTCTACTTGTGCCATTTCAGTAGATCATAGGATTCAAATCTTTGTTCCAAAGGGTTGGGTCAGCCTGGAGAGTTATTCCGCACCGAGAGCCCGCAATCTAAGGTCTTATAGTCGTGGAAAATACTCCCAAAAATCATCGTTTGCAAAAGCCATCTTCCGTATATGTACTTATGACAAGTGTAAGGATGTGGATAATAAATCATTAGACACTGTTAGCTTGAAGAGACAACTGGCTCAAGATTTATAAAAACATACTATTTTGTATATTCACTCACTTTCTGAAGAAGTTAACACAGACTAACGTAACATGTTAAATTTGGTAAAGAAATATCATTTGTAACTTCAACTTTGGCTTTCCGAATCGTCTCTTCAAGCTAATACACATACGCGCATATATATATATATATATATATATATATATATATATATATATATATATATATATATATATATATTCGTGAATATACGTATAGATACTTTTGCAAAAGAAAGGCTTTCTGAAGAACCCTCAAAACCACCTGAGTGGCTTTGCGGGCTTTTTTCCCCGCCAACTTTTAGCGATCGCCAATACATCTGCCATCTTTGTTATCTCAGCCTCGCATTGTGATTGATTGTCTCTTTTGTTCAACATCGAAATCGTTAGAAAGCAAATCGATTTAAAGATGCCATCAGTTTGTTTATCGAAATGTCACCGGTGCCCCTGAAGGGTCAATGATTTGAAATTCGAGAAGGCAATGAAATTATGGCGATATGACATCTGAACAATTACACTAAAGTGATGCCAACCTACTTAAAATTCAAAGCCACACAAAGGCTGTCTTTCCCAGTTTTATTAATATACTAGCAGAGCTATCCCGCAGAGCCCGGGCTTTTATTATCAGATAAGTTTAAAAAGTTAAAAGTAAAAAACGAAAAGAAATAAAAATGAATGACAAAAGTATTAGGTTGTTATATATAAAATGTTTTTTCAATTGTAAAGGAACAGGCTGCTACAATGTCAAACCATACAACTTTTATTCCGTCTGAAGATGATTATTGCAACTTTTGTATTATATATAATGAATTTCAAAAAATATTTCAAAAAATCCATTTATATTCTGTAAAAATATATTTATTTATTCAAATGAAATAAGCCGGTTCGTATCTGTACGATAAATGTTCGCGAGTATCCAAGACTTATAAATTTAGCTCAGTCAGTAAAACAGCCAGCTAGCAATGAATTGATCATGAATTTAAATCATGGTAAGAGAATGAGGGTTGTAAATATAGGCTTAGGCCACTTATTTCGGTGAGGGTTGTTCTTGTTGATGTTACGGTAGGAAGACAAAGTCAACTCCAGACTCTGTAGTCGAGTTTGACACTGAAGAATAATATATAAAACATAAAATATCGATAAAATATGAATATTTAATCAATCCATTTGAAACAATGGCTTCTTCCTAAAGATTCTCTGATGATAATATGCCATCTTCGTAAAATTGTGTAGGTTGTGTGGTCACAAATTCAGCAAGAGTCTGGTAAATTTTTGCGTTGGTGAAATTTAATATTGATGGGAGACGAAGGCGTTAAACTACAAATTGAAGATCACCAGGAAAATAAGATATCATTGGAACCACATAACATGATTCCATGGAATTTTGTGCGCGCTAATGTCACTTCCATGTATATTTTAGTTAAGTTGGTTCTCAAAAATTCCAAACGAATAATAGTGTGATGTTCACAATTGAACTTTGAATAATAATGATCTGATCTCCATTCGTCCCTCTCTCTTTCGATCTTTCGATCGATCGATCTATCTATCTATCTATCTATCTATCTATCTATCTATCTAACCGTTTCTAAAAGTCTATTTATGATTATTTGTATGTGACCTCTGAGTAATTGACGATGTGAATTGTAGCTAGGGGTATCCAATAAAGGTTCTACTGGGGCCAAAATCCAATTTAGGCCTTGCACAGGAATTGACGGGAAATCCCACTTGATTGGTGAAATTCCAGCTAGATTCTGTAATTTATTGTAAATTCTCACATGCACACATATATGAATGTACAACTGACTACCAAGGCGTCAAGGGGATTTTAACAGTGCTAGGACTCCCAAAGCAAGCTAGGTGATTACTCTGAAGGATATGGTAGAAACCAGGTGCAAGAGTAGATGACTCCCTGAACTTTTGAGTACCAAAATTATTTCTTTATGACATCCCATACCAGAACGTCGATATCTCCCTAGGGACTTGACACATATCTCTGCCCAGCCATCCACTTAATTGATTATTATCCCCACCCACCACTAGTCACAGACTATCCTTTAATTACACCATTTTCTTGTTTATCCTTTGTAGAGTTGGCCTTTTGATAATGTCATTTCACTCCCACTTTTGAGTGTACGTACGGGTACGTATTGAGGGAGAAAGGTAACCGAGATATTATTATAATGAATAAGTGTCGTTTCAGATTTTTAGAGGCCCCTTTCAGTCGATCGATCGGTCCGGATATTGTTTTTAAGTTGTTTTAAGTCAGATTCACGCGAAACTTGGTTGAAAGATGTCCCTTGATGAGATGCTTCTTACCAAGAGAGAATCTTCTGCTCAGGGTTGAGTGATCTGGCAATAATGGAGTCTGGACTTTATCTTACATAATCGATTAAAATCGATTTTCTCGCCCGTTTTGAATCAGATTTACTAAAAATTTCGGAGAAAGGTGACTATTAATGAGATGGCTTTTACTTATGGAAAATTTCCTCTAAAGGTCACGTGATCTGGAAATTATGGCGTTTCAACCCGTTTAAAATCGGTTTCATCACGTTTTGAGTCAGATTTACTTGAAACGGTGTTTCTCTCTCCCTCTCTCTCTATATATATATATATGTATGCGTGTGTGTATATATTGAAGAGAAGACTCTTTTAGTTCTGTTCCAGCAATTTTTATTTTTGCAGGTGTAAATACTTTTTCTTCAGAAAAGATGAACAGCGCGTGTTCCTTTGGAGTGAGAAAAAATTCAAATGATCCAAATTTTTATTGTAAGTAAAATCTTTATTTATTATTGTTTAAAGAGAAAGAAATGCCATACGTATCGATGGATATGAATGAAAAGTTTCACCGGGACATCTGCACTCGATTTTCGAAACGAAATTAAATTGTCGATGACGATGCAGGACTCCACCAACTGATAAAATTGTAATAAATCATGTCCTCGGTGTTTGATGTTTTTTTTATAAGAAGAAAGATTATAAAATATGCTTTTGAATTTCAGTGATTGAGTTCTATATAACTGTTTTTATCCTTTAAATTAACTGTGTAAATTGATGTCAGTGATTATGCCAACATCCTTATTGGAAAAAGACACATTACAAAAGAAACATCAATCTTAAAAAAATTAATTTCATAATCGGGATCTCAATGGCATTAGTATTAACATCTGATGTAAAAATTATTCGTGTATCGTATACCTTACTGAACTGGGTATAAATATTGTTAGGTATTGGAATCTTTCGGGTTTCCTTAAAGGAAACCCGAAAGACCTCAACAACTATAGGCCTATAAGCCTACTCAACTGTGTATATAAACTTTTCACAAAGATCATCACCAACCGAATCACAAAAACACTCGATGAAAACCAGCCACGTGAACAGGCTGGCTTTAGAAGAAGCTACTCGACCATGGACCACCTGCACTCGATAAATCAACTGAAAGAAAAAGCAGCAGAATATAGACTACCACTTGCCGTAGCATTTATCGACTTCAAAAAGGCGTTCGACTCAGTAGAAATCCCTAAGGTCATGGAGGCCATCAGTCGGCAAGGTGTAGATCCAGTATATGTTGAAGTGTTGAAACATATATACAATCACGGCAGCTCATTTATCAGGCTACATAAAGACTCGGACCCCTTCCAGCTCCAGAAAGGAGTAAGACAAGGTGATACCAGCTCACCTAAACTCTTCACAGCCTGCCTCGAGATGATCTTCAGAAGGCTAGACTGGGAGAGTAAAGGAATTAAAATAGACGGCGAGTATCTGAGCAACCTCAGATTCGCAGACGACATAGCCCTTTTTGCAGAGAACCTACACGACCTCCAACTAATGATAGATGAACTAAATGAGGAGAGCAAGAAAGTCGGCCTGCACATGAACTTCAGCAAGACGAAGATCATGTGCAACGACCACATTGGAGATAAGAACACTAAAATCGAAATCGAGGACACAGAACTCGAGAAAGTAGACCACTACATCTACCTAGGGCAACGAATCTCCATGAGACCCTCAAAAGAAGAAGAAATCAAGCGAAGAATCACACTAGGATGGCAAGCCTTTGGCAGAGCTAGCTCAACCTTCAAAAATAATAAGATCCCATTAATCCTAAAGAGAAGGGTGTATAACCAATGCATCCTCCCAATAGTCACTTATGGAGCTGAAACATGGAACTTAACCAAGAAACAGACCCGTAAGCTGAGAACCATGCAACGTGCACATGAAAGAATAATGCTGGGCCTCACATGGAGAGACCACAAAACAGCACAACACATCCGGGAAAAGACAAGAGTTAGAGACATCATAGAAGCCATAAAAAATCTCAAATGGCGGTGGGCTGGCCATGTTGCAAGAATGGCTGACAATCGATGGACATCACGACTCACAACATGGATTCCCCGAGACCATATGCGCAACCGAGGCCGGCAAAATATTAGATGGAGAGATGAACTAGACAGGTTCAGGAAGTACTGGCTCCGTGACGCCCATGATAGAGAAGTGTGGCAAATCCTGGGGAAGGTCTATGTCCAACGACGGACGCTAAAAGACTGATGATGATGATGATGATGATGATTGGAATCTTATATTGTGGAGGAGTAATAATGATCGTTTTGAAGCAAGAAGATTCCAGTAGTTGCTACGTGTTTGAGTTTTGCCGCCATACCCTGTGATGTCACGAGGAAGTCGAGTAAGGTCGGAGTCTCCAGTAACCATAGATTTTCAAAACGTGAACATGATGGCAGGCATGAGGTCTTTGTTTAGATGGAAAATTCTACGCGCCATGTTTGAATATATGGACACGGAGATCATTATTTAAATGAAGAACATTCTTGGCGTAGAAACGCACAACGGAAGGACTATCTGAATCAAAGAGAATACATTGGGATTTAACCCATGTGCGCTTCCTTGGGAAAGGGGAATTACGACTTGAAAGAAGAGAGAAACAGTGAAGATAACCAACATTTGGACAAAAAGCAAACATAGACAGGAGTTCAGGGAGGTTTGTATTTCAAACCATTTCATCTTCAAACCTCCTGAAAATTTGTGATTTTTTATCATAAGATTTTTTAGGTTTTAGAGATGGGGTTCTATTTACGATGTAGGTATAATTCTAAACTCAGCCTTGACTATCCATTCGTCATTACAAAACTGGTAATATTATTTCCTTTTCTCTTTGAACTAACGTAATTTTGACTGTATCAGTCAATATCATATGGTGCTAAAGTATATACACGTACATATATATATATGTGTGTGTGTGTGTGTGTGTGTGTGTGTGTGTGTGTGCGTGTTTACCTGTCTGAACCCTAAAATATTGAGAATTACGCAACAGGGAACTCAAAGGTATATCCAAAATCAGTAGGTCTCAAATTACCTACAGCACACATCTCCAGGTCGAATTTTGCATAGAAGTCCGTTGATTTCTGTGGGGTCTGCGTTCACGCTCTTAGTAAACAAGTACGTACTCACAAGTTTCATTCTTAATTTTCTTTTTCTTTTTTTTTTTTGGCAGTAATTCTCAGTTGCAAACCCATTGCAATTCAGTAACGAAATTTTTATGGCCTCAGAAACAAACATGGTGGACCGAACTCAAACCGAGAAAAATTTTCATTCGTTTTTTGTTTTCTTGTTTTTTTCTCTGTGCTAATGTAATCTTGGGTGTGTCCATATTATATAAAGTACTACAAAAAAAAAAGAAGAAAAAAAAGATTTCAAATTTCATATGCTTTCAATTTATTAGATCTTCAAACCTTCTCGATGTTTGTCAGGTTTGAGAGAAGAAATATTTCAAGTTTTTATAAGAAGGGATTCTATTCACACTATTGCCATACTGCTAAACTGGAACCCTTATTTCCGTTCTTTATGAGTAACAAAGGATATGAATATCTCTCTCTCTCTCTCTCTCTCTCTCTCTCTCTCTCTCTCTCTCTCTCTCTCTCTCTGTAAGTGCTCATGCCAGTTTACCTGAGGATGGGCACTGGTCTGCATGGATTGTATGCTGACCAAACAAGAGAAGGGGGTCACAGAAGAAAAATAAAGGCGTATCTTGTATCAGCAGATCACAGTTTATCTACAACACGCAATTTAAGGTGAAAGTTCACCAAAAAGTAAACCGTCGATTTCTTTGTGATTTGCGTCTGCGTTCACACAATAAAAAACTAATTTCATCGCTTAAAAAATTAATGAAAGTAGCAAAACTAGAATGTTTAAAGACACCGTGATTTCAATCAACGGACCGAGTTCAAAACCTGTTGGAGAAAATTTCACTTTTTTTCTGTCTAGTTTCGTGTGCTTTCAAACAATTGGACCATCACACTTCCCAGAAATTTATCAGCTCTCGAGAAGAGATACATAAGTCTTTGCCCGGGAAAGTTTTATTTAACAGTAAAGCTGAATTTCTAGTGCTGAAAGGGGTCTGAGTCTAAAGGAGTAAAACGAGGTGATACCAGCTCACCCAAACTCTCCACAGCCTGCCTCGAGATGATCTTCAGAAGACTAGACTGTGAAAGTAAAGGGATTGGAAGAGACAGCGAGTATCTGAGCAACCTCAGATTTGCAGACGACATCATCCTTTTTGCTGAGAACCTGCACAACCTCCAACTAATGATAGATGAACTAAATGAAGAGAGTGAGAAAGTCGGCCTTCGCATGAACTTCAGCAAGACGAAGATCATGTGCAACAACCACATTGGAGATAAAAACACGAAAATAAAAATCGAGGACACAGAACTGGAGAAAGTAGATCACTACATCTACTTAGGACAACAAATCTCCGTGAGACCCACAAAACAAGAAGAAATCGTGCAAAGAATCACAATAGGATGGCAAGCCTTTGGCAGAGCTAACTCAACCTTAAAAAATAATAAGATCCCATTAATCCTAAAGAGAAGGGTGTATAACCAATGCATCCTCCCAATAGTCACTTATGGAGCTGAAACATTGAACCTAACCCAGAGACAGATCAGCAAATTGAGAACCATGCAACGTGCACATGAAATAATTATGCTGGACCTCACATGGAGAGACCACAAGACAGCACAGTACATCTGGGAAAAGATAGGAGTTAGGGACATTATAGAATCAATTGAACGTCTCAAATGGCAATGGGCTGGCCATGTTGCAAGAATGGCAGACAACCGATGAACATTGCAACTCACGACATGGATCCACCAAGATCATGTGCGCAACCAAGGCTGGCAGAATATTAGATGGCCAGACAAGCTAGACAAATTCAGGAAGTACTGGCTCCGTGACACCCACAATAGAGAAGTGTGGTGAATCCTGGGGAAGGTCTATGTCCAACGACGGCCGTTGAAAGACTGATGATGATCATGATCATGATCATGATGAAAGCTGAATTTTTCACTTACTTTCGATTTTTCATACGTAACCATGGCTGCGAATTTCTCTTTGTCTCAGTGCTCTTCTCAGCTCAGCTGTACTTTTCAAGTGATATAATTATAACTTGACAATAAAACAACTTTTTTTTTCTAAAAGGGAGAACATAACCTTTCCTCTAACCTTAATTCAGAGCCTAAAGAAAAATGAAACATTTCCACAATCGAAATCCGCTTTGATGTGCCAAATATTATCACTAAGAGTGAACACATGAATTTTTAGTTCAGAAATAAATGATTTCAACAGTTTCAGGAGGTGAATACATTGGTTTGTTTGAGATTGGAGTGCACCTTCCACCATCTCTTTTTGATTCTATGAAATCTTTATAAAACATCATTTGCATAGACAGTGTGGTTAGATTTTGTTTTTTTTTCTCTGGGCAGTATGTACATACACACACACACACACACACACACACACACACACACACATATATATATATATATATATATATATATATATATATATATATATATATATATATATATATATATATACAAAACAGTAATTCAATATCCGATGCGTGGTGAGTTCATTTCATAAAGTGCTCTATACATTCAACATTAAGTTGAGTTATGTCCCTGCCCTTTAAAGGGCAGAAACATGTATGGGTTTATATATATATATATATATATATATATATATATATATATATATATATATATATTTGTACATATAGTTGTGAGCGTATATATATATATATATATATATATATATATATATATATATATATATATATATGTACACACATGCAAACGTACGTAATAATTCATTTTATATATAAGTAGGATAAATCTCGAGAAACTTGGTGTGTGGACGTCTCGGTGTTTGATGCTTTCACCGGAAGGAAAGGGGAAGAATCAAGGTTGTATTCAGCTCCTTGTATTTTTTTTTCTTTTATTGTTGTTGGGCCAACTGAAATTTCCGAACAGCTGCGAAGATGGCTTTTCCGTTCCGACTGTCCGGGTTTCTCAGAAATTAATCTTGTTAACTGAACAGCGGCCCGGCCGGAGGAGAAAAGATCAGATTACAAGCTGTGCCCCTTCAGAAGTCTGTTACTGGGTAGATAGATGGATAGATAGATAGATAGATAGATAGATAGATAGATAGATAGATAGATAGATAGATAGATAGATAGATAATGGACACACCAACATAGATAGATAGATAGATAGATAAAGAGGGAGAGATAGAGATAAAGAGAGGGGGGGAAAGAGGGGGAGAGAGAGAGGAAGACACAGTGGGAGGCAAAGAGAAAAACAGAGACACAAAGATAAAGAGATCAATGAGCAGGCTCGGATTTGCTCAGATAATGAATAGATTGAGGTAGATATATAGAGAGACAGGGGGGGAGCTGACAGATAATGAACAGATAGATAGATAGATAGATAGATAGATAGATAGATATGCATTGACTGACATATATATATATATACAGAGATAGATGGATAGATAGATAGATAGATAGATAGATAGATAGATAGATATGGACTGACCGATATTGACAGATAGATAGATAGATAGATAGATGGATTGATTGATACTTAAGTTCGTCTTCTCGATATCTCCGGTTTAACCTCTCGTCGAAACCAACAGAGCAAAAATATCTGACTGCATTAAACAGCCTTGTCCAGAAATTTAATGGGGATAAAATGTTATGGGTCAAGCTACGGTGAGTAAAGGTCTGACAGTTCCCCCAATACTACAAAGTCCCAAGGGAACAACTTCTGCACTAACCCTACTGCTCCATCTGAGGAAGAGTGAGCCACCAGTTATGGTGTTTTGTCCCCTACTAAAGGAGAGCGGAAAAAAATTTTGCGATGCAACTCCGAAAGAGTAGCAACGACGGATCGACCTAGAATGTAAGTGGGAGACCTGCAGGTCCTACACCTTATCTAAGGGTGGGCGGGAACTGTGCAAAGAAGGGGCGTATAGCACCTTGGGGTATTTCTGCATACTTTATGACAGATGAACAGATAGATAGACCCTTCAGAAGTCTGTGGAAAGATAATATAATACATCAATGACTACATAGCCTAAGGGTGAAAAAACATTGATTTTACTCGACAAATGTTCAAGTTTTTTACGTAATCTCCTCCCTTGTCAATGCACTTAATTCATCAGTGAATATTGATCAACCTATATCAGACTACAAACTGCTTACACATACACACACACACACACACACACACACACACACACACACTCACAAATGTGTGTATATATATGTTTGTATTGTGGATGTGAAAATAAATATTTTTCTTTGAAGAAGATGACTGGTTCCCGTCGAAATGCACTGAAACATAACCACAGAATAATGAAAAATTTTGAGATGTAACATATATCTCGTGAGTTTTTCTCTTTACCTCTTAAATGTCATTTTTATCAACGTATATGTTTATGTGTATATAAGTGCGTTATTTTTAATTGATACTGACCTCTCATGATGGAAGAGTCAGTTGACCTACACAGCGTAAATAGAATAAACAATTGAAGAAATCAACTGCTGCAGGAATCGAACCTGCATCCGAAAAGAAGCTGTCTTTATGCGACGCTGCTCTTACCACTGAGCTGAACATATGAACCAGCTGCTAGGTCAGAGATCCAAATGACTGCTTAATTCCCTGATATTAACTTATTCATTCACTATGCATATGCACTATATTGTTTCTCAATGCGGACAATTATATTAAGGAATGGATATATAATCAAACAGAATAATCATAAATGCGTTCTTTTTATTTGATACTCTTTTTGAACTGCACCCCCCCCCCTCATCTTTCCACAGTGAATGTATCAGTTGGCCTGGACACTTTGAATAGCATGAATAATTAAAATCAGTTTTCTATTTGATGCAGGTGCAATTCCTGCAGCATCCCATTCCTTTTATGGTAAAATTCAGAATATCAGACATGGTATTTGGGTGATTTTTTGAAAATCTGTATAACTTCGGACTCAAAGCTAATTTATTGGGACTTTTATCAACTTAGGGGGAAAGAAAAATGTTTTTGTCAATACTTTGTACTATCTTAATTATTAATTTCTTGAAAAATCCTACTTGGCAGGCTTTGAATCAAACGACCAAAGAATCTATCAAGAACTTCATTCCAAATGGCTAAGATGGCAGTTTCAAGTTCCAGCATCGTATTGAAATACCACCACCTTTAAAAACCATCCTCTCAACCATCCTCATATGTTTGCAATGATATTGAGATCAATGCCGTTGACCGATCAGACCATAACTTTCACACTTTGCTCTTGGAAAAATCGTTAGGTGACTCTTGCAACATAAACAGGAGTATTATAAATGCAGAAACATGACCTGTGGATTACTGATCCAAACACTTTCAGCTATTGAATTCTCCTTTCTTAGCAGATCTACGTTTGCTACTGCGTTTAGACGCCTGTGAAGAAACCGGAGTGCCAACTTCTCACCATATAGGTTATGCCAGTAATACTGAAAGCTGTCTGGGCCATCCATGTTGAACTTCTTCAAGTCTGTGAGTACTATCCTCTTCTCTCCACCCCACGTCTGATGAAGTCTTGCAAAGTCTTGTAAATCTATATAGCATGTCCCTGTTTCTAAACTTCAAAAAAAATCTTTGATATCTTTCCCTTTACTTTCCTTGTAAACTTGACACAGTTTCCAACAACAGCAATAACCGATGAATCGAATTTTAAACTCTTTATATCATATCAATTTTCAGCAAATCAAGAGTTTAGCTGCAGTGCAAATTTTCAATAATTAAAATACCTTTAAAAACCGCTCAACTCATTAACTCTTCTCAACTCATGAACTGTGCTCAACTTTTTACTATTGGTCAGTGAATTCTATTCATGAATTTGTTCAGCCATTTCAATTTGAGTTTCAAGTATATATATATATATATATATATATATATATATATATATATATATATATATATATATATATATATATATCATTACTTCTTTTATTGGAAGTAGTTTTCCTCTGTTATTGTTTAAGCAGCAAACTGCATTTGCCATGTTTTAAATATTGAAAGGGAAAAATTGGTGGGCAGCCATCCATGACTCTCCTCCAGGAAAGGTCCAGAGTAATTTTGCCCTGTAAAAAAATTGAGAAGCAGTAGAGGTTTTGGCAAGATGAGGAAGTCTGAACTTATACTAAGTTGAAACTTGATAAGTAGCACTCCCATCATTCCAATTTTTTTTTCTTTTTATAGGGGTATGATACGGATTTGGGCTCCAGGCTGCTATACTCAAAGTTGCACACAACTACACTGTTCTGATATTCCTCCCAAGGGACGGTAGAACGCGAAGGCCTGCGCATATTGTTCAAGTCCTGTGGTCCAACCACAGATCAGCCTTATTGCCAGAAAAAAAGGGTAGCTGACCTCCATAGCTAGATCACATCTGCCAGGAGAAGGAAACTCCTGTCAAACCCTCCGACATTCGAATCATGCTTCAAACCGCTAAGTCTTGATTCAAAAATCCATCGTTGAGACTCAGAGGATATTTTGAACACAGGCCCCGCCGTCTATGATCCCACAGCTCTGGGTATCACTTCCAACAAACTTCGCTTGCTAAGCCAAGCCATTCATTCATTTATACACACACATATATATATATATATATAGAGAGAGAGAGAGAGAGAGAGAGACAGACAGACAGACAGACAGACAGACAGAGACAGACAGATAGACAGACGGACAGACAGAGTATGTGTGTAAAATAAATCCGCCACAAAGGCACGATTATGTTTCTGCCCTTCGGACTTCTTCATGTGAATGATTCAATTCATCTGGATCTCTATTCAAAACAGTTAGGGGAGGGCGTCAATCTTACCGTCGATCTCCCCAGTTAAAAAAAACCCTATCATATTCATTCTTCCCTTTTCTGTTTTTCTTCCTTATGATTCTTCCATTGGTTGTATCTTGAGTTCCTGGTTTTGTTAATTGCGTTTGATTCTTTTCTCATAAACATAATTTTTTTTTCAATTTTAGTTTTCTCAATATCTCCACTGGTATCCTGTTGGTTTGTGGGTTTTTTTAATTATTTCAGATATTATACCAGTTAATCTATCTGTAGGTAATTTTCGCCATATTTTTCCATTAATTCTTTTTTTATTCATTTGTTTATTTATCTCCCGTAGGGGAAGTGAGGTTCCACTATCTATGCTTATGGCTGGTCGTTATGAATTATGTATGATATATATATACGAATTAGTTTATCCCCCAGAGGATTTCAAAATACTAGAATAGCTCACGAATCCATGTAACAATAATTTTCAATACACATTTTCTTCTGTTTGCTTTTTTTGTTTTGCTCTTTTTTCTTGGTATCTTCTTGTTTCAAAAACACACACACATAAAACAAGACCCATGTGACTGAAGAATTAAAGCAATATACTCGATTGCGGTAGTAAAAATGGCATCAACTAAATCTCTATTCATGCATTTCAACTCCTGTCTACTATTCGTTGGTAGTGCTTACTATTAAATAACATCCAAAATTTCGTTATATATTAATTTTCATTATTATGCAACTAGCTGTTTATATAGCTCATGATATCACAGGTAAGATTTATTAAACTGAGGCAACAAAATCTATATTCACTCCAATGATGACATATATAATGACACAGTGAATACTAAAATCATGTATAAGTATCAATTTCTAATAGTTTAACTATAGAGATCATAGGAAACATGTTCATTGTGGAAGTTCATATTACTTTACAATAGAAATTCATAGAAAATTATTTTACGTCGGAAATTTATTGGAAATTATTTTACTATAGAAAGATATTGGGGGTGATTACAATAGAAATGCATTGAAAAATATTTTTTCTTTAGAAATGCATTATAAATCAGGAAGAAAAGGGTTGCCTGACTTCAGAAATCAACGCAGAACTGTAGGAATAAGGCTATAATATGTATAATATGAATGTATTCCAACTTATTTGACCATAGATATGCCTGAAGATAATTTTATCATATAAATATATTGAAAATCGGTAAGAGGGGATTGCCAATGCGCAGGAATTAAGGCATGTGTTCCTGAAGGGGAAAGACCAATGCTTGTCAGTCCAGCACCGACGTTTAACACTATAACTGGTCCAGCATCGCTGGTGTAGCGCGCTGATACGAATATTTCATTCGCCATTCAATTTTCTCTGAAAGAAGTTTCAATATTATTACAAGTCGTATATTATTCTACGGTTCATTTTGCTTTAGATTTGTCTTTTCTGTTTAATTTTGAAATATTTTAAATTTTACTGTGATTTTTAAAATCAAATTTGCAAGATTTTCTGTATACTACAGAAAATGAATTTTTGTAATTAGATCTTGGGACAATTTTGTATATGCTTTTGATAACCAAATGAATAAATAACCTTTTCTTCCCTTATAGACTATTTTAAAAATATTCTATCGATTCTGTTAAAAGAATTTATGCAGAGAAAAAACATTTTGAGCGATTAGCTAATACCACAGTGTATTCCAAGAGTGAGCTGGGCACGCCTTGGCTAAGCCTTGTTAAAGGTCTTATGAAACTATATTTGTACTTGCGGAGCTGAAAGGTCTTGGGACTGTAACAGTCAGAACTGTAACGGTGTCGATTTAAGGGCATCGCCCAAACCCGAAGCTGGAACCTACCTAACCCTTCCTGACAGAATAAGACTACAATATTTATGATCAATCCTCCTGACAACAATTTTCAACTTGATCTTTTTCTTATCACAGTCCTTCATCTTACTTTTCCGAATTCTCCCCCTTGTCCCAAATATCTTTCTCCAGATGCACGAATAAGATTACTAGATCTTTTCAACTCATTGGATCGCGTGTAAATTTGTGACGAAGAATTCCGAAAATTACTTGTAGCCTTGACCACTTGATCCCACCCTTAAACAGTACAGCAATGTATTGCAATGAAGTAGACAGATTAGGTGAACGTCCTGATGTCAGCAACTATATGGTGTGCATCATATTTTTTTTTAAACCTGCGTTGTAAAAGTGATTTAGCGTCGTCCTTTGTATCACATAATACTCAGATATCCCACAATGAATACGCAACCTTTTCTCAAATGTTGCCTCTTTGTGGTCGTAGTAATGCTACTTTCAACTTTTAGCCACCGTGACTCCATTATGGTAGGATTATCATTATCGCTACTCTCCGAACAAGACTCATTTACCCCCGTATCGACTGATATATGTAAGAATGATTTTGTTTATTTCTCATATGGTCCATGGAGACCCAATGAGTGTTTCTGCATCAAGTATTTACGGGGCCAAGATGCAAGCCCGACGCCCGATATTGACGCACTTCACATGACTAAAGGGCCATAGATGCCTTGCTATTTACTCAAACTTCGAAGTGGAAATGAATTCATGTCTTTCCCAAAGAAATTAGTGCAAAGTGAGCGCAAACGGATCCAGACGAAGCTTGAACTCGGTTCGCTGATTCCATTCAAGGTGCTGTTAAATTGTTAGGCCACCCTGCACCACAATAATCATTATTATCAGCTTCTGGATTGTATCATATTTTGCCATACTGGAGTCGTAGATAAATAACGCTGCTCTCGGCTTTTAGCAACCGTAACTCCATTATAGTAGGATTATCACCATGGCCACTGCCAGCTACATAATTATTATTATCAGCCTTCATCTTCCTTATCTGCAAAACTGGTACAAAGTCATCAGAGAATAATCGGCTGAGCGATAGCTAGGGACGGCTTTGGTTATTTGTCTGCAGCTGTAATAAGGGCCATTCCGACATAAACCAAATAAGGGCGCTAGCAAAAAAGACCCGAGGGAAAAATATTGCACGGGGAGTGTGAGGCTATTTCGTTAAATACAATTACCTGTTTGTTTTTCCCGCCGACCATTGCTTACTATTCTCTCCATCACTTTTGTCGGTTCTACAGCCGTTGCAGTCAATGTCAATTTTCCATTTCGTCTTTCCTCGACACAGATTCCTTTTCTGGTCATTTTCTTTCTTTCTTCCTTTCTTTCTTTCTTCTTTTCTTTTTTCTTTCTTTTTCTGTTCTTTTTTCTTTTTTTCTTTTCTTCCTTATTTTCTTTTCTTCTTTCTTTCTTTCTTTCTTTCTTTTCTTCTTTCTTTCTTTCTTTCCTTTCTTCATTCTTCCTTTCTTTCTGTCTTTTTTCTTTCTTCTTTTTTACCTTCAATTCTGCTTTCTTTCGTTCATTTCCCCCATTTCATTCATTCTTCTTTATCATTATCTTCTCTTTTTGTAATTGTCCATTTCTCTCTCCCTCTATTCTTCTTCTTTGAATTCTTCTTTGAATTCTTCTTTGAATTCTTCTTCATCTTCTTTTAATTCTTCTTTTAATTCTTCTTCTTCGTATTCTTCTTCTGCTTCGTATTCTTCTTCTTCTTCTTCTTCTTCTTCTTCTTCTTCTTCTTCTTCTTCTTCTTCTTCTTCTTCGTATTCTTCTTCGTATTCTTCTTCGTATTCTTCTTCTGCTTCGTATTCTTCTTCGCATTCTTCTTCTTCCTCCTCTCCTTCCTGCTTCAAGCTCCCTAGTTTTGTGCAATGATTAACAGAGACCCAGCGATCGCTGATTGGCCTAAAGGTAATTCTTTCCTGCTGAAAGCTGATTGGGTAATCGTACTCCGGTCAGTGAATTGATTGGATGAACGATAGGAGGCAGTAAAACAAAGCACAACGCAATACATACAATAAGAAAATGTCTCCCCGAAGAGGATAGAGGGGGATGAAATGGATTATTGCCAAACTCTAATCCAAGTTTACTTTATTTCTTCCCATAACGAAAACAATCTTCACCAAATTTAGGAGAGTAAACTCTCCGCTGCCTGTCAATCCCTTCACGTTAAAACAAACAGAAAATGTAAAATGGACATTTCCCAATCGTGATTCGTAGGTGACTATCTTATCAACTGAGCCAAACTCACATGTCTTTTGTATTGACAAATGTATTTATTATGAGTAAAAAAGTTGCAGTAATCATTTTCAAGTGGAATTGAAGTAGGAGTGGAGTTGGACCTTGTTCATAATAAATAAGGAGTATCTTATATCTACAAGCATAAATTGAGGAGTATCATAAATTTACTAGCCATAAAAATACAAACAGGAATAAGTATACATACACTGGCATAGAATCCAAAAATTTGACTGTATAATTAACAAATGGTTGAATTAGACAAATATGAATTTAGGATACTGAAAAAAAAAAAACATCCCTTGAACGAAATTCATTTTTGGTCGATTTTCTGCAACTTTTTATTTTGTCATTTTTTTTTTTCAATTCCCAAGCAATAAGGCAACAGAATTGGGCAAAAATAAAATAGAGATATCAGCAGCTGCAATAGTAGTAGTAGTAGTAGTAGTAGTAGTAGTAGTAGTAGTAGTAGTGATATCATCAGCAACGATTGCCTGCATAGATTAGCAAATACACGCATACACAGGAGCATATCATAAGTGGTTCATGCCTCCCTCATAGGTATTTGTGCAAAATCAACATAAACAGTTTCAGCTGGGATTCGAATTTAGTTTATCAATTTTGATTTCTTCACATTCTACTCAATGAAATTAAAAGCTTATAGACACCAAAGTAATTAATATCTGAGGCACAAGCCCCCCACCCCAGAGAAATCAAATAAGTGAAAAAAATCTGAGACACCAGCTAATTAATATCGTTAAGACACAAATCAAGTATAAATCTCATAGACACCAATCTAATATAAATTCAAATTTACAGCCAATCAAAATATCTGAGACACCAATGTGAAGGAAATTTGAGTCACCAAACTAATAAAATATCAGACTCACCAAGAGAAAATATCATAGACCTCATGTCATGAGAATTTGAGACACCAGCCAAATGAAATCTCCAAGACACTAATACAATTTAATAATATAATTTAATTGATATCGATGTGGTATAAATCTGAGATACCAGTATAATGAAATATCATAGACCCCAGCGTAATAAAAAATCCAAGACACCAATATATAATGAATCCGACACTTCGACCCAATAAAATTATAGACACGCCTAACCAACAAAATATATGCTATACAAATAAACCTCATCCCATTTTCTATCTCTCGTTCAATCTACCTCTCTCTATTTTGGTTTGAAAACCACAGTGGTACACGGCTCCCAGTCCGTCAAACCTGCTTAAGCATGCGATCATTACCGGATAAGCCTCATACATTCTGTTTTACGATCCAAAGATTCTGGCACGTGTTCGCCTGTAGTCTTACCCATTAACCAACCATAAAAGAAAAAAAATAACAATGAGTCATTTCTGCAAGCAGCCCCATCAAGCCCGGAAATTCTGTGGTCTTTCGTTCAAAGATTTTCGCTCTCTTACTCCTCTCTTCACACCATAAATCTCTTTTAGAAAGAGCTTACCCTAGAAAAATAGAGTAAAAAATATTTGCTAGGGTAACGTATGTTTGGTACAAGGAAATATTCAGGAACCGCTCGCAAATTTTCAGTCATTCCAAAAATTCTTCGGATGATGGAACTCATTCTTGTGGTTCTTCTATAGTTACCAAAACGTTTCGGCTGATCCATTCTACAGCCTTATTCAGGTGTACAATACGAAAGGGAAGATAAACAGGGTTTCTTTTCTTCAGAGATTGTTAGTAACGAGTAAAAAGTAATTGTAGGTAATATACTAAGCGGCTTGACTCATTCCAAGCAACGCCAGCCACACATATGATTCCATTCTTAGCAACCTGTGTAAAACAGGTGATTCCGTATTAATTGGCGGCACGTTCATTTTATTTTCGAATAAAACAATTGTCAGTGATTCCTGCGAAAAAAAAAGGTGATTAATTTTTTAGCTTCCTTGCCATACACTTCCACTTACTTGCCGTATTTCCAAATTTATGTCTTTTTTTTTTTTTTTTTTTTTTTTTTTTTTTTGCTTACGGTACTTTTTTTCATTTCCTTTCCTTACTTTTCAATTTGCCCCGGGAAAGGTATAGTTTGCAGCACGTGAAGATTCCAGTACATTATCTTAAAATCTAAAATTAGTAAACCCTTCAAATAATGCCTTCCGAGAGTAACTCAAAAATATGAAGAGAAATTCAAAGGGAAAGGCTTATCATTTAATGATAAGCTTGAAATAATAACGAATGAACGAAGTGTTAGTAAAAAAGTATTAATTTACATGAACAGAACTTATAGAATCTATTGCCACCGGTGATCCTCTTTATGAAAAGGGAAATGAAAAACTTTTTTTTTCCCTGTACGTTTTCGTTTCTCATTATCGATACACATCGTATAATGACAAATTCGGTAACGAGGCACTTCCTGGGGGTTTCGTAATAGCGAGAATATACCGTATAGTGCTAAACTCGTGTATAAAACTAATGAAAGAGATTCGGGGAGGTTTTCGGACGATTGAACCCCGACTTGTTGTTTGTGCTGTTAACACAACATTTTGGTCAATCCATTCTAAGGAAAAGTTAAATTGTCCGAAAAATGTTTTGAATGTTAATGACCCTTCTCAAAACTATCGACAGTATTAAAAGGAATATGTTATACATACACACACACACATATATGTGTGTGTGTATGTGTGTGTGTATATAACATATATACATTTTAATACTATGTATATATGAGTGTATGTGTGTGTATGTATAACATATATTCTTTATAATACTACATGTACATATATGTGTATGTGTGTGTGTGTACGTGTGTGTGTGTGTGTGTGTGTGTGTGTGTGTGAACGATAGGGAATGAGACTAACTCGGGAGTAAAATCATATTTCTTTGTTAATTGATTAATTGAATAATTAGTATTTATATTAATCAATTAGTATGCTATACATGTTTCGGGGGTCCCCTTCTTCAGTTGCATGTGTGTACATTTCGCTGGTTAAAAGATTTCCATAAAAAAACTTTTTTGAAAAAAAAAATTAGCATTAAAGGATTTGTTTTGAAGGCAAAAATGGAAATCATATAGATGGATAAACTCAACTTCAAAACACTTTACTCCTGAGTCCGTCTCACTCTCCACAGTTCATATATATATATATATATATTGTATTCGACATGAGCGTACACGTGTATGAGTGCTCATGTGAATTCATGTGCTCGTGTGTGGATGGATGCGTGTGTGTATGTGAGTGTGAACGCACATGCATCTGACCTGAAAACAGAATAGTCTCTACACGAATATGTGTGCGTGCATGTGTGTGCGTGTGTGTGAGAGAGAGAGGGACTGTGCATGTGTGAGTGCATGTGTGTGAGTACGTGTGTGCGTTTGTGTACAGCAATTCCTCACAAAAGTATTTCTCTTGGAACCTCAATCACTTATCGCAGCATCCTTTCAACTTTTCAAAATAGTCTGCAAAGTTCTATTTCGGAATCACCATCATCTACCTTATTTTATTTTCCCTAATCTCGTCCACAGTCTAAGATCTCATTTGGATAAGCTAGATGTTGCAGAGAGCAAAATCATGACTGTAAAGTGTAGGGCTGACAAACCTTGATGGGGGCAAAGTTTCCCCAAAAACCTAGCACTACATATGAAGAATGACCCATCATTGTGAATGCAACATTCACACAGAAGCTTCTTCGGTGGCAGCTATTAACAGATTGGGTAACTGCATTGGATAGTATCTGTTCACGCATGCATATTGAGGTTCCCACTGATGGGTTGCCAAGTTTTTCCGCGGCCGCCCAAGTGGTTCTCGAGATATTCAAAATAACTGGATACTTTCCAGACCTCGAGGAAGCACTAGTGAAAATCGAACTCAATTCACTACGATGACCAGTGAGACTAGCTTGTCAACAAATGCTTTACAGCAAGCCCCAACATATAGAGAGTGGGTGAAAAGAAACTCCTCGTTGGAAATTGGTAATAACTTTATTATCTATTGATCGATTGTCGTCATACTGGCTTCACTTTGAACCATACAATGATAGACTTTGTCGTGTTGAAATTCGTTGTCCACCAATTTCTGTAAACGTTTTGGTACGGCCCGGATAGACCTTTGCAAGAATCCTGGCGGTACGTTGGTCATAACATGTCGAATGCGGTCCTCCAGTTGATCCAGAGTTTGTGGTTTGGTGCAGCACACCACCTCCTTCGCCATCCTCATAAAACGGGGTCACAAAAATAGAACGATGTTTACAAAAGCTGCAAATGATTTCAAATAGGGAGTATATTCTCTCCGACCCTGTATAAGGCAACTATGTGGATGTTTTCAGTAAATACCATGCTTACCATTCTATCAATGTTCTGCGAGACTAGCTTGTATCTACTTTACAGGAAGAACTCTTCTGTATTATTTTCTCGTTAATATAAAATGACTGGATACTTTTCAGAAAGATTTCGTATAGGGTGGCCCTGGAATAAGCTTACTAAACTCAATAAACTTGTTTCCAGTGGAGATCGAGAATACAACACAAGCAATATCCTGTGATATTGTGATACAGGCTTGCCAAGAATTTCTATGGAAAAAACTCTCTACATAATATAAATTTTCACGTGTAAATATTTATCTATGTGAACCTGTGTGTGTCTCTATGCTACTTTGTACGCATGCGTGCGAATACATGACCGGATGTGCATGACGGATCCGCACTACACGCCTGTTTTATATTGGAGGAGGGCAGACCGTCAAGGAAAAAAAAAATATGGAACAAATATGTGGGGGTGTTAATTGTGGTGGCTGGTGGGGACATGATTGCAAAGGGAGAAGAGTGGAAGGGATCAAAATGAATACGTCGGAAGAGAAGAGAAGACCGGACCCTTTTTTTTTTAATGTTGATATTCAGTCACGTGCCCCGTTGGTTTAAAGTGGGGTCGGGTATTATGGTTGGGTTGCTATCTGAGATGAAAAACAAAAAGGATAAGTATTTATAAAGGAGGAAGACCGGATTGGGATATTTTTAAAAAATGTATGGGGTGTGGGAAAAAACGAAGAAAAAGAAGAAGAAGAAAAGACATAAATTGCGACGAAAGAAAGAGAAAGAGAAAATATGGGTTTTGAAAGGAAGGAAGAGAGGAAGAAATAAAGAATAAGAATGAATGGAACTATCGACCTTTTTATGCACAGCTTTGTTTGACACAAGGTCAGGACAGTGAAGCACCCCTGGGGTGCAGCTCCAAACACAAGTGGATTCGTCTGTGAACTGAGCTAACCGGAATAAAAGGGTGAAAAGAAAATCAGCAATAGGCAAAATATGAATTGGAGAAAAAATTTACAAAAAAAAGGAAAGAAAATGAATGAAAGTTGAGAAGAAAATGAAGGAAGAATATAAAATGGGCGGAAAACGAAGAAAAATGTTCAAGAAAAATAAGGAAAAAAGAAATTAACATGGGCAAGCAAGGAGAGAAAGGAGGCTAAAAGAAAGACAGAGAGAAAGAAAAGGAGAATCAATAAAGGTAAAAACTTGCCAAAAAGGGAAGAAAGAAAGAGACAAAAGAAAGAAAGAAAAAGAGAGAGACCAATGAACTGAAGAGAAAAGAATGAAAAGACAAAAAACAAGAAAAAGGAAAGAATAACGAATTATAAAACGAATAGAAAGGAGAAGAAAAGAGAAAGAAAGATAAAAGAATGAGTGAACAAAAGTAAAAGAGGAAGAAATACGAAGAAAAAAGAACGAAACTAGACGGAAATAAGAGGATGAAAGGAAGAAAAAAAAGTAAAATACAATGAGAAGAAATTGAGAAAGAAAAAAGTAAGGAAAGAAATCAAAAGAAGAAAGGAGAAAAATTACTAAAAACAAGTATAGGGAATACAAAGAAAAAAGAGAGAAAGAAAGGAAGAAATAAAGGAGAAAAGAGTCGTGAAAAAGAAGGAAAAAAGTTTATTTTTCCTTTTTTTTTTCGGCGTCACAATTTCGAAACTGAAAAGATGTCTGTTGATTCGGGCGAATTTTAAGTGGATGGGAATTCTTCTTTTTTTTTTCAACAGTCGGTGGGTGCGATGGAGGGGTAAGGTTGGGAGTAGGCCTTGAATTTATTTTTTTTTTAAATGGAAGTAAATTTAGAAAATAAAAAAGAACCCAAAAACCTCTCAAAGAGAAGGTCTGGTTAGTCACTCAATAGAAACTGTGAGACATATGTGTGAATACGAATACGCATCCACGAGATTGTTTGTGCGTATGTGGGTGGAGGAGGGCTTAAACCCAAGAAAGTATTGAGCAAGGGAAATTTCGGGAGGAGTGTTTAAAAATCTATTTCGACAAGGACTGCGATAGAAAATGTAATAGATAGATAGAGAGATGGATAGGAACCAACTGAGATAGCTAGACAAATACATATAAGAAAACCAGATAGCTAGAATGAACAACCATGAATGAGTTTATATCCGCGTATATGTAAATGCTTGTGCGTGTATATGTGTTCGTGTTTTGTGCCTGTGTGTGTTTAATAAATAATTCTCAGTATTCTAGCATTCCTCCATCTTTAACAAACAAAATCCCATATCCCTGCTTCCATCTATCTATTTTCCATCTCCATCTTTTACTCCTTTCAAAAAAGTATATAAATGCAAAGCGTGTGTGTGCACGCGTATACGGCTAGACCTTGATTAGTACGATTAGTTCGTTCCAAAATTTTCCGTACTGTTCAAAATAACGGACTGTTCAAGGTCTTATCATATCGTGTTTTTTGTCAGCGTATATTTAGTTACAGCAATTTGTTCAGCCATACCTTAACTGTACGAAATGAAAGTTCACACTAATCAAAAACGCACTATTCAAGGTATTTGTGTGTGTGCATGGGGGGTGGGGAGTGCTTGCGCGTGCACGTGTGTGTGTATGTGGATATTAGTATTTTTAAGTAGGTAGTCCCGTTTCCGGAGAGAAAACGGTACAAGAATGAAAGATATATTTGGCATTTTTTTTTAATGTTACTAGGGTACAGGGTGATGGTCGGGTGCTTTTCCGGGTGAGCTTCATTTGCTGCTTGAAAAACAGTAAGAAAATAGAACCCCAGGAAGAGAAATGGAGGAAGGAAGGAAGGAAGTGAGGGAGGGGCAAGTGCATTGGGGGTGATGGGGTGACTGGAGAGGAAGGGGAAGAGGTGATCGTGTAAGGAAGTAAGGAATGAAGGGTGTTGTGAGAAGAGTTTTGGGAATCAAGAAAGGAAACATGGGAGAGAGTTAGAGGGCTAAAAAAAGGGGGCGGAGAAAGAAAGGATGGGAAAAGGGGGGTTAGAGGGAAACGGAAAAAGAAAGAAAAAAAAGAGAGAAAGGAAGGAAGATAGTAAGGTAGAAGAGACTGGTGAGGGCAGAGATCGGGGCCTCCGTCAGGATTTTATATTACGGTGCAAAAGTGTTTTCGCCTCCCCCACCCTACGTACAAACACCCTTATCCTGTAATCATCCCGTTTTCATCAACTATAACCCTTTCAGCACGCCATATTGGATTCGTTCACCGTAAAGTCGACCTATTTTATTAATGAAAATATAGCATCAACTTAAATGTTTCGATACCTGAGAAACCTCTCGAGTTCTCCTCCCCCTTGGTCCCTGGGCGATGCAATGGTTATACAACCTCTCCTCTTGGAAACCCTGGAGGCAAGTGAATGGAGTAAAGCTTTCCCCTGCCGAAGTTTCGATACCCAAGGAACTCTCGGGTCCCCTTGGCCCAAATGCAACGTGGAAGCTCCACCCCACCTCTTAGAGGCACTGGTAGAGATGTACAAAAATACATGAATGAAATCAAGAGATTGAAGTCAAGCCTTCCTCTGCTGAAGTTTCGATACCCTAGAAACCAACACCCATCCCCGTTGGCCCTCTAGGCCCAAGTGCAATACGGCGGCTCCACCCCCGCCTCTCAGAGGCCCCGGTGGAGATATACAAAAATATATGAATGAAATAAAGTGAATGAAATGCAGCCCTCCCCAGCTGAAGTTTCCTCTTTATGTATTGCCAACCAAATTGTTCCTTCCTGCGTAAAACACTAGAGATCGTTCTCTGTTCAAGTGCCTCAGCTATTGTTCCCAAATTTAAAAAAATGATTACGGGGGAAGGGATGAGAGGGGAGATGGAAAGAAAAAGATAGAGGGCAAAGAAAAACAGAAAAAAAAAGGCGAGGAATGTGATACAAAAAAAACTAGGGAGAAGGAAAGTACCAAAAAAAAAGTACGAAATGAAGTACGGGAACAGAGAGACAAACGTAAGACAGAAATGAAGTACAAAGAGAGAGAGAAATGAAACGCGAAAAATTAAAAAGGAAGACGTAGAAATAATGAAAGGAAGGAAGTAAGGAAGAAAGTCATAAGAAAGAACGAAATTGAGTTCATAGAATGAAAGGAATGATGTAGAAAAGAGAAAGAGAAAGAATTAGATTTTAAAAAAGTAATGGAATACAAAAATGAAGAAAAATATAAGAAAAAAAGAGAGAAAATAAGCCCGGCTGCTGCAAGGTCCAATTCTACTCCTACTCCGACTAGGGATGAATACTGCAACTTTTGTAATGAATACATAAGTAAATTCGTAAATATATATAACTTTGTCAGTTTAGCTCAATTGGTAAGAGTGCCTCATACGAAGGAAGTGTTAATGTTGTTTAAAGTGGTGAGATGGACAAACCCTTAATTTGGTGAAGATTGTTCTTGTTACAAGATGAATAAAGAAACTACAACTTACACCGAAATAAATTTTTAAAAAAGAAAGGAAGAAAAAGAAACAGAGAAATGAAATATAAAGATGGGAAAGGCAGAAAAAGAAAAAGAAAAGAATGGAATAGAAAGAGAGAAATGAATTACGGATGTTACAATAAAGAAACGTACAGATCACAATGGTGGAAGAAAGAAAGAAAGGAAACTCAAAGGAAAGAGAGCATTTTTTTTTTGGTGTTCTGTGGAGTTCAAACCAAATTCCGAGCGAGAGCGTTTCTTTTTGTGCGATTCTATTTGTTTGTATTTTTTTTTCTCTCTTGTTTATTCCACGCCGTTCTCTCCGACGCTCTGCGGGAAGATTCTGTGCCGGCACGTGTCTTGCATGCCTCGACACAACTCGTTTCCTGCTCTACACGACATTTCCATTTGACTTCTTCCGATCTATCCTCTCTCTCTCTCTCTCTCTCTCTCTCTCTCTCTCTCTCTCTCTCTCTCTCTCTCTCTCTCTCTCTCTCCATATATATATATATATATATATATATATATATATATATATATATATTAGAGAGAAAAGATGGATTGGAAGAAGGCAAAGAAGTCTAATAGAAATGTCACACACAAACACACACACACATATATATATATATATATATATATGCATATGTATATATATATATATATATATATATATATATATATGCAATGTTCTTCCATTGGAATTGAGCACTCTGGTGGATGGGGAATTTCTACGTAAATAAATATATCGCTTCATTTCAACCTTATTGACCATCCAATTCCGTAGCCAAGAGGTAGGATATCGGTCTCCGGATCTGAAGCGTAGGTTTCAATGCTGCCTCGTGGTACTGGATGAGTCAATGGAAAGTCTATATCCACACTGAGAAGATGTAATACATCGAAAGAGCTGTCTGTGGATGGCACAATATATATATATATATATATATATATATATATGTATGTATATATATATTGAATAAGAACCATAATACTAATTTATTCATCAAAATTTCCATATAGTGTCGACATTTTCTTACTCGCAGGGGGCAATTCCTTTTTTTTCCTGCATATTAATACCATTATATGATTGAGGGGTGTAAGTTGCATAGTTATTTAAAAATGAAATCGGCGAGCCGAGTTCATACTCTGGCTGAGGCAGTTTAACTTCATCAGTACTAATGCACTTGGCAAAGGCATAAATCCATCTCTCCCTCCCAGCAATGAGTAAAATATCGAGGCAGGTTGGAGACCTTCAGTTTTGAGAAGGCAACCAGTCTAGGAGAAGGACGACTCTGATTCCAAATCCTGCTACCTTTGAGTTCGATTTTCTTCTGATAAACTGACGCCAAACACATTAGCTTCTTTGCGTGTGATCTCATCAGCAAGG
>OY735223.1:38250794-38258294 GCA_963457665.1 Thysanoteuthis rhombus | reverse complement strand
CTATATGTATATATATATATATATATATATATATATATATATATATATATATATATATATATATATATATATATTGAGGTTTGAGCCATCTATCAATGAAGAGCGCTCGATATTGTGTACAGAGCATAAATTAATGTACGTAGGAAATTCAGTGCTTTGCAGTGACTCTGAGTTTCATGCCAGTGGGTGCAATCGTCAGTGCACCCCCTGGCTTGAAACACTTGCAGAATCACCACAAAGCACTGAATTTCATATATATATATATATATATATATATATATATATATATATATATATATAGTTGTTATATACGGATGCTCCTATGTGAGTAAGTACTTTGTCGTTAAGAAAATACACATTAATACAAGTAATGTTCTTTTTTATTATCAGGCAAACATATTCATTTCCGTTATATGTATCTATATATATATATGTATATATATATATATATATATATGTATGTGTGTGTATGTGTGTGTGTGTGTGTGCGTGTAGATTGATATGCGTGTGTGAATTTTAATTCCCTCCTCTCCGAATATATGTATATTACATCAAGCATACATTTCCCATTTAAACTTTTTAAATGCTTTTAAACTAGAAAAATATTTACATGAACATTCAAGATAATGTTACTCCAGCTGTAAAAGTCATTGTCAACGATCACAAGTGATTCAAAGTATAGACGTATTTGTTTAACAAATCCCACAGTTTTTATGGATAACATATATATATATATATATATATATATATATATATATATATATATATATATTATAACAAAAGAGTATGTGTTTGTTTATATTAATACGTACATATATAAGTTTGTAGACATTTGCATATCAACCTGTGAATAAATATAGCATGACAAGCCAGTGCAAGGCAGTATATTCATATTATTTTACAGGAAGTATGCCGATATACACAAGATAAGTTTTTTTTCCGACTTCGCTGAAACATGATTCCTTCTCTTGGGTTTTGTACGTAATTGTGTGGGATCAGATATCATTGCAATCGCGTGCCGAGAATGAGTAGGTGTTATTTGGAATACATAGCCTACCATATAAACACACACAGACGTACACACAAAAACAAAAACATACACGTTACGCATGTTAAGCATATGGTACACACACGTATATATATAAATAGTCTAGGAATCTTTATAGTTTTAAAGTCTAAATATATTTTTAAATAGCTTTTTATGTAATTTTAGTCACTTATTTCCTAATGTCTGTTAATGTAATTTATGTAAATTTCTCCATTGTTTTTTTATGCTGTGTGCAAAATTTGTACTTTTTTTCTCTTTGGGATGATCAGCTGTTTGTAACCGTTTCGTGGATTTGAAAACAAAACAGTTATATTAATATGATAACTCAGCAGTGTTGATCAAATACCACCCCTTATTTAACAATTATTTTTATTCATAGCTTATGTAATAATACATGTAATACATTTATTTAATCATTTCATATAGGGTATTGTCATAATGTATTGCATATGGATGATGTTTTTATACTAAATGTCATTCAATCTTTTGAACCAAAGTTTTTTCTTACGTAGGCAACACCAAAACATATTCCACGTTGAGGGATCAATAAGTATAACAACAGAAGTGACTCGTTTTTCGTGTCACTTGTATTGAGTGTTCACCCATGTGAATTTTAAATCCACTGTGTCGGTTTTAATTTTGGACTGCATGCAAGCAAACTTATATCATCTTCAAGAATACTAGTTACATAGAAAATTTTCTTCCAACATATTAAACCAAAAAATTAGACTATTTTTTTTTTACACCAAGTTAAATTAGAGTTGATATCCCACACCGTATAGCTCACTTAAATACACAAGCACACACGCATATATACGTAAGAGATAAGAAAAAAACTAAGAGAAACACTGGTTGGAGATTAATTATATTCAATAACTTGGATATTTAGTAAAAAGGTTCGGTGTTCATACTATTTTTCAGCTCATAAAAAACATTTCTTTCAGCCGATTCCCATGATATTTTCAAGAGAAAAAGCTCATATATATATATATATATATATATATATATATATATATATATATATATATATATATATATATATATATGTATAGAGAGAGAGAGAGGGGGGAGAGAGAAAGAGATGGATAGATATGTTGATAGATGGCCTTCGTTCTGTCTCTGCAAACAATGAAATGTCCCCTCCAGGGTGCATGTCTCAGCGAAGCGTATTGAGATCTTGGGTTGCCCAGTCTTGCTTGTGTAGTCCAGAAGAAAGCAGAGAGCGTTACGTCTGGCATCAGCTTGGCTGCAGGAGCTGCCTGAAGGACGTCAAACCGCCTTAAGAGGCTCCAATCAGAGTTGGCTTTCCCTCAGCCTCAATATATACATATATATACATACATATATGTATATACCAACTTACGATTAGAGTGAGAAAACACCAGACATGTGTTTCATCATATATATGTGTGTGTGTACATACTGAACCACACTCATGCATATATATACAAATAAGTGACTAAAATGACATAACTTTTTGAAAAAAGTTTTCCTAAATATTTAGTGTTCAAAGCTGTAAAGCTTTCAAGGAATACACATTCACACATATAAATGGTATATATATATATATATATATATATATATATATATATATATATATATATATATATATATATATATATATTTAGGTAGACTGCATTTGTGTTTGGATATGGATGGGAATAAATATGTTAATGTGTGTCAACTAATCTAAGTCTGGCATAGGATCAAAGTAATACAGTCCTCGTGCATATTTTAGTCGGTCCATTTACAATGGTACGCATAACTATATATATATATATATATGAAATGACCCTCCGTTGTTACATAGGGAGTGAGTCACTCGGCCTAGACTGCATAAATAGTATGAACAAATATAGAGCTGCTGCCGGAATCGAACCTGCAAACTATAATGTAGCCGCTTCAACGTCATGCTGCTCTTATCCATTATGCTAAAAATCCCCACGGAAAGGAAAACACCTCTATGGCCCAATTGTGGGCTGCAGCCTACCTGTTGCCGACCCCTGGAAGAGTATCTTTACTCGCCACTATACTTGTGTTTCCAGATAAATTGAGACTTCTAAAATCATCCTTATTCAAAGACTGAAATTCGATGCATACCTGTCTGTCTTTTAAATTATTTGGTTTGTGCGTGTGTGGAATAGAGAAAAAGTTTTAAATTAATGAGTCAATATCATATTACAACCAAGTTGAAATGAAATAAAATTCTAAGACAAAAACATTCAATTTTTCATTGGCTCTAAACGTTATTTTTTTTCTCTCTCTCTCCACTCCTGAGAAAAGTAGACTGTTGCACACACACGCACATATATACCCGCAAGCACACAACCACGCATATGCACTCACACGCACATACATGTACACACAGAAGCACACATATGCAGACATAGAAACATATGCATTCATGCTTACTCACGCGCACGCACGTGAGCACACACCCGCGTCTGTATTTTATTTGTTGTCATTTTTAGGTGGAATCTATATGCAAGAATGAAGTCAGAAAAAAGCAAAAAGAAATAAATTTAGAAGAAGAAAAGAAGAAAGATATGAAGGAAGAAAAAAAGGAGAGATAAAGATAAATGTCTGCCAGAAAGGAAGAAAGATGAAAGTAGAGAAAGATAGGGTGGGGAGACAGATGAACGACGTGAAGGAAGAAAGAACGAAGGAAAACAAAAAAGAAGGTAAACTGCACGTCTTATTCAAGTAAAAGTAGTTCCTTTTGAGGAGAACCAATTAAAATAGCAAAAAGAAGACCACCCGAAATAAATAGTCATTCTAACGAAAGAGAAAAGGTTAAAAGGCTCATCAAAACTAGAACGAGGACAATCGATCCAGATTCCTGACTTTGGGTAGAACGACATTTGTTTGTTTGTGTTTGAGTCTCAGTGTAAATGCCGACATTATTCTCTCCCTCTCTCTCTCTCTCTCTCTCTCTCTCTCTCTCTCTCTCTCTCTCTCTCTCTCTTGTTTATTATTATGTGTTGGAAACCGTCAACCAAGACTGTCAAAAAAGGTCTTGCTGGCTTTGTATATATCACGCGTACAAGCTTTGTCATTAAAGCTAGAGGGCTGAACATTTAGACATTTACTCCTTACCATGTCTATGAAAAACGTTTTGTTTATTTTTTTTTAACCCTCCTCCATGATTTTAGTGGGGGTCAATTTGCAATGTAAGCTCTTTCTCAATTGATCACTCAGTTAGCGTCTGCTTGTTTCGTGAAAATTCAGATTTCTTTTGCGATCACTGCCCAACAAAAGGTTATAGTCGCAACTCACAGCTACGATTCAGAAAATGAGAAATTCTGTTTTTGCAAATAACTTTCATGTTTCTCTCTGGAATTTATTTAAGATTGAATAGTTTACTCTTAAAATTATCTCAATTCAATATACGTAAATAATCTGGTATTTCCTCCCTGACAACTGAAAT
Source organism: Thysanoteuthis rhombus (assembly GCA_963457665.1). Taxonomy (NCBI): domain Eukaryota; kingdom Metazoa; phylum Mollusca; class Cephalopoda; order Oegopsida; family Thysanoteuthidae; genus Thysanoteuthis; species Thysanoteuthis major. Next base: position 38,253,819 of record OY735223.1, on the reverse strand, counting down.
TCATTCCATCATTTGCATATGAAGTTGTGAGGATTCTCAGTTTCAAAGTATTGTTATTGAAAGAGGGGAATTTTCGGTGTTCATCATATTGTTGCCCAGTATTCTAAATGGGAAGTGTTAGGGACGTATCAGAGACACAAAATGTCGTCATCCAGGCGTTGTGGAAAGTTGGCAGAACTCGAAAGGAGTTAACTGTCCTGGTAGGATGCTCTCAGTCTACTGCCTCGAACATAACAAAAAGAACTCGTTCAGAGAAGTCAAAAGCCAAGACTATAGCTAGAGATGAACGTCAGGTGAAGAGGTTAGTTGTCCAATTGTGTTGAAATTCCCAAAGCCTCGAATGCTACCGGCGTTGCTGTTTCTTGATCGACAACACTATGGTGACTCCATTGGTTCAGATATGACAACGGGATACCGATTTCAATATCACAACTCTCTATTAAGCAGAAACAGAACTTGTAGATCAATGAAACCTAGTCATTATCTGTAATTAATGAAAATTCAATATTTCTTTCGGTAATCGTGGCATCCACGTTTGAAGAAAATAACATGAGAGATACGATGTCCCAAGCGTGAAAAAAAAGGGTAACATTCCCTCAATCTGTAATGGCTGGGGGTTGTATGTCCGTATTGATGTACTAACACAGTTCTTCAAAATTATGTTCGGTAATAAACACTTTGTCCTGATAAAAAAAAACAGCTTTTTGTTGTTTCATTGTTACTAGTTATAACAATCTTCAAACTTCAAAAATTTCACTTTTCAAAGAAAACCTGATATTTCGGTGAGATACTACTTGATTATTCTTGTACATCGAATTGATTAACTTTTGCGAGTAAACTATCCGATTTTAAATGAATCCGAACGGGAAATAATTAACTTATTCGCAAGAAACTCGGATTGTTCCATTTTTCTCAATTTAGCTGTATTTATTGATCATCTTTTTTTCCCAACTTTTTTAATTCATAACACCCAACATGACATGCTGCCAAAAGACGCTGGTCATGTGACAATTTCAAATATGAGTTTTTAATAGCATTTCCTTCGTCTAAATTCCGTGGCTTTCCATTGCAACTAGTCAGACTGTCACAGTGTTTGGTTACGCATGTGCAGCAAAATCCTTTCTGATTTATTGCCAAGTAACATTACGGCCATGAAACCGGTTCCGGAGATATTCGAAATGGTTGAATACTCTCCGTATATGCACATGAACGTCCGTAGGGGGTGCATTTGCTCACTCGTTTGAGAAAGAACTACAACTCATTTGCATCAATTTCTCGTTTTAAAATTATGTTTACTTCACGAATTTAATTAGTTTTGTCTTCGAAAAAGTCTTACATAAGAGGAAATTTATTTGCAATCAGCTATGTAAAATCATTCTTTACTTGATGCTCACTTTTATGTTTCCGTTTTTTTTGTTTTTTTAACGAGTCTGGTGCGATCAATCATTGCTGTTTTCGCTCAGACTAGATTTGTGAGAGAGATCTCTTCTAGGTTAACTAATATAAGTCCTGGGCGATGTATTCCAAACATGGCCGATTTCAACTTCACAAAGTTTCTTCAAGTTTCACGTTGGTTACTTCTTCTTGTAAATACGACAACGACATCTAGATATTATAACAATTTTTTTGTTTAATTTTCGTAGGTTTCAAGCAGATGGGCAATTTTTACATGGAGGAAATAACAGTTTTTTTATTCATCGACCTTTATTTGATCAAAAAACGGTTAAAACCTTTTCTTTTACAGCAGACTTTCTGTGCTATTTTTACATTTTGGTTTGGTAGTCTTGGGTGACAGTATAGTTATGTGTATTGCACATGCACTGCATGGATGTATATTTATTAATTGACAAGAAACTTCTTGTAGTATTTCACACCCCATCCCCTGGCACAAACAACAGAACTAAAATTCTGAAATTACTTTCCAATTTCGAAACATTTTTGTATAAGTCTCCATTCGATAGTGCTGAGAATGGATAAGTCATCTGATCCTCAGTCTGTCTTCCTTCAAAAGATGAATTGATCGGGGTCCTAAAATCAATTTAAAAAATTTTAAACTGATCACCCGAATGATAGCGCGATCGGAATCGAGAGTGTGCCTTCACCAAGCCGAATATATCTTTTTGCTACCCCTAGCTGGAATGTATCTTTTTGCCCACCCATGCAGAAATGTATCCTTTTGCTCCCCTTACTGGAAGTATATCCTTTGACTCCCCCTAGCATGAATATATCCTTCTGCTCCCCCAAGCGTACATATATATCCTTTTGCACCCCTAGCAGAAATATATCCCTTTGCACCCAATAGCAGAAATGAATCCTTTTCCTCCCCCCTAGCAGAAATATGTCCTTTTGCACCCTGTAGCCTAAATATATCTTTTTGCCACCCCAAGCAGAAATATATCCTTTTGAATCCCCTAGAGGAAATATATCCTTTTGCACCCCCTAGCATGAATATATCTTTTTGCACCCCTAGCGTAAATATATCCTTTTGCACCCTCTAGTGGGAATATATCCTTTGCACCCCCTAGCAGAAATATATCCTTTGCACCCCCAAGTGGAAATATATCCTTTTGCTCCCCCTAGTTTCCCCCAAAAATGGTAGTGGACGTCAATTGTAAATATGAATATGTACAATATTTTCTCAGAAATAGTTCAGACGTACCTTGATTCGTACCGTTAATCAGTTCCAGATATATACGTCTGTTATTTATATATATATATATATATATATATATATATATATATATATATATATATATATATATATATATATATATAATATATATATATATATATATATATATATATATATATATATATATATATACATAGAGAGAGAAAGAGAGAGAGGGGGGAAAGGAAAGGAGAGAATTAGCACTCTTAGGGGAGGTCATTGCATATAATCTACAACATGCTTAGGTATTCGTCCTCAATCAATTGTCAGAATTCAAAATGCAATCTTTCTTGGTAGGGTAGCCCTTCCCCATCCCAGTATGAAAATTGATGCTATGCAATCTTCAAAACCATC
>OY735223.1:38208294-38245794 GCA_963457665.1 Thysanoteuthis rhombus | reverse complement strand
TTGTCTTTCTAATCATCACTCTCTGTCGGATGTTTATTTACTGATATTTCACACACACACACAAACATATATATATATATATGTCAGTTTTCTTAGTTTCATATGACAGTTTCTCTTTGGACAGTGGCTGGGATAAGTTCAGAGTGTTGAGAAGTTAATCAAACATCATAACATCGTTCTTTCCTGATGGAATGCACGATTTAACCGAGAGGTGACATAAGGTTACAGAAATCTAAGGAAAATATAATGATGCAATAGATCTAAGTGAATAAATATTTAGTTAGAATCAATATGTATATACAGAGACAGAGGGGCGGCCCATACCTGGTGACAGACAACTGGTTAAAAAAGTTTCATACAGTTTTTTGATTGTTTATTTTTCTAATAAAAGATCTGTCTCATCAAGCAATATCTCCGAAAGTACTCAACGAGAGTCAGAGGGTTGGAAATTGGGTAAGATCAATTAAATTTGTGGGTGGATCCAGGTATTTCTTTTCAACTATGAGATATTTTTTGGTTTTGTTCTTTTCTCAAATAATTATGTATACGTTCGTGACTGCCCACCCGGTATCTTCAAAGATTTTCATTGAATTCCGATGAAATTTCATAGAAGGGTAGACAATGGAGTACGAAAGAATCTATTAAATTTGGAGGCGGATCCATGTGCACTGTCGTGGTTATATGCCCACACCACATACAGCTAAAGTTCCATGTCAGTTCACATGATATCCCCAAAGGTTCTCAATATATATATATATATAAATATATATATGCGAATAACCCTCCCGTCTGCACGATAAGGTTTCAAGGTGAAAGAGCTATAACACCTGTCTATTATGAGCCAACTGCAATGGGGGTGTAGGCAGCCAGCAAAATCCAGTTTTCCTTTTTATGTGTCAGCTAAGTGATTCTTGCAAGTTTCCAGCCTGGTCGAGACCAGGATTTATTCTGATGAGTTTGGGTGTGTGAGTGTGTCTGCATGATGATGATGATGATCTGAAAAAGCATAATCTCATTGGCACTGACTTTGAATTTCATCCGTGGTTTACTATTTCCAATGCAAATTTCCTGTTTTTCTCTGTCTAGGGACAATTTTCACCTCAAAATGCAGAGGCCCCCGAGAGTTATGTGCTGAGCAAGCGTATGCACTTGTTTCTAGATACTTAACGACTACACTTTGAACCACACCATTGCATCAATCCGAATAAATTCCTCATTAAATGGAAGCTAAAGTTGTGCAGTGTGAAACATAGTTGCCATTTTGGCCATTTTATTGCCAAATCTGGACTTTTTGAAAAACGTTTAGCCATGTACTTTTTAGTTTGGCCATATTTGAATTCAAGCTGTTTTGACTTCTTTGCAAGTGTATTTTTGATAAATTCTCAGTGATTACTTCAGTATTCCAATGTCTTATAAACAATCATTATTATTGATTCTTTTATAATACTATTTACCTCTATCTTAATTTTTACGTTGCTCTATATAATTGCAACCTAAATACTCAGGCTGTCTTCGTGACGTTCCAATAAAAATGCAAATGAAATATTGAGATGAAAGCAAATAGTAGTATTAACCCATGTATGCCTATAGGCCTATATCAAGTCAACCCTAAAAAGTTGCCATAAAAATGCACTAATGAAGGGAAACGGATTAAATTACATATGAACACTCTCAAGGTGATAAGAAACATGATTTCCATTTTTTTTTTTTATACAGGTTTGCTCTACCATACCTTATGCTTTCATTCAGCTCATATTTCTAAATATACCGAAATCTGACTTTACGCATAAATGGATTAATTTTCTTTGAAAACCCAATAGTAATGATTCACGATTCTTCATCTAATGAAAATAAATAATAAAAAAATCCCTTTCACGAACAATTTTAGCATTTGGCCATTTTTGGCCATTCCTAACTAGTTTTTCACCAGAAATATCCCCAGCTATCTGGCAAGCCTGGTGTGAAAAGATCAAAATAGAATAGAGGGATTAAAAATTCAAACTAATTCGACACCATCGTCACGTTTTTAACCTCGACTTCAAACGTGTAAAATCTGTTTCTGTCCTGAAAAGGAAGTGACGATTTATAATGTGATAATTTTGTGGCCTTACAATCGTACAAGATGAACGGAAAAGAGAAAACGAAAAACACTAAAAGGGTGTCGCAGTAAAGCAGGAGTATTATGACGGAACAAGTTAAGCAAAAATCGAAGTCCCAGTTTCATATCATTTGTAGAAGGCCAATTCCTTTTGTCGATTGAGAAGAGGCGAGAGAAATATCATCTCTTCTCGAAGTCAACGGCGAATTACACTTCCCTTCGTTTATAGACGGGTAATTGATCAAACTTCAAAGACTATCACAAAAGAAAAATGTTTTAGAAACTGTCAACCAGAACTGTCACCAAAATTCATAGGTTTCGTCAGTTTCAAAGTAGGTCTGGCTGGCTGGCTATATATGTATGTGTCGCGTATACAGGCTGCACCAATGAAGCTTGAGGGCCAAAAATTTATAATGTCCAGGAAAAAATTTATTTTTTTCGAAATTCCTCAAAAAATAAATTTGCTTAAGTTTATGCTAATCTGATCCCTTAATTTACCCCCTTTTTTTTTTTTTTATAAAATTCTGACTTTTTTAGTTATCACTTGCCCAACAGAAGGCGAGAGAGAAAAACATTTTTCAATTTTTAAATTGATCACCCCGGCATAGCATGCTACCAAAAGATGTTGAACTGATGACGGTTTCTCTTGAATGACTAACCATATCTGGTCTTTTTGTCGATCAAGAAGAGGCGAGAGAAATAGCATCTCTTCTCGAGTTACACTTCCCTTTTTTACAGACGGGTTGTTAATCAATCTTCCAAGGATATCAAAAAAGGGAAAATACAGGTCTGAGTGGTCACTCAATAAAAAATGCTTCGTGACCAACGTCTTTCAACAGAATCTTGGGGATGATCAATTGAAAGAAATTGTAAAAAGGGGGTGATCAATTCTTTGATTATTACTTTCACATTTCCTCCGGCAGCGATCATGAAAAGTCCCAAATTTCAAAATAATATAAGCATGAATACTGCCTATAACAAAGAATGGGATCTATTTAACATAAATTTAAATTGTAAATTGAATTCGCCTCTCCTAAAAACTTATTTGGCCGGGGGATTTTCAGATAACAAAATAGGTCTTCCCAGACATTCGGAGTAAATGTTCAAATTTTCAGCTCTCTAGCTCTATTAGCCTGATATTTTCGTACATAACCAGCCAGAATTACTTAAAAACTGAAGAAACTTTCGTTGAATATATTGACAGTTTTGGTTGATGGTTTCTGGTATTTTATATTAGTAGTGTTTTCTAAGAAGTGAATTTGACACGTTGACGATAAAGCTACAAGGTGAAATCCATATTGAAAGTGACAGACAACGTCTTTCAGTCGAAGTCTATAGAAATGAAATAACTTTTTACAACTCGTTGGACAACGTAAACAAATAGACATAACGGTAGCACAATCAAATACATGGTGAGATAGGAGATCAAGATTGCATTGCACCAGTGTTTGAATTTTCCAGGGCAGGTCAAGCACACTTGATGCAATACAATCTTCCTCTCGTGACGGGGCTTTGTATTAAACTGAACTGAGTAAATCTCGCCCAGTCTCACTCTTATTCTCTCTATACATGTACAAGTGCAATATATATATATATGTATATATATATATATATATATATATATATGAATATATATATATATATATATATATACATATATATATATATATATATATATATATATATATATATATATGTATATATCGTTCTTTTATCGTCTATCATTGGACATAGACCAAACCCCAGGATTCGCCACACCTCTCTATCGTCGGCGTCGAGGAGCCAATATAAACTGAACTTGCCCAGTTCATCTCGCCATCTCACATTCTGCTGGCCTCGGTTCCACACGAGGTCACTGAGGATTCATTTTGTGAGTCGGGATGTCCATTGGTTGAATGCCATTATTGAAGCATAACCAGCCCATTGCAATCTGAGTTTCCTAATGGTTTCAATGTTTAATAGAAATCTGATAAATTGTTATTCTACATAAAGTATTAGGTAAATTACGAAAAAATATAGAGAATCTATCGTGTATAGTTTTTATTCTCTCTCTCTCTCTCTCTCTCTCTCTCTCTCTCTCTCTCTCTCTCTCTCTCTCTCTCTCTCTCTCTCAACATATAGTGGAATTTGCTAAAAAAAGTCTTACAATTTCTGGGACCAATTGTGCAATTCTGAATGGAACATTTGTAATTTGCCCCGTTTATTATGACCAATGCGTTGTTCATTAGGACCAACCAGCAGTGCTACTGAATTAACTTTTTTTTTTAAATCAAATCTGGTATAACTACTAAAAATACATTTTTCCGTTCTCGAAACAATTGTCTTTCAAATATTTTTCACTCATGACTCAAAATTGTTGGTCCCAATACAGTTCTATTACCTGGAATCTGCTAAATATATACATATACAAGGTTTGTTCTATAAAGAAACCAAATGTCTGAGACAGAGTGCCAATGAGAAATTCTGCATGCTAGTGATTTGAATGCTCTGTAGCAATGACATCGACATTTTGAATTTTACAAAAATGCATCAAACTAGCCTGGAAAGTTTTTTTGGCTATGTGCGAACGTGTGTGTAGAGCGTTCGGAATTTTTTGCCGTAGTTGAACAATGATATATCTTAAAGAACAACGTGTTGGTGGGAAATTCTGTATTAAATCAGGAAAAAGAATTTTGAGACTTTTCTAATGTTGCTAAAGGCTTATAGGAAAGATTGTCTTAAATGTAAGCAAATGCCACGAGTTGCAACAGCGTGTCTAAACGGGGAGGACATCCGCCTAGGACGATACCAAATCTGAACGAACTCACATAAGCGACACTGAATGATTACATGCTGTGGTCCGTGGAAATTGTCGCCTGACTGTCCATGAAGTTTCTGAAGATGTACGATTCTGTAAACGTTTGTACCACACGATTTTTAGAGAAATTCTGGTGATGAATTATTGCAAATTTTCTGCTGCAATGATTTAGTACCGGAAGAAATTTTATGAAAGATAACTATCCCTTACACACGAATGAAATGGTTGGACATAAATACACAATCATTGGATTACAAAAAAAATAGACTTCAGTTATTTTTCCTGCAAGCTTAGTCTTATGGTGAATTTTGATTTATATGAGCTATTTAATTGGTCCAAAGACCGTACAAATTTTGTTCTTGTGTGGCAAAGGACATTTTGCTGAACATGCACGCCACTCGTGGAAGGATCTTAGTCCCATGATTGTTCGCAGTGTCCCCCTAACGACACGAGGACGAGCTTTATCATGCATTGAAATTACAGACCAATTTCCTTTCCTAGGAAAGGTTATTATCTTTTCCGATGCACCATTAAGACGATCCAGTTGCTCACTGTTATAGTTTGTTCGGGTTCCATCAATTAGTGATAAAGAATTTAGGAATTCCTTTTGAATGCCACCAAATACAGCATAGATTTCTCTCCTGTCGATCCAATTACATTTACGTCTTTTAGGCTGCCCTGGATTTTATTCTACTCAAAATTCTTGTCATAAATCAATTTTTCATCACCATTACCAATCGTGTTCAAACACGTTTTGAAAAAATGTCAAACAAGAACAGAAAAACCACTGGTTGCACGCTGACCGGTATTCGTTTCCGGAAGTTTATAAGGAACCAGTTCTCCTGTGGTCAAAACTTTTCCGAGGTTTTGTGAAGAACATTGTAGAGTCGACAGATTGCACAGGCAAAAGTGAGCTGAGTGATATTCAAAGATACTTCTACGATTTCCCTAACATGGAACAAAATTAATTATTTGTATCTCATGCGTCAATTTCTACTCAGCTTCGAAGACACGACCTAAACTTTCAAAGAAATATGGCATTTATACTGCAAAATATCTGATTGGGATATTTTTTCCTTTTTCCAAAAATGAAGGTATGGTAGTCTGGATAGTCTGAAGTGGGGATCGATAGCAGGAACAGGTAGAGGTGAGTGTGAGCTGACTCTATAATAGCTCGCTACAAAACAAACTTGAGCTCCAATTTCACCTCTTTTCGTAAGAGCAAAAAAATGCTGTGAGGGGAACTTTTGAAAAAACGAGGGATGCCAGTATATATATATGTCTGTTGTGTGGATGTAAGCTGATCTAATACAATGTTGATGAAGATGTCAATTAGAAGATAGAGAAAAAAATTCAGAGAAGAGCAGGTGTTGCATCTAGAAGATTTTGATATCACAAGGGCATTTTTCGATGCATTTCAGTGGTTGCCAGACATCTTTTTCAAAGTGATGAAGAGAAAACTGTATGCTGTTTACATGTGTGAGATTATATATGTAAATATATGTACGAGGTGTTGAGAGAGAGAAATAGAGGAAGACCGGGGAAGGTAGGAATCCACTTGGTATCATTATTTTGAATGAAAAGGCTAAAAATCACATTTTTTGTGCTACATGCACAATATCTCAGCAAAAAGGTCTTTTTGCTGGCATGCCATGACATCTGACGAAGAAGACAGTTGGTAAGTGAGCACCCTTCCGTCTCTACCTGATCGTGGAAGCCGTCGTAACAGTAAAAAGCTGTTATTACCATCATCAACCTTAACAGAAGCCAGGATATTGGAAAGAATAGCCCCCTGAGCTGTAAAATAATGTCAATAATTACCGTGAATAATAAATCGACTATTACTTGTACTGCTTCACATCAGAATTCTGTGGAACTTAACACAAGCTTCCCTTCAGTGATAGTGTCTTGCAAAAACCCGGATGTACGAATCGATTGATACCAATTAAAAACGGAATATATTCAAGTAATGGAAACCTCGATTTGGATGTTTCCCCCCTTCGGTCTTCTTCTTCTTCTTCTTCTTCTTCTTCTTCTTCTTCTTCTTCTTCTTCTTCTTTGTATTCTTCTTCTTCTTCTTCTTCTTCTTCTTCTTTGTATTCTTCTTCTTCTTCTTCTTCTTCTTCTTCTTCTTCTTCTTCTTCTTCTTCTTTGTATTCTTCTTCTTTGTATTCTTCTTCTTCAGTCGGCTTATTCATTAACCAGAACTTCATCCTTCCATCAATGGAGTAAAGTGCCGTTCCTATCCACGTCCAAACCAATTTTGTTTACAACATTTCCAAGGACGTGTTAAGTCACGTGATGCAGCCAGCGGCGTCTTAACCTTCCAAAGCCATATTTTCGTTAGTGTGCAATGGACGGCCTTATTACATTGCTCGTGACGTCCGAACTGCAGTACATTTGAGAATATTTCTTTCTCTTTTCTCCTTCTTTCAGCATTTGTTATTGTTTCTATGCTGCTGAAAAAGAATATGAAAATATTCGCAAACACCGTTTCTCATTCACCTACGGAGCTCGTGTTTAAATTCGCTTCTTTTTTTTTTTTCTGATTGTCGGAAAAAATCTGTTGAAATCCTATTTGAAAATGTTTACGACCACCATTTACAAATTTGTTCAAGTTGAAAAATAAATTCAAGAAATGAACAGGTCTGGTTAGTCGCCCAATAGAAATCGTCAGGTGACTAACGTCTTTTGACTGCATACTATATTGTAGGTGATCAACTAAAGGATAGAAAAAAAAAGTGATCTATGAATCGAACCTAGAAATCAGAATTTTCACAAAACAAGCGGGAATGCAGCTGGACACATTCTTCTGGACGCAATCTAATGGAACAATTCAGCAACTTATTGTTGATTGGACCCCTGCAAAAATTATCGGGTGTATTTCCAAAGAACAATATGTTTTTTTTTCAATTTATATTGAAGGGTTAATGTCTAAATTTTTAGCCTTCTTGCTCTATTGGTGCAACGTGTATGCCTGACACCATACATTCATAAAAACCAGGCAGCTAAACCAACATAAAATCTGTGGAAACCTATGTTGACCGTTTTGGTGAGAGTTTTTGGTTGTCGGTTTCTTATTAAAAAAAATCTTCAAATTTCAGTGGTTGGCAATTTTCAGTCGGGAGACCTCTTCGAAAACACCCCCTATGAAATGTTTGGAACATTTTTTGTCGCTTTTTCATTTCTTTCTTTGTTTCATTTTCAAATTTGTTTCTTTCATTCTTTTTTCATCATTTTTTTGTTATTTGTTTGTTTTTCTTTTTGTTATTTTTGACTGTTTATTTGCCGACTGGTTTCTGTCAAGCTAAAGCAAACCGGGTGAGGATAAAGGTAAAACAAGACTCTAATGTGTCTGTAAATTAGAATCTACGTCAGTACTTCTGCTATTGTTGCAGTTAAAACCTTAGTTATAATACGGAAGAGAATTCTACAAGATATAATCAATGCTTACCCAATTCCGTTGCCTTATTATTTTAAAATCATATAAAAATATGAAAAGTTGTCAAAAATCAACAGAAAAATGAACTCCGTTCGAAGTATGCTTTTTTTTCTTTGTAAGCAATAAATACATTTATACTAAAAATTATGGATACGTAAATAATCCCGTTATCTCTTAAAAGTACTATGCTACTGTATTTATAATCATCATGCCTTTCAACGTCCGTCGTTGGACATAGACCTTCCCAAGGATTCGCCACACTTCTTTGTCATGGGCGTGGCGGAGCCAATACTTTCTGAAATTTCTCTAGTTCGTCTCTCCATCTAATACTCTGCTGGCCTTGGTTGCGCATGTGATCTCTGGCGGTCACGATGTTGTGAGTCACGATGTCCATCGGTTATCTGCCATTCTTGCAACATACCCAGCCCATTGCAATTCGAGATTTTTAATGGATTCTGTGATATCCCTGACCCCTGTCTTCTTCTGGGTGCATTGGGCTGTCTCTTGGTTAGGTTCCATGTTCCAGCTTCATAAGTGACTATTGGGAGGATGCATTGATTATACACCCTTCTTTGTTGAGATTACTTTGCCAAAGGCTTGCCACCCTGGGATGTTTCTTCGCTTGATTTCCCCTTCTTTTGAGGGTCTCGTGAAGTTATGCTGTCCCAGGTAGATGTAGTGATTTACTTTCTCCAGTTCTGTGTCCTCGATTTTGATCTTGGTGTTTTCTTGCCGTTAATTCCGATTTGAGCTACACCTGGAAAATCACCTTCATTGTTTGCCATCATGTTACTTTTTAAAACCTGGAGCAAATTTCGAAATGATCTACCATTTGTATGCCTTTGCATCTATAATTGCCAATAATCTAAGATTTAGGAAACTAAAAGCTTATAAATCTATAAAGTTCTGAGAAGAATTACTTCCTGTTTTCAGTGAATTATTCCGAAGAGAATCATTATTTTTTTTTTTTTTTCATCTCGATAATTTGCTGGTGAGCTCTCCAGGCAACCGACTATAAATTGATGCACTGAGATCAGGTTTAAATTGGGCAAATTTTGTTCATGGGTTTTGAAGTATAGGACAGAATTGTCACTTAACAATATCATTGATTCGAAAGAATTACGCCATCTCATATTCGATGAGATGCCATCCAAAAAGTGAAAGAGACATTGAAAACCACTTGATGATCCTGTTATCAGAGAACAAGACGACGTCTATATCCCGGTGAGGTATTATCATAGACATCGGAGGTCAGGAGCATAAACCACCGGCATCCTAAGAAGTCAAGTGAAGAATCACTCTAGGTTGGCAAGCCCTTGACAGTGCCAGGTCAACCTTCAAAAACAAGAAAGTCACATTAGTTTTGAAAACAAAGGTTTTCAACCAATGCATCCCCGTGATTGTCATCTATGGAACTGAAACGTGGCACTTGACCAAAAGATTGGTTCCCAAAGTAAGAACTATGCAATGTGCATAAGAATTGATAGTGCTCAGAATCACATTGACTACAAAGTATATTCGAGAACAAATAGGGGTCAGAGATAAAAAAAAACATTTGAAAACCAAAATGGCAGTAGGCTGGCCATGATGCAAGAATGGCTGACAGCAGCTGGACATAACGACTCATTACAGTAGACTATCAAGACAAGTTCAGAGAGTATTGGCTCCCTGACGCCCACGATCGAGAGGTCTGGCGAATCTCGGGGAATGTCCATGTCCAACGACGTACGTTAAACGTTAAAAATGATGAAAGATCGGGAAAGTAAAAGGAGAGAGCGGGGAGAGAGTGAGAGATTGCTGGCTCGCAAGCGAATACCTGCCCAGAGGTTATCCTTCAGTTGAAAGGACTGGGTCACTTTCAATCAGGGATTCTTGACCTTTTTGAGGTTCCATATCCGCAATGTCTATTTTGTCCCAATATCCCATTCCTCCGACCATTTAAATGATCATCATCAGCATCATCATCATCATGACCATCACTGTTCCCCAAATAATGCCAAAAATAAACATAGTAAAAATAAAAACAACTCAAAAATTAACTTATTTCTGTTTCTAATAAAATTGCTTAGATTCGACCTTAACAGTATGTATGAATATTTCATTATAATGATAGATCTTTCAATTTTCTCCTATCCTGACCTTTGCTCTCAGAATTCACTTTCCATACCCACGAGGGATATGGATACCCCAGGTTGGAGACCCCTGCAGAGCAAGGTCCAAATTGGGAAGTACAATAGAAGAGTTTCAGAAGTGGGGATATGTCACCCGTGCCTGACGTTGTGGCACCACAGACCATGGACCACATCCTCCATAGCTACCCACTGGGACCCACATGTTCTGACAAAGACCTGAAACAAGCAAATAACATAGCTCTCCTCTGAATACACCAATTGCACGACAAAGAATGACGGTGACTGATTTACAATAATCAACATCATCCAAAGGATGATTCTCTGATTCGATTTGAAATCATCTTTTGCTTTACATTTCAATTACTACATTAGATTAAAACTGTCAATATACATTTGGTCTGTTTTCTTGTGAGTCTGGCTGGCTAATCGGCTGATCGGCTGGCTGGCTGGCTGGCTGGCTATTGATCCACGTGTGTACCATGCATACAGTCCTCACTAACGGAACCAGATGGTTGAAAATCTAAACGTTGAAATATGTTTCAACATACAAATTTATGCTAAATCGATCCCTCAGTTTGAGTCCGGTAACATTCCCATTTGTTTCGTTTTGTTTTTGTTTTGTTTTTTGTTTTCTTTGTTTGTTTTTTGAAAAATCAGACTTTTTTCAGTGATCACTGTCCAACAAAAGGAAAGAGAAGTAACTTATTCGTTGATCATCATTAATTTCCAATGTTTGACTGATCACCCCAAACACAGCATGATGCCAAAAGATGTCAGTTACATGACGGTTTATGTTGAGTGACTAACCAGACAGGTTTATATATTATTCATATTTTTTTGCTGGAACGGGTATTTCTTGTAATAGAACGCACTGCATAAACTCCCTTTGTCAACTGAACGACGACATTTCTAAGGAACTAAACGAATAAATGCTACGAGCCAAGGTTGTCAGCCTCTTATCAATTTTTTTACTGCATTCACGCTAAGAAAGGAAAAAGAAAGAAAAAAGAAAGAGAGAAAGAAAGAGAGAGAGAAAGAAAGAAACGTACACTGTATAGAAAGAGGTATTGGAACGAGAGAAAAAACAAATCAAGAAAGAAAGAATAAGAATGAAAAGAGGTGAAAAGAAAAAAAATTGAGGAAGGGGAAAGAAAGAAAAAAAGAAAGAAAGAAAGGAATGAAGGAAGGAAAGAGAGAAACTTTGAGAGGAGTGATAGACGGGGAAAGGAAGAAAGAAAACGACTGGAATCAGGTGAAAAGGGGGCATTTTTATGGCAGAGGAAAACGAAAGGGAAGAAAAGGACAATAAAAAAACGTTAAAAAAAAAGAAAAAACGAAAGATACACTGGAAGGAAGGAGAGAAGGAAACTGTGCGAAGAGAGAGAAAATAGAGAGATAGAGAAAGAAAGACAGGCAGAAAAGGAGTGGGGAATGATCTTTCAGAAGAAACATATGAAAGAAAAAATGAAATGAAGAGATTGAAATCGGGTAAGAAAGAAGCAATTTGAAGCAAGGGAAAGAAATAAAGGAAGGAAGGGAGGAGAGAAACTGTGAGAAGAAAGAAAGAAAGAAAGAAAACTGAAATCAGGTGAGAAAGAACACATTTAAAACAGGGAAAAGAAAGGAGGAAAAGAAGGAAGGAAAGAAACTATGAGAAGAGAGATAAACGGGGAAAGAAAGAAAAGAAGGAAAGAAAGAAAGAAATAAAGAAAACTGAAATCAGGTGAGAAAGAAGCAATTTAAAGCATAGGAAAGAAAGGGAAGGAACGAAACTATGAGAATAGAGATAAACAGGGAAAGACAAGAAGAAAGAAAGAAAGAAAGAAAGAATCTGTTTGAGGAAGGGTGGGCCGATGAGGTGCGCCATTCAAGTAGGTTTCTATGAATTGGTGAAAGATGAAACGGTCTGCACACCTGTTTCCCAGCAGCTGCGCCCAATATGCACTGATGGGTTTTGATCATTTCACGGCTGCGCCCGACCTCGTCTCTCTTTTACCAGGAATGTTCAGTCACTGAGACGGATGAAGATTAAACTTTGTCGACATACATTCACATACCTCCATACCTAGACACACACATGCTCCTGCATACACACAAACACACATATACACAAATGTATATATATATATATATATATATATATATATATATATATATATATACACAATGGATATTGGTGAAACGGTTATCAGCACATAAATATATATGTGTGTGTGTGTGGCTCTTTTTGTCTCCGCAGACGGACTGAACAGCTTCAGGGCTTGAGCTACAATGCTGAAGCCTCATGAATATACATATATGTATATATATATATATATATGTGTGTGTGTGTTTATGTGTGCATAGAAAATTCAGTTCTTCGTTGAGACTCTGAGTTTCATGCCAGTGATGAAATCGTCAGACTGTCTACTTCTCCTATGCTCTGTCCCCGATATCGAGCATTCTTTATGCATAGATATCTCAACCCTTAAAACAATTATATATATATATATATATATATATATATATATGTGTGTGTGTGTGTGTGTGTGTGTGTGTGTGTGTGTGTGTGTGTTAACTCTACTCCAAAAATAGGGAGTGCTGTTATCAGTGAATATTGGGAAAAGTCTCTATTGCTGAATGTAAGTATACATTTTTTATTCATATTTCTGGCATACACCAGGACATATGAACTCATGGAGCTTCAAACTACGTCCTACACCCAAACTGAAAATCCACCATGTTCGTTAGTGAGCTGCAGGGCGTTCAAACAAAGGCCGCTCTTCAACGATTTAAACAACCCAAGAAAATTTTATTATGCAAAAATACAAAATGGGCATCAGATCTACTATCTTCACTTCTGGGAGATCCGACCAGGCGACACGGAGAATTCGAAAGAAATGTTTGGTTTTTTTAGGGTTTCTGGACAATCACATCATTATACAATCCAGTCATGTTTAAAAGAATCCACATCAAGATAGAAAATTGACCTTGTGAGTCACCTAAACCATTTTCGATTGTTCGATTTTCCTGTCAGTCTCTATGGAATGAAGCTTTGTTTTTCTATGGAAAATCTGCTGTTTTTGTCCAAATAACTATCAGTGAATATTCAGAAGAACGCTGTTTTTGAGTTGCACATTGTACATATACAGAGATGTGACTAAAGTGAACAGATCTCAATTTCCAAAATAAAGATCGTATTCAACGATCTAAACATTTCTAAAATATTCTTTTATCCTCATCAGAATTTAGTAAGCTTAACCATGGCAGATTTCAATCTTTACTTTTTTAAGGCTACAAATTTATCAGATCTGATATCTCCTCGAATGGGATGTCCAATCAGAGTTGTGATCAAAACGCAAAAAATCTTCTATACAAGGTCTCCTGTATTTTTTTTACTCGTTTCGTCATCGGAAATGATCGGGATATGTACGATAATATTCGTGTCCAGAGACTGATGTGGTCATGACAATCGCTAAGTACCATTCAGGAAATCCCACTTTTTTCTTTTACGGAATCGTACGGATCTATTTTGGTTTAAATAATCATCATTGAATATTGGGAAAAATCCCTATTGCAAATATTTTTTTTTCTTTTTAATTTTCTGAAATAATGCCATTTGTACACTACGAGGTTTCCCAACAAACAGTGCTCCGTATTGCTTCTACCTGCGCCAATATCGAAAATCTGTCATGTTTGATAGTGTACTGCAGGCGGTTCAAACAAAACTCTTGGCAAATCAATTGGATATTTCCAAAAAGGCTGGAGAGCTCAGAGTCCAAAACATAGTGTTGAAAACAACAATAATAACGATTCTCGTTCCAATGTATATGATACTTGGCTTAGCAATCCTTAGGTCCATACCCGAGTGCCGTTTGATATTAAGTGTACTAAAAATGCTACGCATGAAAATCCCAACCAAGAAAATTCCACCCAGGGAAAATTCCACACAAGTATTTTTTTTTTATGGTCTATTTGCAATCAGTGTCGAATTGAGCGAATGTTTTATATGATATAAATTCAGTAATTTATATTCTATTAATAAGTTTGAAGTAATTTTATACTATGCATCTAATGGTTTAACCGAGCAGGTGAAATTACGGAGAATTTACTCGGCGAGCAGGGTTCATCCACCAGCTGGGCCATTTTGAATTCGCTTCGACCTAATGTCTTGGGGAAAGGCATGAATTCATCTCTCCCCGTAGCTATGGGTAATATAGTACGTCAAGTGAGTGACGTCATTTCTAGTGCTTGTTACGTCTGAGTCCATTTCATTTATCGCGAACCGTAAGTAAATTGCAATGTGAAATGTTGATCCCAAGAAGAAGAAGTACCAAATTATCTTTTTAACAAATGGGTGAAAACGTTCGATCAAAGAGTAAAATGAATTCGTATACTATATACCTAATTATCTAAGAAAAACGCAAGGGTGTAATTCTCACGGGTGTAATTTACTATGCGTGTAATTTTCTATTAGTGGAATTTTCTATGCGTGAAATTTACTGAGTGAAATTTTCGTAGGTGGATTTTTTTTGTGGGTGTGGGGGATTGGCGGAATTTTCATGAAACCATTAATCAAGTAAATGAGAACTAATTTTGAAAAAAAAAAAACCCTCGGTCAAATTTGGCCCGGTTTACCCGAACCTTGCATAAATGAATTATCAGACCTATTTATCTAAGAATGTATCTGCAACCATATTTTTAAATAGATTTTGTATCTAAAATTATCTGAAGCAAATACATCTCTTATCTGAAGTTATCTAAAAATACCATCACAAGATCTGGGTATTGTGGATCCAAAATGTCGACAGAGACATACAAAGTGTACTTTTTAGCCCAAAAATGTGATCAGAAGCGCCTGAGGACATACACAAAGGAGCAAATAGAAAAGAAACCGTAGCCCATTTGGAAGGTTGATCGGGCTGGCCATTTGAGAGGCTACGTTGATATGATAATGTCATCGAGTCAGTATATCGCCACCCGCAGAGTGATAGCTAACAGGTTCGTCTCATAGATTTGCTAAGGTGACTATAACCTTGCACCAGACTAACTTAAGATAAGAGGCGCCAACCTTAGAGCGATGGATTGCAAGCTTGTTACGCAGACCAGTTCGATAGTCCATTGAATTCACTCAGCTGAGTAAATAAATAATCATATACGTACAGCACTGCCTTGAATAGTGCAGTTTTTATTAGTATGAGTTTTGATGTAGTACGGTAATGATATTGCTTTACAAATTATCGTAACTAAGAATAAACCAAAGAAAACATGAAATTATAAGACATTGAATCGAGCGGTTTTGGAATGAATTAACTGCATTGATCAAGGTGTTTGCCCCTCTCTCTCTCTCTCTCTCTCTCTCTCTCTCTCTCTCTCTCTCTCTCTCTCTCTCTCTCTCTCTACGTATGTATGTTCTAATGTGATCCCTAAATCAACTTGATACTCGAATGTGTATATAGACAAGCTGATACTTCTGGTTCATAGATATCAACATGGGTCATAAATTGCCCAGCTAAGATTTCCACTAATGATGCCAAAAGACGTCGCTTACATGACGGTTTCTAACCAGTGACTAACCATACCTGTTTATCATTCATATATTTTTTGTTTGGTATTTCGGAACGCACTTCACAAACAGCTTTTGTCAACCTGAAATCTTCAACGACATTTCTAAGGAACTAAACGAATAAATGCGACGAGCCAAGGTTGTCAGCCTTTTATCAAATTTTCCATTACATCTAGACAAGGAAGGAAATGAAGGAAGAAATCTAAACTGTATACAGAGGGGTATTGGAACGAAGAAATGAATTAAGAAAGAAAGAATGACACTGAAATCAGGTTAGAAAGAAACAATTTGAAGAAGGGGAAAGAGAGAGAGAAAAAAAGAAATGAAGAAACAAAATATAATCTGAAAAAGGTTTTTAAAAACACATTGAATTATAACACGGCCTTGAATAATGCGGTTTCGTACAATTTAGGAAGCAATTAACCGCACTAATCAAGGCTTCCTTTTCCTCTCTCTTTCTCTTTCTCTCTCAGTCTCTTCCACACACACACACACACACACACACACACCTTTCTTTCCCAAAATATATCACCTAGCAAAAATCTTCTCTCATCTATTACCTAATACTAAGATCTTGTGTTTGTTAAATGATACCCATATGGGTCATATATCGCCAGCTTAGATCTTGTCTAATCCTCTTTCTTTTGGGTTTTTTCTCTCTCTTTCTCTCTTTAATCCGTTTCTTCTTCTCTTACTAACTCTTTCAACTTATCTTCCCTTTCTCACGTTTCCATGTTTCTTCTACATTCTTCTCCCTGCAAGTCATCTCTCTCCTTCTCTCTCACTATATATATATATATATATCAGCTCTACGAATCAACGGGATAATCGAACGTGTACATAGACAAACTGACGCTTATTCTGCTTCATGGCTACCAATATGGGTCTTATATCACCTAGCAAAGTCCTCTTTTGATCTAATACCCAATACTAAGTAAGATCTCGTTTTAGTTCGATGATACCAATATGGGTCATGTATCGCCTAGCTTAAATCTCCTCTAATCTTATAGATACTAAGTCACACCTCATATTAGTCTTCTGTGCCCCACCCTCAACAGACCGCTCCAAAATTCTGCCCTAACCAAAATACCAGCAACCTCACTTCCTGCCGGTATTTCGTGTCCTATCAATCCTGCCCCTTACCAAGAGCGGATATCTTTTTGTGGGTTACTCCTATAGTATGCTTCCTAAGATAACAGACCGATCAGAAGTGCATTCCGGGGGAGTCAGATATTATCTTTGTACCTTTTATTACTTTTCTCAATAAACAGCAAGTAAGCGCTCTCTCCGTGTCTCAGTCTCTCTCTGTCTGTCTCTCTCGTTCTCAGTCGCTCATCTACTTTCTCACTTTCTCCTAAGTTTTCTTTGCTCTAGCTTTCTCTTCAGTTTCCTCTCTCTCTCTCTCTCTCTCTCTCTCTCTCTCTCTCTCTCTCTCTCTCTCTCTCTCTAAGATCCTCTTTTTCTCTCTCGCTTGCTTTTCAACTTATCTTTCCTCCTTCACGTTCCCATGTTCCTTTCACTGTCTTTTTCTCTCTCAACACTTTCTCTTCCACTCTCTCCCCTCTCTGTATCTCTCACACACACTCACACACACTCTCTCTCTCTCTATCACTATCACAACTTCTCTCCCTCTTTTTTCTCTTTCTTCTCTATTTCTCCCTTTCTTAAATTATCCCTCCCCACATGCACACGTTCTATTAGATTCTCTCCCACTTCAGCTACTCTCAATGCCCGTAACCCAACGTCTTTTGTTTTTCTCTCTAAAAAGAATTCTCTCGAACTTACCCAACAGTATAGAACAATGACAAACGGGTGGAGTAAAGGAGAGCAGCAAGTTTCAGCTGCGTTAAACCTCTAAGTAGAGAGGACTTGCCTTGAAAATTGGCATTCGGAATCCTAGCTTTCTACCAAGGCTTCGGTACTGACCACTGATACTGTTGGAAGATGAGAAACTATACTTCTCTCTCACTCGTTCGCTCTCAAATTCTTTGTTCTTTTTATCATATCTCTCTCAAGTTCTTTGTCTCTCTTTCAGGCCTTCTCTTCTGCCTTTTTTCTCTCGGTCTTATTTTCCTCTTCTTTTCCATCTTACTTTATCCTGGCCTTTCTCGATCTTTCTCTCGTCTCTCAATTAATCTTAATTGCTCTCTTCCTTCTCTCACTCAGTCCCCATCCTTCTCTATCGTTCCCAAAATCTATCTATCTATCTATCTATCTATCTATTTATCAATCTATCTGTATATATGTATATATGTGTGTGTGTGTGTGTCTTTCTCTCTCTCTCTCTCTCTCTCTCTCTCTCTCTCTCTCTCTCTCTCTGTCTATATATATATATATATATATTGAACAACTGCAGCCATCAAAGATGGTGCAAGGTTATTTCTTTTTTTATATATATACGCATGTGTGTTTGGGTATTTGTTTAAGTGTACGTACGTTTATGTGTTTAAGTCGGTTTGTTTGATCGATAGTTTTTTGGGGTTTTTTGTTCCAACGATCCTGGACATACCGTTTTGCTTACAGATTGACAATAGGCCACAGCATTCCACAACATCCTTTCTAAAAAAGGGGGGAGGCGTTTTTGAATGGGAGACAGACAAAGCTCTTTTGAACTTTTAGGGGACTTGACGGGTTTATTAATAACATCTAGGTTCTGGAGAATCTTTAATCTTATTTTTTAAATGTCGTCCAGTGGGAAAAGCCGGTGATGTCATAAATAGAACCATATTTATTCTTCGATAGAATACTTTTAGATGACTTCAGATTTTGACGCCATGGTCGTTAAATTATTGACAGTGATAGCAAGTCTTTTTCATTTTTATATCAATCAATCTTTCGTCGAAATGCTGTCAGCTTTGAAGGACGTTGAAAAGAACTTTTAGCAATGTATCGGATATTTTTGCAATCACTGTAGATAAATAGATAGATCGATAGATTGATTGAGCTGAACTAGCTTAAATTGTTGGAAGGATAGGTAGATAGATGAATAGACGGTCACAGACATAAATAGCTGAGATAGCTATGTAGATAATTCAACAGTTGTATTTCTATCTAGTGTTACACCTGTATATGTCCATCTCTGTAGTCGATATCTCCCGGTTGAGCGTCATAATTGAACCAATACCAACGTCGTAATTGGCATTTTCACCTGATGGTTCCACTTCTGTCGACCGGAAGATCTAGTCCCGCCTGAGGACTATGCCCTTCAAAGTGAATGCCCTCAGCCGAAAAATATGACTGAATCCTTTGTTGATTCCTAGAGTCCACCCATCCTCTACCATGAGCTGCTGATTGTATCTCCGGCAAGACGTAGCTCAATCGTTTGTATCAGAGCAGGCTCTCTTGCTTGTGAATGCAGACGTTTACCGTACGCTCTGAATGTCACGAGTAAATGTTTTTAAGTATTACAAGGAGATAAGTGTGGAGAGGAGGAAGTAAGAGAAGGGTGAAAAGGAGGGTAAAGGGGAGAGAGAGAAGGAAGGAAAATGAGAGAAAGAAGAGAGGAAGGACGGAAAGGAGGAAGGAAGAAAGAAAGAAAGAAAGCAAAGACAAGAGTAAAAAGTAATACAATGTGAGATCAAATTGAAAGCGTAAATTGGAAGACTAGATAGAAAGAAAGAAAGAAAGAAGGATAGCCCTTACAAGTAAGACAGAAAAAAAAAGGAAGAAAAAAAGGAAAGAAAGACAAAAAAGAAAGACAGAAGTAGAAACAATAAATAGGGAACGTTTTTGAAGGAAAATGAGCTCAACATTGAAATATGATTATCAAGGACCTAAAAGATCGTTGTGCATAGAAATAGACAAAAATAGTGTGCATGTCTGTGTGCTTGAGTTTGTGTGTATGTATATGTTTGCACCAGCGTGTGTGTGTGTGTGTGTGTGTGTGTGTGTGTGAAAGAAAAAAGTACCAAAGAAACGTGGCAATCGTGAAAACAAGTGAATTTATCTGACATGGCAAAACAGTCGCCGGCCAGGCACTCCTAAAGATTTCATATATATATATATATATATATATATATATATATATATATATATATATATATCATAATGCAACTAGACTTTTTATTGTTCTAAATGTAATATTCCGGATGAAAATTCTAAAATTGAATTAAACTGTTAAATGAATTAAACCGAGTATTGTTTTTCTAACATTCTGTTCAGAATTAATCAAGAATATTGTCTAAACCTTGACGGAGACTTATGGAAACGATGCAATCACAGGCAAGGAACATGGACCACGGCCTCTAACATGTAAACATTAACATTTTCTGTGAACTGTTGAAAATATTTTCTCTGAAAAAGATAGCTGGAACCAATTGAAATGCATCGAAACATCCCCACAGAGCAATATAAAATTTGAACAATACCCTACTTTCTCTTCAGTTTTTCTCTTAACCATTCAATTGTTACTTTCATCAACATTCTGTCGGATTGCTTCGACCTTCAATACAAATATATGTATGTGTGCTGACTGAAGATAGTTATTTTGCTTATTATAGGTGTGCTAAATTGATATAATTTAGTTACTTGGTTTATGTCTACATGAATATGCTCATAAATATTTAAACAAGCAGAAAGTCTTTGTGTCCTTGGCTATGATTGCATTAATTCCACGTATGCATTGATTTAGTTTAAGGACATTCAACTGACTAGTTTGGCAACTCTTTCAAATAACTATGTTACTTAGCCTTTTCAATCTTTTCGATTATATCCGAACAAAATTTTAGCTGGATAGAAAAACAATAATCAGTTTGATCCATTTAACAATTTGATTCAATCTCTTTTTGAAATCTTCCAGAAGTATAGCATTCGGAACAATAAAATATGCCTAATTGCTTTTCTGAGTTGAAGTTCCTGTTTTTAACTCGTGAAACAAGCCATTCAAGCAAAATGAGTTTGTTTGAATATCCATGACAGGTACGATATATGTGTGTGTGTGTATGTGTGAGTGCATTGTTTGCGAACATATAAACCAGCATATCTGGTTGGTCTCTCAATAGGAGCCATCACGTGACCAACGTCCTTCGGCGAAACAAAAACTGTAAATAAGGGTGATCAACGAATAAGTTACTTCTCTCGCCTCTCGTTGGGCACTGATTGCTAAAAAAAAAGTCTGAATAAAATAAATTAACACAGCTAGGCACAAACAAAGGGATTAATCTAGCAAAAACCGTAATTGCAGATTGAAACCCCACTGAAAACTCATTTTGAGGGGAGCCTTCAAAAAACAGAAAAGTTTTTAAAGACATAATAAGGAGTAAATGTTTTCAGCCCTAAAGCCTCACTGGTGTGACCCGTACGCACGATACATTGACAGATAACCAGCGGCCAGACCAATTTGAAAACTGAAGAAACCTATGTAGGCAATGTTGCTGCCAAGTTTTGTTCACGGCTTCTAATAACGAAAATGATGCCATAAAAAAGTGGCTAAAATAGCCGAAAATATATATATCTGAGTGGAAGGAAAAGAGCAAAAATGCAAGCAGTTATAAAAGTCAAAACAAAAAAAAACTTTTTGGTAAAGAATGAGATGATTTGACGAGAGGTACTGAGAATAAACCCCAACAGCAATTGGTACATGAGCTTACTTATCATGTCTCCTCTGTGACGTCACATCCGGTGGATTCGACCCAGAAGCAAGTGCCATCGTTCCTCAACTAGAACAGCGGTTCCCAACCTTTTCAAGGTCATTTTGCACTTTTATTAATGACATTACTAGTTTTCCTGCCGCCATTCGAGTAAGTTGCACCAGAAAATGATTTCAAATGATTATTTTATTTTGCGTATAATTGGACAGCTTTTTTTTTTTTTTTTAAGAGGAAAAGTTTAGATTTATAATTGTACAGCTGTTACACATGTGTGACTCGAAGAAAACAAGAAAAACAACGACAAAGAACAATCAATACACGTAAATATAGAAGAACTTTTATAAACGACACTTGTGAGGAAGATTCAGACCCGTGGTTGCAAAGCAAAACCCCATCTTGCATATTACATCTTCACAACCCCTTAAGCCCAAAACATTCTTTACGACTTTCATTTTTACTTAATGGCCTTATTCCCAAAGCTGGACTACATCTCTCTCTCTCTCTCTCTCTCTCTCTCTCTCTCTCTCTCTCTCTCTCTCTCTCTCTCTCTTCAGTTTCTTCAGCCATCTTTATTTCATCAGAGTTAAGCAACGCTGACCCTGGTCAATATCTCGACGAGTGACGGTCTGGAAATAGCTGGTGCCAAAAGCCTCGATGAGTCATATAGATAACTTTCCAGGGCGACCCTGTTTATCCTCCAAAGGAGAGCATCGATCTCTACATCGACCCCAATAATGCACACAGAAGGTCCCCATTATTCTGTACTCAATATTTTTACTTTCTATCACCAATATTCCGTTCCTATCTCAGGATAATTCAATCTATCGTATCTATCAATCTATCCATTCCAATCTGTTCATATCCGTCAATCTATCTCAGGCTCTCCATATCTATCCATCATAGTTTCTTTATATCTCTGTTCTGATCTCCCTCTCCCCCTCCCACCCTCTCTCTCTCTATATATATATATATATATATATAAACACACACACACACATACATATATATATATATATATATATATATATGTATATATATATATATATATATATATATATATATATATATAAATATATATATTCTTATTAATCTATCAATCTGTCCGTAAATTCTCTGAAAACTACTTCTGCTGCCTCGAACAAATACATTCCATGGCCAGTGTTTGTCTATTCCGCTTCTTTCGTACTAGGCCACTTCTTCGTTTCTTCATTTCTTCGTGTCCATAAACTTACAAAAATCAGCATTAACACCGGAGATCACTCTATAAGAATGCATTCGACCCCTGTACCACAATGAGAGATCATTGAATTCATTATTTCCGACGACGGCTGTCTATGTATCACAGAGATTGTACCTACTTGATGTCGTGGATTGTTGAGGGACGCATTTCTGTCGAGAAACCAAACCTGGAGAAGAGAGCAACTAAATGATATCATGAGGGAAAGAATCGAGGAGAGGAGAAATTTTGAAAATTAAAAAATCGGTAAAAGGGATGATTGATGAATAACTTACATCTCTCGCCTCATGTTGGGCAATGATCACAATAAATCTGAATTTCAAAAAGGATACGAAACAAGGGACCAAGTTAACATAAACTTACATTGTAAACGGAACCCCAGTTAAAAAGTTCATGGGGTGGGATTGAAAATAAAGAAAGATTCTAAACATGGGGCGTAAATGTTCAAGTTCCCAGTCCTTTGACTGTGTTGATGCAGCGTGTACGCGTGATAGATACATAGCCAGTCGGACAGACAGGCAGACTAACTTGAAAACTGAAGAGACCGATGTTGACAGTTCTGTTGACAGTTTTTGTTGACGTTTTCTAACAAGAAAGAAATAAGAGAGAGAGAGAGAGAAAAGAAAGAAGAAAAGAGAGAAAGTGAGAGGGGGATAGAAAGAGAGAAGAAAAAAACAAAGGAAGTTACACGTGAGAAATGAAGAAGAAAAAAAGAATAAACCTAACACGAGAAGAAAGAAAGAAACCTGAAAGAAAAAAAAGAAGAGAAATTATGAAAGAAAAGAGGGTGGGGTTAAAGAATACGATCCCTTAAAAGAATTCTCGTCGCCCTGGCGCACAGGTGCAAAAACTCCCATTTTACATCTTCGAGATTAAAAGTCAACCAGTAGACCAAGGGTGGATGTTAATGTGAGATATTGTCTGCTGTCGGATATCCGGTCTTACAAACGAAAACGTTTAAGCATCTGAGGCGGCTGGCATGCTGACAATTCCCAAACATATTTCACCAAAGATGACTGCTTTATTGAGACAGCTAGGTATTTACCCCGTGAAAAGAAATCACAGATATATTTGAATTTCTACGAGATATTATGATTTATACATGGAAGATCGTATGCATTTGGTAAAAATATCTACCCGTGTTTCTGTCCAATTTGAGAGGTTTCTCCACATTTTATTATTCGCTCAGGACTTGAATGATCATTATTTCGAAGCTGGTAATAGAGTAAACACATTTTTACGTCCACCCAATTTCAACTGAGCTTTTATTCAAAAGTGACAGAAATCGTTCAATTCGAAGCGTCCATTGTTTAAAATTGTGGCTTGGTGATACTTTTATCAGCAACACACCTTATACATCTCAGTTGACTGTGCCCTAGCTTAAAAAATGTTGTATAGAATTTTGCAGTTCCATATTCACCTGACAATTCTATTATAGATTATCATCTTTTCAAACTTTTTCGAACTTCATATCCGTAACGAAACGTTTAATAATAGAGAAACTATACTCCATGCTTTTTCTGTTATTGTGAACACCAAGTCTAAAGAACTTTTATCATTCAAAGATCGTTGGAAAGGTTGGAAGATTATTGCTCAAAACGGGAAATATTTTATTAAATATTTACTGTTTTTTCGTTTGTTTGATTATTTGTTTCTTGTTGCTGTTTATATCATCCTTCATCTAGATATTCAGAAAATGACATCTCATATGTATCAATATAGCTCGGGTGTAATCTTATGGGAAACTTGGAAATTTTAACAGATCACCCAATCCAGGCCTAGATAATAGATCAAGTCATTGCAGACGAAAAAAACGTCGAATAATCGACTTGGGCTTTCCAAACAGACCAGAAGATGAGAATGGAGGAATATGAAAAGCTGAAATATCATGAACTTGACAAAGAAAATATGTTGAATATGGAAGAGACAATTGTACACATAATCATGAGGATGCTTGGAAAGGTCCCTGGCCTATGGAAAGATATGCAACTGAACACCTAGGGAGAATTAGGACTATTTGGACAACAGTATTATTGGAATTGGAGACAAAACTTGTTGTCAGCTGACCCAAAGCAGAAATCGTAGGTATAAGTGTAAAAGCACATTAAGAATAATGATATTAATCAAGTTCGATATTATGCCATGAGCAAGTCTACATTTTGGTTGGCTCTCTGAGAAAGAAATGCATCGAAACATGCCTAAGTGATAATTAAAATTTTCGAGGTGTAACATCTATTTGTCTCTTGAATTCTCACTTCACCTTCCAGTAGTCATTTCACTACCATTCTGTTGGATCACCCCACATCCACGCAACAAACATATTTTTGACTGTAACACTTGTCAAGGGAGCTAACTATTAAATGATAATTATAGAGTAATCTCATTTATATATTCATTTTTTTTTTTTTTTTTTTGTCTTTAAGTGTAAAGCTATCCGGGTTTATTTTGGTCGGATATAAACAAGAAAATGCAGTTTTTGATATTTTTTTAAGTAAAACGCAATAATAGACTTATTGGAATACGACCTTCGTTTTTTTTTTTAAGGTAAGGGTAAATCAGTAATGATAATAATAAACAGAGAGAAGAAGATATGTTGAAAAAGGTTGAAAGCTGAAAAACATGTAGACTTTACAAGAGGACAAAAGAATTGTCGTAGTTGTTGGCAACAGCGGTGCTTATCATTATTTGCATCATCTGAACAGTCTTGGAAAAGCTTGTAAAGAGGTTTGAAGTCCACGAGTTTGGGGCATGCAATCGTGATTTAACCTATCACACTGTAATAATGACCAACTGGACTAATACATATCTATTTGAGATAGACTTATAAATAGAGGGACAGACAGACAGACTAATAGATAGATGGAAAAATAGATAAATTGATCTATCTGGACGGACTAAGAGATAGATTGATAAATCGAGAGACAGATAGAGACTGATAAATCTGGATAGACTAAGAGATAGATAGATTAATAGATAGATTAATAGATAGATAGGTGGATAGATTTGAATATAAATTATATATGTGTATATATATAGAGAGAGAGGGAGGGAGAAGCTGGGGAGAGAAATAGATAGAGGGGGAAAGAGAAATAGATAGAGGTGGGTGAGAGATATATTAACTGACGAAGTCATTGAAAAGGCGGTGGGCGGAGAATGAGATCTGAATAGTCAAAGTCATAGAGAGAACGCGAAGGGAAGGGAGAGAACAGAACAGAATAAGTCATTGAGAGAGAGAGAGAAAGAGAGAGACAGAGAAAGAGATACAGAGAGAGTGACCTGAAGACCATCGATAGATAGATGAAAACTAACATACATGAATAGAACTGGTTAGATGGATAGTCAAATTTGCCGATCTTTTAATGATGCAAATAACTTTCTTTGATGGAAACTCCAGATTTTGACTTCTCGATGACTGCTTGAGCAGTATAATAATAATAAAAAAAAAAAAGCAAAAATGCTACAACGTCTTTGCCAGGTGATGCCTGCTTCCTTTGCCGTAAATTGGCACGTGTCTAAGCTGTTCTCTGTATATGAGGCGAGACGCACGTGTAGGAGAACATATGCATTAACAATTCACAACTCATCATCATAAACAGAAGCTTTGAGAGTTTTCTTATTTACTGAAAAGGTAAACAAACGTATTCACAAACCCGAATATTTCAACGATTTGAACCAATTTTTTTGCTATCGTACATGGATCCAGTCCCTCTCTCTCTCTCTCTCTCTCTCTGTATATGTATACTTATTTCTGCGTAAATATATAAATATCATGGCTTGCCTTCGCAGACGAAGAATTGATAGGAGGTCATTCAGGCGTTCAGATGCCAGTGTAATCTGAGCGTGAATAATCCCGAAGGCTTGCTTAATGAAATTTCAGGTTAGTTGCGATATATAGTGTCTGTATATAAGTGGCGGATTGGGCCTTAAATATCTCCCGGGACAAACGTGTAAAAAGCCCCACCTAATCATTTACAGAAGGGCCCAGCTATTTCTCTACAGAACCGAAAAACTTACGGGAACAAGTTTAAATTTAATTATCGTATAAGAATAATAAAAAAAATCCCATAAAAGCGATGAAAAAGATCTTTTAAAATGATGAAATACGCTTCAATAGACAAGGAGAACTGCGACTCCTTTTCTAGGCGAACATATCTTCCAATAAATATTCCACCATTAACGTAGGGTCCAACTGAAAAGGGTCCACCGGGAGATATTCCAGGATCCCAGTGGACCAGTTCACCTCTGATATATATATATATATATATATATATATATATATATATATATATATATATATATATATATTTCACTCTCTATAAGATGATATATTCGCTTTCAACAGTCTCTGTCATTCATGACAACCCCAGGAATAAACAACTCATAGATTTTACTTGACAACGGTATCGAAGCACAAAAATAGTTTTGCTGGCAATATTGAGATGCCAGAGAAAACCGTGAAGCACTTCCGTCATGTGAAAAGCTGAAAGTTTTTGACTTAATAAGGAATGAAAAAAATGTTATGCTGAGTAAGTGCGTTAAGAACGAATCTTCTGTCTGTCACATACTTCCATTTCAGTGCATTGAATGTGATTTTGTTCCACCCTATTAGTAGTTATTGTTATAAATCGCTTTCGGGGGCCTAATCAATGAATTAAATTTCATTATAAGTATGTACATGGTTGTATAGAGAAACATACATAGAGTTCGGTAATATCCGCAGTTTCAAGCATCCACGGTGGCTCTTGGTACGAGAGAAATACAATTACGGAGAGAGAAGGGGAGAAAGAGCGAGATTTGGGGGAGAGAGAGTGAGAGAAAGAGAGAGACTTGTCAAAATTATTTAATAAAAAATATACTTGGGCTTAATAAGTATCACATGGAGTATTTCAGTATTAGGTATGTGAATATCTGTACGCTTCTGTTTATTTACATCCAACTGTAATTTGCTGGGGTCAAAGAATTCCCCTGCCAACCCGGGGGAGGGAAGTCTCATCAGAGTATAAGGATTATCTTCTCCTTTTGGAGATAAAGATATGAATAAGACAGGCAGGATAACACAACGGCAAGAGAAAAAAATGATAAACCCTGTATACTGCTTGACATATCAGTTAGATAGATAAAAAAAAATTGTACTTTAGTATATATATATATATATATATATATATATGTATATATATATATATATATATATATATATATATATATATGGGAAAAGTAATAAGTATTAAGAGGGGCATTCTAGGAAAATGAAAAATAAATAAATGGAAGAGGAGGAAGCTGAATACAGCGAAAGGATTTATCTTGAACCCTCATCCCCACAGAAAATGCCTCTGGCGCCCCCATGGTAACCGCATACATATCTGTATATCTTGCTCCTCTTAATAAAGCTTATAGGTGAGGCGAACTCCGGACGATGGACCCCGGGAGGCAAGAGATGAAGACGAAACTCATTAATTGTGGCGTCAACAAGATTACCTATCTATCTATCTACATATGGCCTGATGGGATGGCTCAAGTAGTTGCACATTTCCCACCGCCTCTAGGGTTCGGTGTTCGACCCCAGTTGAAAGCCATCATTTCGAACGCCATTTTTCCGACTCAGGCACTTACTGATAACCCTGGAAGATTGGCGTAACACAATCTTTCTATTCCAATTCTTTGAATCTGTTGGGTGGGGGGAAACTGAACTGCCTCAGTCACCTAGCAGAATATATATATCTATATATATATATGTATATCATCAACCATCAAGTCAAAGGTTTTTCCATTCTTCTCCCATGACAAGCCGATCTCTACCACTTCTTGCAGGCAGCCCTTTCTATTCCGTTTCTCCATCTTTGATCTGGTATTTTCTAACTGTGCTTACTGTCCCATTGACACAAGCAGTTGCCTTTATTCACCATCTGCAATACATTCTTGTTGCTATGTGCCCTGCCCATATCCCTTTTAGTAGCTTAATAACTTGTACGCTATCTCCCTCCCTGGTTTTCTATTGGATCCATGTCGATCCTTTTTATATTGCTAAGATATCCCTAACATTATTCTTTCCATTGCCCCCCTGTTCGGTTCTAGGTTGATTTTCGAGTGATTGTGCAAATTTTGCACCTGTACGTCATTATTGGCATTATATGTTGATGGTAAAATTATTGTTTTAAGCATATTAGCAATTCGCCTTCCAATATCTTTACATCTATAACAAAATAAAACTTACCAACACTTCGAGAGAAATCGGTGATGTTCCAGACGTGACAATGGGCGAGATAGTTTTTGCGCTGTAAAACATGAAAAGTGTAAGAGCCTGTAACGAAAATGACAAAATGATAGTTAGGGGAGGTCTATCACGAAGGACTCGCGCAATCATTCGCACATTGTTCACGGGAGAAGAACAACTTTCGACTAAGAATAGTGATCCTACTATACAAGAAATGAGACGATGAATACCTTGGTAATTAACGCCCACTTACGTTACGACCTAGCATTTACAAACTTTTCTCGAAAATACTTTCAAATTAATTGACAAACATTTTAGATGAAAACCAACCGCGTGAACAAGAGTCTGTTCAACAAACTACTGTTTGACTTATGCAACAATGAAAAAAAACTTTGATTCGATAGAACACACGAGTCTTGAGAACAAGGTGTAAATGAGAATTACATAAAAGTATTTCTGAATGAATATGAAAATAGCACAACAATAATTAGACTTCATAAATATACTAACAAGATAAAGATCATCATCATAATCAGTATGTTAACGTCCATTGTTGGACATACACTTTCCTCAGGGTTCACCACACTTCTCTATCATGGTGTCACGGAACCAGTATTTTCTGAATTCGTCCAGTTCATCTCTCCATTTTGTATTCTGTCGGCCTCAGTTTCACATCTGATCTCTTGGGATCCCTGTTGTGGGTCGTGATGTCTATCATTCTTGTAACATGGCCTGCCCATTGCCATTTAAGTTTTTTTTAAGATTCTATGATGTCTTGGACTCCCATTTTTTTCCTGATATACTGTGACGTCTTGTGATCTCTCCATATGAGGTTGAGCATAATCCTTTCATGTGCGCGTTGCATGCTTCTCAGCTTGCGGATCTGTCTCTGGGTTAGGTTCCACATTTCAAAAATTAGGATACTTGAGGGTATAAGAATGGAATTCGACTGGACGTGAAATGGACGTGGTCGCTCGTTGCACAGTAAGTAGCCATGAGTAAAGACTATCCTGAGCCGGTCTGCCACGTGACGCGATTCTAAATTTATTGATTTGATTCCTGTGGCTTCTCTCAGATGTTTCCAAGCACGTTTGTCGATTTTTCATGATGGCGTGAAGTTTTGTTTTTCTTCAGTGGACAACTACAGCTGAAACTGTTGTGATTATCCGAGAAACTTTTGATGAAATGATTTTGGTAATACCCAAAGCATGCGAGGGGTATTTGCGTTTCTATCGTGATGAAACGTCATTTGAAGATCAACCGTGAGCTGGATGACTTTCAACAAGTCGAAATGACAAATAATCCCTGAAAAATTCCTTGATGCAAAGTGAAGATCGTCGTTGGACCAAGAGAAATGAGATATGGCCAGGAAGATGACCAAAAGACAAGAAGTGGATAGAGAAGTGGACCAAGGTCCGGCTGTCCAGTATTTGGTCATCACCATTCGTTATCCTAATATGGTCAATGGTAGCTGAAGATCACGTCCAATTCCTTGAATAAGACTTCGGCAAACGCAAGCGTAACCTTATAGATGTATTTGAATCGATATCGACGAAACAATGGTCATTGATTAAATATGGCTGAGTTTGGCACAAGGTCACAAAAAGGGCACTAAAAGGGTTTAAAATCACTACACTTGTAACTGTCTGCAAGGTTAACTTTTTTAACAGTTACTTTACGAATATGATAGACTGAAAACGGAAAGAATAAAACAACACCTGTGAGCATTTAAGATTAGGTTGACTCTGCTATCAAATGCATTGAGGGTTAAACAAATCAGAGTCAATCCGAGGTATGAGGGGAGTGAGCGGCTTCTGGGGGCTTTGTGGGTACAAAAGGGACTCCAAGAGCGATTGGGGATCTCTAGGAAGCGGTGAGCTCCAAAATAAACTGTTACTTAAGGCCCCATAAAGTATTGGCCCGCTCGGAAGCAGAGTGATAAAAGATAGCGGAAAACGGTCAGAAGTTGCATTAAGATATAGATAAAGGTTTACGTCAATTGAGACAATCCTCAATGGATTTTGACGGACGGGGATGAAGTCCCAGTTTCTGTTACATGCGTCAACTAAGTGATATTTGCAAGTCTCGAGTCTAGTCGAGAAAAAAACTTTATACTTCGAAGTTTTTCTTTTTGTTTTTTATTACCCCCTTGACAGGATACAATTCCACCGTAGCGTTATCTCCACTCTTATCATACAGCTGAGGGTTAGGAATTTGTCCTAATGAAGAGTTTTCCACATTCTTTGCTCATCATCAGTTTTTAACGTCCGTCGATGGACATAGACCTTCCCCAGGATTCGCTACAATTCTTTATCATGGGCGTCGCAGAACCAGTACTTTCTGGATTTGTCAAGCTCGTCTCTCTATCAAATATTCTGCCGGCCACGGTTGTGCATGTGATCTCAGGGGATCCATATCACGAGTTGCGATGTCCATCGGGTGTCCGAAATTCTTGCAACATAGCCAGCCCACTGCCATTTGAGAATTCTAATGGATTCTTTGATGTCCCTGATTCCTGTCTTTTCACGGATGTACTGTGCTGTCCCTCCATGTGAGGCCCAGCATAATTCTTTCATACTGGGAATCAAACCCTGATGCTTCTGTGTTTGAGGCAGATGTGCTAATCATTACACTATCCAAACGGACTGAAGTAAAATAAACAACAGAGGAGAGGTGGAAATACTCCGGAACGAGAAAGCAAAATAAGACAAAAAATACTGCAGATATTTCAAGAGACAAACAAACAGAATAACGTATAACATATATATAGTTGCGAAGAGGACATTTGAAGAAAGAAACTGAATTCTTATCAATCACCTTCCACAACTATCTTATAAGAACCAACTGTATAAAAGCCATGATAAACAGGACACGGCAAGAAGAATTTATGTTGATGAAGGATGGGTTTGCGCGAAATTCATGCCAAAACAAATCAAGTATATTTGTAATAATTTCTCTCATTTATTTGGGCCATTAAGTCTTTTAAGTGGGCCAGCATGAACAGATTTTTTTATATCTTTCACTGATATAGAAGCTGACCAAGCAGTGAATGTCAGCTAGTATTTACCCCCGTGTCATTTAGTGTATGAAAAATTCCAAAACCTTAAATATACAATGTCATGTACGAGAAAAAAAAATCAAATCATTATTCTGATATAAACTGGAGGAAAAAAGCATTGAACAAGTGAAGTCAATAAATATTAAGGTTCAAGACAATTCTGAACTGCATTGCTCGTTGTGCTCTTGGACATTTTATCGTGTTGGAGCCAGATATTCCCCATAGTGAAAATCAAGCTATTTGACAGGTTAGGACAACCTCTACAAACCAGTATCTTCTGTTAATCAGTTCTGAACAGTCTCCCAGAGCACAGGTATGATCATGTATGCTATGTATTGTATGCATGTATATTGATCGCCCCGAACGCGACATACTGCCAAAAGACGTTGGTCACCTGACAGTTTTGTTTTTTTATTGAGTGGTTATCCTGACCTGTTGCTTTTACGCTTCATGCCATCCACGAATATTTTTCTTATGGGGGAAAGTAGGGGTCAGTACTTTCATCAAGCGTAGAAAACCAGTATTTTAAAAGCCATGCCTGAATTGATCGCCCAAATGACAGCTTCGTGGAATGAATGACAGCAAAAACAATTCAAGCTCTGCCAAAAGGAGACATGAACAGATCTACTTTTTACAGGTTGGACTTTTCTATCAGCTTCTTGGGGAAAAAAACAACTTGCGCAGTGCAGTGTCATCTTTTTCAGCGGTGAATACACAATATGATTCACGGGAATAAACAGTGGAAAAAACTCCTGTTGACGCGTGTCGGTTGAAAATAGTGGGATTAATTACGCCTGGAATTCATAAGAAACACCTGCGCGCTCTTGTCCCGAGTGGCTGGCATGCCTTTCGTCGGAAAAAAAAAGACGAAGGAATAGGAAAAGCTTCACATGACTGGAATACACGGATTACACAAGACACCAGATCATTCGATATATATATATATATATATATATATATATATATATATATATATATATATATATATATATATATATATATATATATATATATCCAATGATGTGATATCATTTATATTCTACTATGCCAAAAATTATGGACCCACTACACTTAGAGAATGTTCATTGAGCTTTTATTTTATTTTGCAGCAAATGAACAAATCACAGATATTATACAAAACATTCTAGCTGAGTAGCCCTGCATTCAGGATTCGTGAAATATGCCCTAAACAAATTAGAATGAATTATTCAAATTATTGACAAATTGTTCCAGATCAAGTAATGGAAACATAATGGGAAAACTCAATGCAAATTACAAAACGATTCCATAATTGACCCCAATTTGAACTCTAAAGCTCATCAGAAGAAAACACCTATATTATGTTCATCCTTGGGTTGAAGTGACCTTGCACACCAATTTCCATCTCGGAGGATGCAGCCGTTTAGGAGTCTATAAAACAAATATCCAGAAGCAGAGAAACAAACAATCATTCGTTGTCTTTTTATTACAATATATATATATATATATATATATATATATATATATATATATATATGTGTGTGTGTGTGTGTGTGTGTGTGTGTGTGTGAACTGTTAAGTATGAGACATACTCAGGTGTAAAAATATATGGAGACTTTATTATTCAATAAAGTAATTGACAAATTAATCAATTGGTATGCTTTACATGTTTCAGGAAGGGTTCTCATCTTCAGCAGGATGTGTGTACCATTCAGTGGCTAAAACATCGAGTTTTCATAGAAAACAAATTCAACAGTAAATGTTTGATTTTGAAAATTAACATTAAATTCCGTAGGAAGTGTCATAGTTATATATATATATATATATATATATATATATATATATATATATATATATAGTAGAGTGGGGATTCGCAATTCCCTATTCTACTATACCTCCAGCTCTGCTCTAAACCAGCTTAATATTCAAAGTTAAATGTATTGAGCACTCTATGGAATACATCCATCATATCACATCATATTATACTATGTTATATAGCATCCCTGATCTGTAATATATATATATATATATATATATATATATATATATATTATTTGTTTTCAAATGTACTATATGTACATCTATATACTCTTACATAGATCATGAATTTAGCATTGATTACATTCCCTATCTGGCCTGGGCACCACTCTAATTATTAAAACAACTATGGCTGTCTATCATCTTCCCACCTTCCAGTGATTTCTTTTCCATTGTTGTCGTTATTTGTAGGGGTGATGTTTTTTTCAATTTTCTTCTATCATCTCCGGAATGCCACCTCTGCTGAATGCCAGAAATCTAGAAAAGTCATTCCAGTCTCACTAACGACGGAATAGGTGGATATGACAGTCGCGGCTCACCAAGATATGGCTGCAGTGGGAGCCACTCAAAATCTAATGGACGTCATGTTTTTCCTATCGAATGAGTCTCCTTCATTTCTCGTGTATGGAAGAGCTAGAGTGAAAAAAAATAGTAGGGGGAAAAGTACGGGAGCGTATAATATAGTGGAAGATAGAATGAAAACAAAAAAAGGATAGAATAGGAGAAATAATTGTCGAGAAAGAAAAAAAGAAGAAATTCTCACAAGGGATTCCGTTGTTGCTCTGGGGAAAAATAATTGAATATCTGACAATGCAGAAATACAACATGGAATTTACTTCATGTATCCATACACAACATTACCAGGAGAGTGGAAAGGCAGGAGCCAAAAGATTTCCCAAGTGCACCGAGTGTTGTAACTGGAAGATTGTGCGATCGAATCTTAGCATCCTCGTCATGTTTCTCCATTTTACAATATAATCAGGGACGTCAGTAAAGATCCACAGGTGACACAGGAAGATGAGATTAATTATCTGATATTATACGGCATGAGTGTTTGTCAAAGTGCAGCAAAAACTATATTGCACCGTGCTAGATTTGAATGCAATAGACCTTGGGAGATGCTTACATTGCACCTTGAATGCTTGGTTAAATTTTGCGGAAGAACAACTAAATAAAGATGAAGCAAATTTGGATAAAGTCTTGTGGTTTATTGGGACACAGCTGGAACCTTCAAGTCATTCAAGTAAGCGATATGTGTGAAGAAAGGCTACATGTCGAAGAGCACCATCCTGTTAGAGTAGCATGTATGAGGCTCCATTTTGAAATGGTTTGCTTTAGTGAAGAAGGCGTTGGTTAACTTGTTTCGATCGAAGAATCATGAAAAAAAACAATTGGGATATTCTTGAGGATAATCTGGAAAGTTAAGCTTGAGATTTCTGAATGAGAAGAAATTGAACAGTCTAACAATACAATGAAACATAAATCAAAGCTAGTGACTGAATGAGTGAATACGGAGAAGATATATGTTTTGTCACGGCTTTAACAATCACCTGATCTCAATCCTTGTGATAATGAGTGGCGTGAATTAAATATGAGTGTAAGGGGAAAAAATCCAAAGTATGTATCATAAATTAGCGAAGAAGAATGGGGTAAAGTCTCCATCGACATTTGACTGAAGTATTCGGGTAACTACCCTAAAAATGTCAATGAACAAAAGGGAACCCAAATAGATTATCGATGATCAATCATTAGTGGTATTCTGTTACCGTGCGGATATTTTTCGTCCGTGGGTTTTCCAAATGTTCCTTCATAACTCTTTCAATATTAAACGTAATATCTTTATATTTTCATGCATTATTTCCCGTGTTGTAGTCTAGTTGTGATGTGATCTGAACTTAATAGAGCAATGTAAAAAGTTTGGTGATGAACCATTCCTTTTTTTTTCATACTGTATAAATATTTTTTGCCCCCAATATATACATATATATATATATATGTGTGTGTGTGTGTGTGTGTGTGTGTGTGTGTGTGTGTTTGAGAAATGGACATATTTAGTCCGACAGGATGGATTATACATTGCGTTATATCATAAAGAAACTTATTTGAAATGATCTCCCGTGGTTACACAGTTAATGTATCACTCAATTAAGACAACGTAAATAGAATAATTCATATATATATATATATATATATATATATATATATATATATATATATATATATATATATATATATATATATATATATATATATATATAATCATACATAGTGCTACTTGCCCATGTAAATATTGACTACTTGTGTAACAGCGCTTTGCTTTTAATGCTTGTGTGGCTAAGGGAAGTGTGGGATGTCCAGACTGTTCACTTACATATCCAATATATATATATATATATATATATATATATA
Organism: Thysanoteuthis rhombus; assembly: GCA_963457665.1. Taxonomy (NCBI): domain Eukaryota; kingdom Metazoa; phylum Mollusca; class Cephalopoda; order Oegopsida; family Thysanoteuthidae; genus Thysanoteuthis; species Thysanoteuthis major. Next base: position 38,209,480 of record OY735223.1, on the reverse strand, counting down.
TATATATATATATATATATATATATAGTTCATAATATATTTTCAATTAGTAAGAATACAAGAAAAAAGAAATAGAACACAGATTTTATCCGTTGTTGATGTTAAATCACAATGCACAATAATAACCCAGTGAATAGAGCTATGAACATATTTTTCAATAAAATGCAAATTATAAGGATTTATACCCGGTGAATGTTAAAATTTCGTGCTTACTGCACTCATCAGCGATCAACATATGTTTTGCTCTTTTAAGAAATAATCAGTTCGCCTTTTGCCCCATCTGTTATTCTTCCTTCTTGCTATGTGTCCAACCCATCTCCATTTCTCTTGCTTAATCCATTCTATGATATATTTCACTTGGTTCCGCTCTTGGATCCATGTTCATGTTTTTTTTTATTTCTCAAAGTGATTCCTAGCATTGCTCTTTCCATAGCCCTTTATGTTTTCTAATGACTTTATTTCTCTGTTCCACATACGTACGTCATAGTTTGTATTATACGTTCATTGTCCACTTTACGTTGTAAGTATATAGGCAAGGTGCTTTTCAATATGTCTCTATATTGGCTAAATTCTTTCCATCAGTTGTTATACATCGTTGTATTTAGTTTCTTTTTACAAACTTTATCAAGTGACCAAATTAAATGTACTACTTAGCCTCTTCTAAATCTATATACCTTACTCATATGGCTGTTTTCTGGACGTTTTTGTCGAACATTACTCTCGTCTTATTTCTGTCCATTGTTTACCTTATTTGGGGTATTTCTATGTTAAGATAACTCAACATGCTGTGTTACTCATCTGATGTTTCTGATATTATTGCAATGACATTGGCAAATCGTAAATGGTTCAAATATTCTTTGTCCCTGTTTACTCCTATTTTCCCCTGTCATTTTCCCAAATTGTCCTTTCAAGTCTTCATGTGAAGTTAAAATTGTATCCAATTGTCTCACTCCTTTTCCAATTTAGTTCGCGCTGATTGATCTGGAGATTTCGTTTTTCATGGTTGTCGTACATATCCTGTTTTCCTTTTTCAGCTGTTTAGATCCTAACCTTCTTACAAAAGTTGTTTTAGCTCATTTGCAGTCTTGAAGTGACAGAATTCACTTTGAACGTTATTTGTCACTCTCAAAAATACGACATTATTTTCCAATAAAACTTCTCTAGAACTAGAACTAAAACTGCCACCA
>OY735223.1:38148294-38203294 GCA_963457665.1 Thysanoteuthis rhombus | reverse complement strand
TCTTTATTCTACCGACTACTTGTCAGTATCATCTTTCCTCACAGAACCATTCCCAGGAGACCTCGCAGCTCAACGTCCGAAATAGTCACGTTTGTTGTTGTTGTGAGACCATTCGGTCAGTTAAAACAGAATGCTTCTTGAGCGGATATCAAATCTAACATTTTTTAGAAACTGCACAGAGTCATTTTTTTTTCGAGAGTATCAACATCTTCCTAACGTTAAGATAAATAAAAGGGGGAAAAAAATTTTTTTTAACTAATTTCTTTTTTAACCCGTTTGTTTCCATAAACATCTTAGTTTTTGGCAGTTGAGGATTCGTATCAATAAAAGTTGGAAACGAGACGAAAAGTAGAATTAATCTTGATCTTTTTGGTCGGGCACCATTTGAGTTTCACTGCTGTTCAAATTATTTCTGTTTGCATTCCTAAACTTCCATCTCACAATCGTGTTGACACTTTATTTATTTATTCAATAATTTGAGATTGGAAGCAAGAATAAGACGACGCAAAAGATGGAAATTTTGGTGCCTACGGGAATACAGGGGAAGGTGCAGGAGATTTGAAGAGAGTTGTGATGCCACTCATTCCCCACCGACAACAACCTGATAATAATGGTGTTGATAGAGATGATGGAGAGACTGCATCAAAAAAAAAAAAAGAAACAGTTTTTTCTGCTGTTTTGGAAATACAAAATACAATTTGTATTTTTTCGCTACTTTTGAAGCTAAAAACAATCGTTTCCATCCCCTCCGGGGATCTTGCGAAAATTTGCCCTATTATCATCAAAGGACGACATGAATGTCCAGAGGGAGGTTGGGGCTCTCTGTCAGGACACGATGCTTGTTCGCAGTGGCTCTCTTTACGTATGGGAACTGAAAATTAGGGATCTTAGATAATCACTAAATTACATTTACGTCGAGAATATGACTTGGCATTTTGAGTTGGCAGGAGGCAAAAGGAGAGGACGGTGGAAAACAAATTTGGACGGAAGGAATTTGGGGAAAAAATCAGTTTTACCACATTTTTCCCGGTTTATATCTGGAATTGCTTCAAATTATATCAAGAATAGCTTCAAATTTTTATCAAGGAAATATCACTTCAAATTATGTATAGAATTGCTTCAAATTATATCTAGAATTGCTTCTAATCATATCTAGAATTGCTTCAAATTTTTATCTAGAATTGGTTCAAATTTTCATCTAGAATTGCTTCAAATTTTTATCTAGAATTGCTTCAAATTATATCTAGTATTGCTTCTAATTATACCTAGAATTGCTTCAAATTTTTATCAAGAATTGTTTAAAATTCTATCTAGAATCGTCTAGATTTTCATGATATATATCTTGAGATCTATCCTGATACGCCCAAGTTGGATTCAGATTTGCTTCCCTCGTAAAAACAAGAACAAGAACAATCTCACCAAATTTGGGATAGTAAACTCTTCACTGTCTGTTTAACCCACCACGTTAAACCAAACCGATTTATAAAATTACAATTTTCCTTCCATAATATGAAATCATGACTAAGTGATTGCTTGGCGGCTTTTTTACCAACTGAGCTAAAGTTATTTCTCCTGGAAAACATTCGAGATAGAGTAAAAAAAAAACACCAAGAAACATCTAGATTCTAGAGATTTAATTATCAATTGATATTTGATAAACCCGTCAGAATAAGCCATTCCCACTTCTGACAATATTTTTTCCCAAAAAATTTTTTTTTTAAATTCGTAGAAGGGTTTCGGTGGAGTATCAATGCCGATTTTCTAGTTTGTTGACAAAACGATAAGGTCGGGAGTCCTGGAACACTCAAACACAGTCACATATGAAGAGGTAAAAGCCTTCGCTACCGTTGAGGGATATGGTTGTCCAACAGGTCTGGTTGGTCATTCAATAGAAATCGTCAAGTAACCAACATCTTTTGGCAGCATGCGATGTTGGGGTGATTAATTAAAAAATAGGAAAATTTCGCTTTTTGTTCGTCCATCACCACTTAAGAAACGTCTGAATCCCACCCTAAAAACGTACGGTTGGGGGTGGGTAAAAACATTTTGTGTTTTTTTTGTTTTTTGTTTTTTGTTTTTTCCAGACATATGGAGTAAATGTTCAAATTTTCAGACCTCTAGCTCCGTCGGTGCGACCTGTTTACTTGATACATATTTACATACATGCCAGCTAGACGGACAAACTAATTAAGAACCGCCAATCAAAACTGCCAACTGTTTTCTACAGTTATTAAGTGATTTTGCCAGGCTGGCTATGTAAATGTCACGTATACAGGCCTCACTGATTGTGCTAGAGGGCTGACGATTAAGACAATTACTTCCTATTATAACAAGAGAAAAAACTTTTAATTCTTTGAAATTCAACCTACCCTTGATAAATATCTAGTGGGAGGATTTACTACGAAATTCTGAGCTGAATTGGTCCCTTAGTTAATGCCCAGCAACGTTCACGCTTTTTTTTTTTAAATTAGACTTTCAAGTGATCACCTAAAAGATGAAAGACGTAACTCGTTCATTGATCACCCCTTTTTTCCCATCAGCTCGAAAGGAAAGAGAGTAAAACTTGTGTCTGAGTCAGCTACAGCAATCAGTCACACATACAAGTCTTCCTCAATTTAATCAGCTTTAAAGAGAGGAAGCTCAACCTTCAGAAATAAGAAGATCCTATTAAGCCTAAAAAGAAGGGTGTATAACCCAATAGTCACTTATGGAGCTGAAACAAAGAACCTAAACAAAAGACAGATCCGCAAATTGAGAACCATGCAACGTGCACATGAAAGAATTATGCTAGGCCTCACACGGAGAGATCACAAGACAACACAGTACATTCGAGAAAAGACAAGAGTTAAGGACATCATATAATCCATTAAAAATCTCAAATGGCAGTGGACTGGCCATGTTGCACGAATGGCAGACAACCGATGGACATCGTGACTCACGACATGGATCCTCCGAGATCACATGCAGAACCGAGGCCGGCAGAATATTAGATGGAGAGACGAGCTAGGCAAATTCAGAAAGTACCGGCTCCGCGACGCCCACGATGGAGGGATATGATGGATCCTGGGGAAGGTCTTTGTTCCAACGACGGACTTTGAAAGACTGATGATGATGATGATGATGATGGAGAGGAAGAGAGAGAAACTTATGCCTTCGCTGTGACATGAACTGACGAACTAACATACGAACATACAAACTTGATGTCTATGGTCTTCAAATGTATAGACTGTTTACCCTTTCCCCTTTATGAAGGTTGTTCACTAACCAGCCACTCTCGAGTTGAAAGCACCATGTCCCCTCTTTCTCTCTTAATGTAAACACGTTTCGACATTTTCTCCTTCCAAAGTTTATGCCTCTTTATTTTAGCTTTTATTAGTTCTAATACCATCCTAAACAGGGTCACGTATTTTTGTAGATTGTGTTGCACCGATGTGAAAAGGGCTGAGGGTCAATAAGCCTTCTTCTAATTTCGGCTATCAAATGCCGTCCTTTGGTCGTACAAAAGGGGTATCCGATTGCAGTTGACGGGGCGGAGGGAAATTAATCCCTACTCATATAAGTCCTTTAATATCTTATCTCTGAGACTAGTTTACTTAACGACAAACACGCATTCCAGGGAACCAGACATGCTGTGAGGAAAGAGAAGAGTCTTAACCGATTTCTCCCTTCACCGAAATAATGATACTAGTCTGTATTATAATTTGAAAGGTGTCTCTGTGACTGTTACACTAAAGGAGGCTACTTTGTCAAACTGTTACCAGAGTGATCTCTGTTACATTGTTATTTTTGTTATGATTTGAAAATTATTCAGTAGGTATTGAGTTAAATGATTTTAAATAAATGACCAATATAATTTTATTCAATTAAAAATGGCTCTGTTGTCCCATACATTACTGCGAGTTTCTTCATATACTACGGTACTTGAGATTTCTAACGCTATGTATACCGTCAACAAATCAGTGGGTATTTTACTGTATAAAAAACTTACTTATTTCACATGATAAAACTTTCGGCATTTACGGATTGATTATTGGGTTTATTTATGAGGTTATTTTGTAAGAAGAATAAATGGAAATATTCTCTTCGTGAGGAAATTATGACACCTCAATTAATATAGAACAGAACAATTAACTATTCGCCTTTAATAGAAGAAAAAATTCATATAAGATTTTTCATTATTCGAGATTTTGACTTAAGCCCACTCTTTGCAATCGAAAGAAAATGAAGCCTAAGACCAATTAGTGTGCACCCAAGCTCTCTACTTTCTAAAGGCAAGACTATTGTGGCAGCAACAGCACATGAAGATGTCAATCCATTGTTTTTTAAACTAAAATTAGTAAACCATTGAAGTAATACCATCTTAAGTAACCCAGGAATCGGAAAAGAAATTCGAAAGAAAAGAATTATCAATTATGGTGAGGTTGAGATGATAAAGAAGGAACGAGGTGAAAATAAAAGTGCATTGATTTCCAAATATGACATGGGTCTTATAAACTGTAACTCGTACATAACATGTCATAAATGGGACATTAGATTGTAAAGAGGGGGAACAAAAAGTCATTTACTTTTTAATTTCACATTATCATTACACTTGCTATAAAATCTACAAGTTATAACTGCGAACTTTTGAATATCCACGGATGCCGTGATAACGAGGGTTTACTGTAATGATATTCTTGTCAAGCTAAAGTGACGAATTACGCATTTGATAAGCATCGTTAAGACACGAAATATTTGAATTCATCTTGAAACGAACCCCTCAGATATTTTTTCTGATACTCTGCCAAGGACAAAATTCAGGATTCTGACAGAAATCGTTCTGATATATATATATATATATATATATATATATATATATATATATATATATATATATATATATAACCTAAAACAGACAGGTCCTTTCATGCTAATCAGCTATCTTTTTTTTTCTCAAAAACATTGCTACCCTTGCACCATATTTTGACGCTTATCATATCAACATAAACACAGGCATGGGCGTGCATCCTCTCCCACTTTCCTAGAGAGGGGAGGTCAAATTATATTCCAGAGGTGAAGCAAAAAAATACATCCGGTTGTCAATTAAGGATTGCTTAAGCTGCTTTTCGTCCTAAACTGTCACTGTTCATAATGACCCTTTGATCTCCTGCACATATTACGTTCCAACTTTCAAACCCTCTCGTCTTCGATTGGGGGTGGGGGAGGCGTCGAATACCCTGTTCCTCTTCTTCCTGGTCCCAAGCGGAAGTCCATGAACACAAATCTAGGTCCATGCACAGGCGGGGCCTAGAACCTGTGACGAAAATATGCGCATAGACACATCGAGCTGAAATGTTCATTCTGGGCCGGCAAAAGATACCGGCAACACCGGCAGTCGCCCAGGGTGCAAACTGCTTGGGAGAGCCTGTAATATGTCTGAGTTAAAATGAATTTTCAAGTACTAGTGAAAAAATTGAGGAAAATGAAAAAATTAAACGGAATAAAAGCAGTGAAAATAAGCAAATCCCCTGATGTAAAATCAGATTTTTCTAGAGTAAAAATACACTTCACCTTAGCACCCATTCTGCGTTAATTTACACCAATACGCTAATGACGATCCCAATGAAGACATATCGGCTGGACCAGCATAGATAAACTTTCCATTCTGGAGTGCATCATAAGGCTTAAGAGATAAAACCGTAACCTGGCACAGGTGAAGATAGTATTACGCCAATCTTTCAAGGGAGTAGGGTCTTCGTACCAACATTGAAATTCAGAACAGTTACCCCCCCCCAACACTTTTTCGGAAGTTCGTTTCAAGTACCTTTCGCTTTTACAAAAAAAGGTAAATAGCGAAAATAACTTTAAGCGTTTATTTTGCAGTGAGTGATTACAGAGGCTGACCCCTCTCTCTCTCTCTCTCTCTCTCTCTCTCTCTCTCTCTCTCTCTCTCTCTCTCTCTCTCTTGCACGTCAGTCTCCTGCACCTTCCATTACGCGAACATCCGAGCACTCAGCCTAATATAACACCATTAACATTTCTTTCTTTGGGAACACTCAAAAATGCTCTCATATGAATTGATTGAATTTATTTCTTCGATTTACGTCATTCCAGCTTAGAAAAGTTTTTTTTTATGGGAGAGTTCTACTTTTACAAAGCGGAGAATAATGCTCTTTTTCATTTTTACAAGACATTGGCTGTAAAAATCTAATATTGTGCAAATGTTTTTCGGTGACCCCCCACCCCTGAAAAAAACGTGTTCACTTTTGAATTTGACATAATGAACCAGTACTTATTCAATGAAATCTCAGTTAACTATATACAAAAATCGAAATCTTTTGTGCGCACATTGATTTCCTTTGTGTGCTGGTTTCGAACCGTATGTGTGCGCACACAACGCACTGCCTATAGGCAACTTTGACTAGAAACCTGTACACTAAAACTTTGTTCGTAAATATTCCGTGCTGAAAAATAGAGCACGTCTTATATGTCAGTGCGTCTTCTATGCTGTCAAATCTGGTAAATAAATAGTGATATAAATAGCTACAGATGTTCGAGCGCGTCAATATATGTGTGTACATGTTGATACATACGCACGGCACGTGTTTATTTATTCTAGTAACCTTGCATACACGGACGACGCGTTTTCAGTCGAAAAGAAAAAGCAAGTGTTTCACTACGGTCGATGGAGCCGAAAGATTATTTCACAACTCGACTTTTTGTCTCACGGAACGGCCGACAGGGGTCGCCATAGTCACCTACATTACGCTTTCTTTCTCTCTCTCTCTCTCTCTCTCTCTCACACACACTTTCTCACTTCCTTTCTCTCTCTTTTTATCTTACCGCTACGTTGTATATATTTTTTTTACACTTGTTTTTTTTATGGGTCCCGCCTACTCTTTAGCGCGAACAGAGGGGACTCTGTTAGAGCAATTGATTAAGCGCCCACCCTATATGCAAACGAACTACATCGCCATCTGCTGGCGAATTATACACAGTAACCTATTTAGAAGGTAAGGGGCACAATCATGTAGACTGATGCAGGCAGAGCGTATCAGCACAAAGATTTTCACGTTAAAATTTGGAAATAATTATAAAAAATTATGTGTGTATGTGTGAATTAAGTATGTATGTATGTATGAGTATCATAATAAATATTGTTGATGGAATTGTGATTAACGGATTTTCTGACGAGGTATGAGTTAGCGGCAAAATTCCTACTCTTCAGTATATTAAATAACCCCTATCTATATTATTGTGTCCCCGGTGGAATCGGTTCCTCTTCACGTCTTTACAGTTTAACTCGTGGTTTTAAGGAACATAACCATAACGTTATATATATATATATATATATATATATATATATATATATATATATATATATATATATATATATATATATATATATATTACTTTGCTTGTGATTATACGCTTTATGCCATTTCTGAAGGTTTTGAAGAAATGCTCTATGTACGGATAGCGGGGGAAACCTTTACTACAAGCATCCAAAAACGAAAAATAATGAAGAAAAGACCGTGTGGTGGTTGGAATAGTTGCAAATAGTACAAATAAAAAGCTAGGATTTCTGATGCTAATTTACTTAGAAGACAAGGTCTGTCAAACTAGAAGACTCATGATGCACCACATGCTTACCAATGATTTTTTTCTAATAATCCTTTGTATATTCAAACATGGTGAACACTCAATAAAAGTGACACAAAAAACGAGCCACGTCAGTTGTTATACTTATTGATCCCTCATCATTAAATACGTTTTGAGGGTAACCAACGTAAGTAAGCCCTGTGTTTCAGAAAAAGGTAAATGATGTTTAATATGAAATGACATCCATACAAAATACATTATGATGATATCCTATACAAAATAACAAACTACAAGTAGGATGACATAAGGTATTTGAAAATCACAGCTGAAAGGTCTAATCAATACTGCTGGGGAGCCATGTTAATACAACTGTTTTGTTTTTGAATCTCCGAAACGGTTACATGGTAAACAACGGATGATCGTAAAAAAAAATTTTACACCTTTTACTATGATATCGAATTTTGAGTAAAACACTGGAGAAAATTACATGAATTACATAAACAGATATTGAGAAATAATTGGCTCAAATGGGATCACTTTTTGGAAAAAGGTTTTTATACGTTTAGTATATATATATATATATATATATATATATATATATATATATATATATATATATATGTGTGTGTGTGTGTGTGTGTGTGTGGGTGTGTGTGTGGGTGTGGGTGTGGGTGTGTGGGTGTGTGTGTGTGCGCGCGCGTGCATGTGTTTGTGTGTATTGGGCAAAATTAGGGTTTGAATATATAAAGTATATGAATTCTCAGCGGCACCATTGTTCGAACCTACGTTAGAATCAGGATTTAGAATGCTGAATTTAAAGGCATCCTGACCCTCCCCCTTAGATAATTGGCAGATTGGCGCAATTAAATCTTCCAATCCTTTCATCTCTTATATGACCAACTGCCAGTGTGAGATAATCTAAATGAACATCAATCGATCTATCTATCTGTATAGATAAATAAATGTCAATTTCGAAGGTCTATGAGCATGTAAGAATAAACTTCTTAGAATGTGTCAGTAACTTTTGCATTCACTGTATATTAATTTTCGAAAGTATGCAGCGTTTTCACGTGAGAAAAAACTACCCCAGCCTCCTTTTTCTTTATAAACGGAAAAAGTTTAGTTTAAAAAATGGTTACAAAAAAATAATTTGTAAATAACTCTATTTCTCCCTTTAGAATAAGCACCCCGTGCTCTACTCAAAAATAGTAAAAACAACATCGTTGGAATTTCCACGGAGCCATCCGAGTAAAAAAAGGCATGGAACGCAGAATCGCCAGATGTTTTACCGCACAAAACCAAATGTGTATGGTCTTGGGACCAAATTAAGTAACTTCAGCATCAAAATAATGCAAAAAAAAAACTTTAAATCCATCATCAGACTAAGCTTGCCGAGAAAACAGACTCCACACAGACTGTTTTATCTCTTATTCATGTATATCAATGTCGTAACATATCATTCGTGTGTAAGGGTTTGTTATCTCTGGTAAATTCTCCTTCAGTATCAAATCTTTAGTTCAAATACAAAACAGCTTTATTCGATACCAAATTTGCCCAATTTTGGGCTTGAAAAATACAAAATAACAACCCTGATGTGAAGCCGTTAACTAACAGAGCGTCTGTCAGACTCTTTGAACAGCGTTTTACACTGTTTCCAGTAGAATCGATCGACTTTTCAATCCATGAGATCAAGATATCAGTCAGCATCATTTTTCGACAGACATTAATGGCACCAAAAATGAAAGGAAAGAAAACTAAATAAAATCTAGATCTGTCGAAATGCAAGAAACACGATACTATACTACTTAAAATTATTTATTGAATATTTCTATTTTATTGATTTAAAATTCCAAAAAGATCTTGGAGGTCTACGTTCTACTCACATCGTTGCATTCATGAGTCGAATCTTTACACACTCACATATACACTCACATTCAGCGAATGACTACGCGTCTGACTCTGATGTAAATGTATGTACGTGTGTGTGTGTGGTAAAATATAACGTAGCAGCAATCCTGCATTTGAACATAAATCGTTAAAAATAAAAGACAAACTGTCTATTTAATTTTTTTAGTTATTTTTTTCTAATTCGCATACAAAGCTATCATTGATGCCATCTAAGTTTTTTTAAAGCGTTCCAGAGTTGGTGGTTCGAGATCTTTCGACCATCATCTTTCATTATCAAGTTAGTTCGAGTTACACACTTGGACAGATTTATTTATGATTACACTAGATGGAAAAAAAAAGGACAACACTTGAAATATGAATATAAAATTGAAATGAGAAGTAGTATTGATTACTCTTTCAATATCACTATCACACTTTCTCACAATTTGAAAAACTTCGTTGACATCAATAAAAGCTTTGTACGCAAACTAAAAAAATCAACCAAAAGATTAAATTGACAGAGTTTGTTATCTTTAACAATGTGTGATTAAATATATAAACATATATATATATATATATATATATATATATGTATATATATATATATATATATATATATATATATATATATATCAAGATGAATTTTTCTATTATAGATCTGACGAAATGCAAGGAATACGATACTGTACTACTTGTAATTGAATATTTCTGTTTTATTGATTTAAATTTGGCCAACACTCTATTCCAATAATGGCATTCACTATATAAGATTGGATGTAAGTGCACCTCTGTCAAGGTTAACCTGACGGGTAACAACCTTTTAACTGCAAATGTCTGTTCATGTATGGGGAAGGATGTGCTCAATCACTCATTCTTTTCTCCAACGAAAAAATGTAGCATGCCAATGACAAGAGCTTTTCAAATTATCAGAACATGCCCTTCCCAAAAAGGTTGATGCGGAGTAAACAAAAAAAACTTTCAGTCGAAATTCGAATTCAGTGTACCGAATCTAATCTTTGTAATGCTATATATATATATATATATATATATATGGAATAATTTTGAAGGATCGTCTTCATACGTTCACTCAAATTTGGGATGCTCTTTAAAGACTGGAGGCATTTCAGCTTGTCTGGTCTCAGATCAAGGAGTCACCAAGAGATAAATTTCTTGGTTAGAATTGTTAGTTTTCAAAAACAAGTGAACCTCGTTTGATGAGAGAAAAATACGTTACTCAAATGAAAACGGGTGTTTTGTTTCCACAGTTACCAAAATAATACAAATTGCCGATCGCTGAAAAGTGCGTTAGGCACGTAATATTGACATTCACCGGGTATATATCCTTGTAATTCGTATTTCCATGTATTAATAACTCTATTTACTTGGTTGGATAATGGGGACTGGGATCAAATATCATCAACAACGGATAAAATCTGTTTTTCTATTTCTTTCTTTTTTTATGATATATATATATATATATATATATATATATATATATATATATATATATCTTTTTGGCTTAATTTGTCTCGTTTACGTTCAGTGGTATGTCTGGATCCAATGTATGTAAGTATTGTCTCAACAGTTTTGATAATTTGGCGCTTCCGATTGTGCCACCAGCCATTTTGTGAGATTGGTGGAATATTGTGGCGTTTGCGTTATATACAAATTTAAATGACATGTACACTAGATTTAGCGCTAGCTATTGGTACGTTGATGTGACGTCACATATCATTTGATGTGCAATGGAACTTCTTTGTTGGAGGAATTAATTGTTGAGTACTTTCGAAATCTCTATTCGTGTCCGAAAAAGACTTTATTAAGTGTCGGGTTCTGTTCTTATGACAGGCGGTTTCAGTATTACAAACCTTTTTTACGGTTGATTTTGTATAATATCCGGTTTTTGTTTCAGATGATGTTTTTTCAATGTGATTTCTCATGGCACTCTGATCCGAGAGATGGCAAAGATGCCTTGATTAGTTTGTTATTGCCTACATATGAATTCAATAGTTGATTTTGATTGGAGACATAGCCTCCGAAAAGACGGGCTGGGGTTTATATGTGACGTTAGTTTGGTCAAGTGTTGACCTTATTTTTCTTCGATGGGGATTACTGCTAATAATAAGTTTAGAAATGTTCAGTTTTTAGAGCAAATAATTGAATTTATGCATTTGTCAAGTTCTGTATCGGCGTATTAGATATCTCAATACATACCTTGTTTTTTGTTTTGGTATATTTAGTTGCAATAGAATAGGTTTATAGTTTTATTATTTTCATTGTGGCTGCATATTATATATATATATATATGCGTGTATTGGTGATTTCTCAAAATTTTGGGTGTACTTCAAAGACTGGAAGCATTTCATCAGGTCTTGTCCCTTGGTCAGGCAGTCACCAAGAAACGTTTTCTGCGAGAGACATGCCATGTTCGTCGAAAATCATCAGTGTATAATTTCTGGTGACCTAGATTCGAATAGAAACGATGCGCACCTTGATTATAACTTTCCTTGATGTGGAAACAATACGGCAATTTTCGTTTTATTTTATGCGACAACCGAGAACCATCTATTTTGTAACACAAATAGTCGCTGGGGCGAGAAAAAGTAGTTTAAGGGGAAGAAAGCTTGGTCAGTCTTTTCTTGCTTCCGCGTACGTGAGCGTTTGTGTATGTGTCTGTGTCCCGGCGTATTCGTGAACACCGCAATGTCGTTATCAGACTATGCATTCAAGCCCAATCTTCAATTCTATCCAATCAGGAATACCTTTTACTGGTCTGTAAGTATTATCTCGCTAGATTGCTTCAACAAAGAGAAAATGACTCGTCAATCATGGCGGCCGGCGAGACAGGTAGCCATAACGGTATCCGCCATTAAAACAGCTGTAACTCAATCGACGCCGTGGGTTCCACCTTTTAAATCGTTAGCTTTATAGAAACATTCGTTTGTTTTCGTATACGGCACAGAGTTGATGAGGCAAGCAGACAGACCAGCGCCATATATTCTGGCTTCCCAATGACCCACCAGAGGGCGCTCCTGTAGAAATCGTCACTGATGGGGGAAATTTGGAGATATCCCAATTTTTCGTTTTAACTGTGTTGTTTTTTTTTTCTCTCTCTATTTCTTTTTCTTTCTTCCTTACAATTTATAAACCTTCGATTCTGTTTTTAATTCTTTTCAGAATTCGATATTTCTGCCTTTCTTCTTTTATCATTCATTCAGTTCTTCTTCTCTGTATCTGTTCTTTATTCTTCTGGGAAGTGTTTCTTCTATCAGCACTCACGAATGTTTCTTCATTTTGAACTTTCCTCTTTCTTTTTCTTATATTTTTCATTCAGTGGTGAATTCATTCTTTTTCTGATTTTTTTTTATTTTATTTTCTTGGCTCTATCTTTTATCTTTTTTTCCTTAGCTACTTTCTTTATTCTTTCGTTTCTTCATACTCTCTTCATTTTTCAATCTCATTGCCCTTTCATTCTTTCTGAATTCCTTCATTTTTTCATTATTCTTTCAACAAATTTCATTTTTTCATTTTATTCTTTCTTTCGTTCATAATTTTTTCACAGTTTCCTAATTATTTCATATTTCATTCTCTCTTTCATTTTTTTTTTTTTTGCTTTCTTATTCTTTCTGTCATTTAATCTTCCAATGTTCCAATTTTTTTCCATCCTTTTTATTCTTTCGTAATTTTTCACCCTTTCCCATTTCTTTGTTTACCTCTGTCCACGAATTTGAAAGTAGGTATAGATGTATACGTATCAAAAAGTATAGATGTATACGTATATGTATTTGGTTGCATCTGTTTGTTTGTCCATCCGTTCATCTGTCACGATATCTCCGAAAGTTTTGAATGGATTTCAAGGATTCTTTGTGATAGGTTAGCTCTACATCAATGGGGGAGATTTTCAAAAAACAAGTTTCCTGAGGTCAATGAGGAATATATGTGTAAATTTTCAGTCTTTTAGCTCCATTGTGCCGCTTATACGCGCTGCACGTACATAGAACAGCCAACCAGCCGGACTATTTTAAAAAATGAAGAAACCTTTGTTGATTTTTGACAATGGTAATGTTGACAGTATTAGCTGGTTGTTTCATAGTATACAAATAGTAATAAAAAGCCGTAAATACAATAGTATTTACCTCTACCGGAGAGAGAAGACCCACTCCGGAGTGTGGGCCCATGCCAACATATTGCCACCAAATGTAAATCTTTTCATATTTTACAGTCACGAAAAACAACAACCTTTCAGCTGCCACCAGCCTAATCTGTCAATCCACACCTTTGGCTGTGTTTACATTTGCAAAAGTCATACGGGGAATAAATGCGGACGGGAGGGCGGGTACGTGGAAATAAGAACTATTTATAGGGAGCAGTGATAGGTATGGGTTTTGGGAACATGGTTATACGGTAATGTCTCCATTAGTAGATATTGAACATACAAAAAACAGGAAATTGAGTAGTAGGTCTACGTTGTAGCCCTCATGCGGGCATGACACGCACCCCATACAAACGAACAAAGATACACACACACGGACGCTCACAAGTTTCTTTTTTCTATTTTTAATGGAATTTCCTTCTTTGTCAATGCCCTTCATTCAAGTGTGAAATTATACATAAATATATAAGTGAACATTTGGAATGAAACAAACTTATGAGTAAAACTATACGGAGACTTTCTTTGTTAATTAATTGATTCGTCAATCAATTAATTAGTGCGCAATACACGTTTCGAGTGGGGCTCCCATCTTCAGTAGGATGTGTATACCTTTCAGTGGTTAAAGGGTTTGTTTCATACAGAAAACAAATTAAGCATCAAATGTTTTGCTGTCCAGGCCAAATGATACACTCACCGTGTAATAACGGGAGATAACTTCAAATAGAGTTTCAAAGTAAATCAACGCATTTATAATTATTTCTGTCGGTTTATGTATACATTTATTGGTATATATATATATATATATATATATATATATATATATATATATATATATATATATATATATATATATATAATATATATATATATATATATATATAACATGGAGCATGTTTATTAGTATACAGTATTGCACGTAAATATGTTGGGGTTAAAATTAACTGTCTATTAGAAAAAGTGGTTGGGTTTTGGTCATTTATGAGCGATGCTGTACGTATATACATGACATTTGTATGCATATTGCATTAAGCTTGTCGACGTGAGTAGGAGAGAGAGAGAGACAGAGAGAGAGCAAAAAAGAGTGAGAGAAAACATACAACTTGATAGCAACACCTGAACCGTCGGGTCATTTTTCATGAAATTCAACCAGTCGACAAATTTTCAAGTTTTATTAACGATATTCTATTTTTTGCGCTTTCAACACGGTCACTCTGACCCGCCCCCAAATTCATCTTCTCCTCAGTCAGAGTAATAGATAGATAATAAAAACTCCCTCATGTCAGTCTATCGGTCAGTCTCTTTCTCTCTCCCTCTGACTCTCTCTCTCTCTCTCTCTCTCTCTCTCTCTCTCTCTCTCTATATATATATATATATATATATATATATATATATATATATACTTAAGATTAGGTTGAGAAAACACCCGACACGTGTTTTATGGCTGATCGATTTATCGAGAGTGGTGGATTATACTCAGTATTTTTTAATTAAGTATTATATATATATATATATATATATATATATATATATATATATATATATATATATATATATATATATATATATATGTATATATATATATATTTATATATATATAGAGAGAGAGAGAGGAGGTATGAACCGACTGAAATAGATTGCTAGATAGATGGATAGATATGAGTACAAATTACATATTCTGTCTCTACGTCACATTTCCATGGTTATAACCTGGAATGCTTGAGAATTTTGCTTTCCAAATTTTGCCAAGGTCAAACAAGAATTTCTTCAGTGGAAGAATTCTACACATGAACCACCTTCTTCATAGCACTTCAACCAAGCTAGCGATCGACACAGGCATTCCTCACTTCAGCAAGCAGTACGACTGAGATGTTCGCATCACGATCTCTGATTCCTGCCTCAAGTACATTAACGTCTCTCAACCTTGTTGCATCAATTAGCTCTTGATGTAGTCAAATGACCACCGACCTTCTTATGTTTAACGCTCTCTTTTGAGACTTTTGGGAAGGTAAAATTTCCGTATTGCCAAATGATTTTATAAAATCTAGTTAGCCGCTTAACGGCCATTTTGGAAAGAATAAAAATCGCTGGATCCGTCAAAAATGGCTACAATTGCATTGATTCAATTTCTGGATAACTGGGCAACTGTAAATGCCCTCTGAAGCAAATATATAAAATATTTAATATATTTTTGAGACAATGATGGAACTAAAAGCCACTGTTTTGGTTGTCGATCTTTGTAATAATACACTGTCAGTCATGACAAAAAAAAAGAATTGTGGTTTCCAAATTTAAAATACTTACTTGCGACGATTTAAGATTGTGAAGGGTCCAATGCCCACTCGAAAGCATAAATCACTCACTAGTGGGCTGTACTTCCCAGGTAACTGACCACTGACGTAGCCTCTGAAGAGGAAACCACCCACCCTGACCCTTGATAGGCTCCTATTTTGCACCTCAGTTCAAACTTCAGTGTCATCGTCGTTATAATGGGGATTGTGGAGTGGAAGTGTCAAAAGGTTTCTCAGACCGGCATTGTGCTGGTGATTGATATCATATCTACCAAGATTGGACAGAAATCTGAAGAGAAAAATGAATAGAATATATATATATATATATATATATATATATATATATATATATATATATATATATATATATATATATATATATATATGTATGTATATATATGTATATATATATATATATATATATATATATATATATATATATATATATATATATATATGTATATATATATATAGTCACTTTTGAGATACTGTGTATATATTCTGGGGCACGGATAATGTGTGTGCGTGAGAGAGAGAGAGGGGGGGGAGAGTGCGTGTGTTATGTTGAATCAATTTCTTTAAAAAAACAACAACCGTTGCCTTAAATTCATCATAGTGATCTAAGCGGGCGTAAATGTTCAAGTGCATACGAACACATGCTGAACACTATTATTCACATCCTCACAATCACACACACACACACACACAATTATTTACATCTTCACACGCACACACACACACACACACACACAACCTTACTCACACACACACACACACACATTTATATATATTGATAGATTGATAGATAGATTGATAGATGTATATAGGTACTCATGTATACTGGTTTATAGGCAACACACATACACACGTGCGTGCATAAATGCACATAGTGGTTTGTTGACGAAGAAGAGATACCCATCCACCATGTCGGTCAATGGGTTCACATGGCCTTTATATTATCATAGAAGGCCCCTTTATTCTGTTCTCCGCTTCACAGCCCTCCGCTTCCAAAATCTTCGCTGTAACCTGATCCTTATTCCCAACAAACTCCCAATCAGGCCCTCTTAGCGCTCGAAAATGAATAAAGAAAACTCCAGAATTCTTTATAGACTTTTTATACAGAATTTCCTGTTGTTAAACAGCGAACCCAGTCGCTTAATTGTCCCTGTGGTTTTGGGGGGGGGGGTTCTTTTCCCTCCTTTTTTGTTTCTGGACGCGAGATCAACATCGTGATGGAACGTGAGGGTTGAACAGCGGGCGCCGACTATCTCAGTTTACACAGCACTATTTAACCTGGCCGGCCTGAAGAGATTTCTACACTGCCCGCTACGCGCTAGAGAGATTATGTTGGACTGGCGGTTTAAGATATCGTGGCTGCTTAGTTCTCCCTAGAAGTTGGGGAGTCATTTTTCAAGGGTCATTGTTGAACACATGCCATCATACCTTTCAAGTCTCATGCATTTTGATACATTCTCACGCTCTCGTGGATGAAAGGAGAATTCTCACGTATTTTATAAAAAGTGTTTGATTTATTTAGATTTATCAAATTGGTTTAAATTTCTGATTTTTAAAAAATCTTGGACGAAACATCATAAATGGACTTCTGGACAATACCCAATTCTAGTGGCTGGTATGCCTTGAAACACGATTTTAGCTCATCTTGGATATATAATTTTCAGTATTTTCTGGGAGAGCATGTCTCCAGTAGCCCCTAAAACTCCCTTTTTTTTTATGGTTGTTGGGATAGTTCACGCGATTCTCACTTATTCTTAATATTGGGCTTTGGCCAAGGAAGTGTGAGACATGAGAACGTCGAGGGGCTTCATGCTGGCCCATGACATGTTGACAGAGGGGGGAGAATGGATTCATGCCTTGACATTACTGTCAAGTTATCGAAAATCCCAGATAGAGTTTGTAATCGGCTCGCCGATATCCCATTCTCCGGACATTCATTTGCTCGGTCACTCACGCCTCCCATCTCTGTTTACACAGACCCATTTAATTCGGCTGTCCTGACGAATTACTTCATTGCCAGTGCCTGCAACGATCTTGAGATATCGTGCTGGATTGGCGCTTTTGAATAAAGTGACTGCTCTAGACTACAAGAGACTTTCCAAGTCTCACGCATTTTCCCTGAGACAACCCCATTTTTAATACATTTTCACACGCATGAAGAGAAAAGGATTCTCATTTTAATTCGGTAAGCCATTTTTATGGCCCGTGGTCGGACATATGTCCAGGCAAGGCACAGAGGGGGCATGAAGCCTTGCCCCTGCCATGTCAGCCGATGACGTATTGGCTGGGGAGAAAGTGATTGATACATGCCTTTCCCAGGGACATTAGTGCAAAGTAAACATTAACCGTCTCAACCGGAGTATGAACTATGCTCGCCAATCCTGTTCTCCGTGCTGTTAACCACTCGGCCACTCTTACCTCAAATATAGGTAAATAAGAGCAGAGTCTGTTGACGAATGCGACGTAAGGTCACCTTGGATTGATTAAATGAGTCATCGCTTTCGCGCAACCTGTTCTCGAGATATTCAAAATGGCTAGAAACTTTCTGAAAAGACCATGTATAACATCTACGTAATCCAGTTATATTACATATGGGTCAGGTTGGTTACTCAATAGAAATTGCCACGTGACCAACACCTAAGACATCATACCATGTTGGGGTTGATCAATTAAAAAATTTGAAAGTGAAAGGTGATCAAGGAATGTCACTTCCCTCGTCTTTTGTTGGATCACCGAAAAAAAATTCGTTTTTCTAGGCATAACGAGGAGTGAATAAATGTTTGAATTATCAGCCCTCTAGCTCCACTGGCGCGGCCTGTACGTGTGATATATACATACATAGCTAGCCGGTCAGACTGACTTGAAAACTGAAAAAAAAACCATGATGACAGTTTTGGTTAATGGTTTCTAATATCATTATATGTTAAAAGCAATAGTATATCTCGGAATTTTTGAGATGAGGTATTATTATTATTTCCATTAATATTCGGACCATCCTCATCATGTTAAGTAATCTGATGGTACTAGGTTCGATCCTAGTGTGAGACAGTATAACAATACTACTAACGCTAAAAGAGGGGAGTACGGTCAATATACCCCCGTCGGATAAATAAAGGGTTCGGTTTGTTACTTCCCAAAAATCTCCCAGATGATACCTGACGAAGGCCGTAGAGTGCAACGGCCGAAATGTTGTATGAAAAACAACAAAGATGAGGATGGTCCGAATATTAATGGAAATAAAAGCAATAGGTTGTACAGAAAGTAACGTTGTTCTAATAGAATGAGATTTTAGAGCGAAACCAAACGAATGATGGAAAACATGAAACCAAAATCGGTTCCACGTGATTGAACATAGTTTTGCCAACGCGTAAGAACGTAATTTATGGCCGTACCGTAAAAAATAAAATATTCTTCTTGAAATCGATAAATCCTTAAAAAGCATTCCTCCTGGGAGCCAATAAATTCTTGAAAAGCTTAGTGTGTTATCGTCAATGGATCACTTCTTTCATGGGCGTTCGTGCTCTTCAAGGCTTTCCTCTCCGAAATTTACAGGAATCAACGCTGAACCGTGCAAACAGGAACCAATCCTTGGCCGTATGATTGGTGGATGTTTCAGGAACGTTTTTTTTTCTCAAGTTCTGAACCCATAAAGCAAAAATATTTTTTTGTCCATTTTGTTTATTGGTTAATAACTCTCGTGTAAAACGTTGAGAATGGAAAAGTTACGACAACCTGTCTTGCATTCTAATGCTGGGGCCCTTGGACATTTGTACCGCGGCAATACAAAAATAAAGTCTTGTTCTAAGAGACCTGCTCTCAAAGTCCGCACCCCGGTGGCATAGCTGGAGAGTGAACAGGGGCAGCGACCCCCCTCCCCGAGAACATTCACCAAGAGTTTCACTTTTTAAAAAATTTCAAGTGAAAAAAAATTAGTTATAGACTCGCCTTCACAGTCAATAATTGAGAAACCGTGGCGTCAGAATTTGAAGTCATGTAATAATTTCCATAGAAGAATAAATATGGTCCGAATAAATTATATTTATGACATCACTGGCGTTTTCCACGGTAAAAAAAATTCAGGTAGAGTGAAAGAAAAATTAGAATCATTTAGATTATCACTATAAAACATTTAATTCTGGAGAATCTAGATGATATTAATAAACCCGTCCAAATAAGCCCCACTCCCTGCAAAGATCAAACAGTTTGTTTTGTTTTTTTTTCCCAATAATAAAAAAAAAATTTATTTGTGGTCTAGTGGGGTCCTGATGACAATTTTCAAGAATGTAGACAAATTAGTATGGTCAGGAGCGCTGGAACAGAGAAACTTGTAAAAAAGGATAGAACTCTTCGCTACCTTTGGTGGCTACGGGTTTTCAATTACTTAACCAGAATTAAGCAAAGACTGCAGGTTGCTTGATACATTTGAAATACAGTTTCGTTTATTCTAATTTCACTGTTGAAATGTAAAATGATTAAAAAACACAAGTTTCTATTGTATTATGATCTTAAATACAATGTAGATTCATCAGCTGTGGAACTTTAAATTGTGTTATCATTTTAAACACAAAGTAAAAAATGTAGAATGAAGTTAAATTCTTTCGGTATATGTCCGGGTGGCTTTCAATCTGCTCGACCCTCTTTTAGAATGTGGCTATGTCTCTACTGCATCCTTTACTGAACTAAGAAATGTAGGTTAAAAAAGATTTAAAATTCTGGAGGTTATTCTTATCAAAAAAAAACAACCAACAATCAACAAAATGTCCTTCGATCTTAGAGCTGGTTACTTAAATGCCTGAGCGGAAGTGATGTTATCAGCACAGGATGTAGTGTGCGGATATGAATTCAAAAATTGATACAAACGCTGCGACCAATAATGGCACAATTTTGAACTTCAACGCAGCGCATTTATTTTTGATAATGATCAACGATGGTCGAAAATTTTGCAAATAACACTTCAAGTATATTTCCCCCCCCCCACATATATATATATATATATATATATATATATATATATATATATATATATATATATATATATATATATATATATATATATATTGATTTAAAATTATTAAAACAATAAAAGAGAACTAAATATAAAAATCATATCTTGGGATTGACGCTTCACAATCTGCTCACCACCAATACTTTTTGCATAATGTCTTGTATCTCTCTCTATATATATATATATGGTGAACACTCAATAAAAGTGACACAAAAAACGAGCCACGTCTGTTGTTATACTTATTGATCCCTCATCATTAAATACGTTGGTGGGGGGGGGGTAACTACCTAAGTAAGCCCTGTGTTTCAAAAAAAAGTAAATGATTTGAAGCATGAAATAACATCCATATAAAATACATTATGATAATACCCTATACAAAATAACAAACTAAAAGTAGTATGATATAAGCTATGTTTAAAAATCATTGCTGATGGGGAAATTGTGTTTGATCGACACTGCCGGGTAGCCATGTTGATGAACTGTTTTGGTTTCAAATCCCCGAAACATAACACGGTGTTTATGATGATCCCAACCAGAAAAAAATTAGTACCGTAATATCTAATACGTAAATATGATGAGCAGGAAATATTATACATATATAAATATTTATAGCTTTTGTAATCAGGAAAATTATTGCCTTTGAGTGGATGAGTATATATATATATATATATATATATATATATATATATATATATATATATATATATATATATATATATATGTGTGTGTGTGTGTGTGTGTGTGTGTGTGTGTGTATGGGGGTGTTGATTTGCAGTCCCTCACCAGGTAATTGTGGGTAGTGCGTCCATTTTTATCGTACTGAGTCCAATCCTCATTGGATTACCTACATTAGTGGCCAGGCTCGGATTTATACGGAGACAAAAGGACCAAATTGACTCAGACCCCCACTGGACAAAAATATAAAAAAATTGATTAATTGTTTACTTGGCCATTGTTATCCATGGAAACTAAAGATTACATAGCTGATACTTACGTCCCTTGTAATTTGTCTCACCGAAAAATGTACTTTGAGATTTGCTGGCATGTTCTTACATGTGTACGTGTATTCAGCCCCGTCGTCAAGATACAGCCAGAAGCAGGTCATCCTTCAAGTCCAGGGCCAGTGTTGCTTAAGAGGTTGCAATTTCTTCAAATAGCCTCAAAGTAAAGTACAGAATTGGTCAAAAACGAGCCCCGAAAGGCCATGAAGTTTTAGTACGGCCACGATAACCAAGCGCTTTTTTTTTCATCGTCAGAACAAGAAACCCACCGAATTTAACGCGAAAGGCCGCTAAATCGACAAAATTGGAATGGAGATATGTCGTGAAATGGTTTATGTTGTGAAAATGAGTATTCACTAGGGGTTCAAGTGATTTCCAGGTAGGTCAAGGTACCCCTGGCCCCCTTGGCGACGGGCCTGCACGTATTTACTTCAGATATATATATCTTATTTAACCTTCCTATATATGTATAACTTGTCACTTCCAATTACATGCAATGAACAGACCGACGTGTATATTTACTGATTTACTACTCATTCTAATTTCTGTATATGAGGAGCCTAACCGAACCCAAGCTCTAAAGGTCTGACTGAATGCAGCCCTGCTAGCAGTTATGAGTTGTACTAACTATTTTGGTACTGGGGCAACTTGATTTGGTCCCAATACCATAAAGATTTGTTCTTGTACGGCTGAAGACATCAGGCAACCCTGACTAAGTTAGATTCCTCACACTGGAGGCCTTGTGCAGTACCAAGTAGGAGTAAATATCGATTCATAGCCCAACCGTTGAAATCTCGTGTCCTGCCCTCTACGTCCTTACCCCCAACTTTCTCCTGACTATTCCGATGTAGCTTTGCCCCCTTCCTTGAAAAGCCGGTGCACGAAGCCACCCCATCGACCCCAGAGAAAGGAAACGATCCAGAGACGGGGCCAACAGCAAGACATAAATAAATTTGGCTGGGCCTTTTCAAGTCGACCCTCTCGCAGGCGGGTGTGGACTTCAAACACATCTACGTCCGTTTTGGCCGCTTCGTGAATGAATAATGAGGTAAGGATCCGGGTTGCTTTATTTAAGAAGTCGGAAGCGGTGGGGGAGTAAGAAAGGAGAGGAGAAAAACGGGTATGTAGATAAATAGTAAGATAAGTAAATAAATAGGTAGGGAAAAGAAAGAAAGAAAGAAAGAAAGAAAGAAAGAAAGAAAGAAAGAAAGAGAAAGAGAAAGAGAAAGAGAAAGAGAAAAAGAAAGATTGAAAAGAAAGAAAGAAAGAGAGAAAGAAAGAAGTAAAAGAAAAGAATCGAGAGAAAGAGAGAAAATGAGAGGCAGGAATGAATCAAGAAGAGGGTGAACTAATGATAGTACAAGAGAAAGAAAAAATCAAGAAGAGAAGAAAGAACAAAGTAAGAAAGGAAGTAAGAAAAAGAGGAAGAAAAGAGCCGAACAACGGAGAGGACGAATAATCAGAGAAAAAAAATGAGAATGAGAGGAAGGAATGACTGAAGAAGCGAATGAACGAAAGTACAGACGGAACGAAAACGAGAAAGACAGACGGAGAGAAAGGAACTGGGGAAAGAGGGAAGAGAAAGAGAAAGAAAGAAAGAAAAAAAGAAAGGGATGAAAATAGGAAGATAATGGGGGACAAGAATGAATGGAAGAAGAATGAAAGAAAGAGAGTACGGAATGAAGAAGCGAGAGAGAGAAAGAAAGAAAAAAGAAGGGAAGAAATAAAGAATGAAGAGAGAAATTTGAATCGACTTCAAACCCCAAATTCAGATGTGCCTCGACGTTACGATTGAAAAAGTTCATTAATTATGAAATGAAATGGTTTTACACCTGAGTTTCTCACCTATCTTCTTTCTCAACTTCTTTTCCTTTTTTTATTTTCTTTCTTTCCTCCTTCTATTTCTCATACCTATTCTATTGCACTCTTTCTTCTTCTCATTCACTCTCCCCAACTCTCTCTCTCTCTCTCTCTCTACTCCCATCCTTCTTTTCTCTCTCTTTCTTCCTTTCGATATTAAATTTTCTCATCGCTTCCCTTTCTCTCTCTCTCTCTCACTCTCTCTCTCTCTGTCTCTCTCTCTCTCTCTGTCTTCATCTCATTCTCTCTCATTCCACCCTCACTTCTTATCTCTTCTCTCATTTTCTTCTGCTCGCCCTTCTATTTCCCGTACTTATTCTATCAGCCTCTCCTTCTCCCCCTCTCTCTCCATCTCTCTCCTCTCACATCATCTTTCTTGTCCTCTTTCTCGTTTTTCGTCCCCTTTTTTTATTTCCTTTGCTTTTTGTATATCCTTCTCGTTCCCTTTTTATCCTCTCTCTAATCCTTTCTTCTACTTTTCCCTCTTTCACTACTTCTGGCATTTCTATCCCCTTCTTCCTCTACATTCTCTCTTCTCTCTTTCCCCTCAATTCCTTTTCTTTCTTTCTTCTTTTCTTTCTTTCACCCCTCTCCCATTTCTTTCTTCTGTTACTCTCTCTCTCTCCACTCCCCTCATTCTCCTAATCTTCCTTCTTTCATTCTATTTGTCCATCTCCAACTCCCTTTACCATTTCCTCCTCTCTCTCTCTCTTCCTTTTCTTTTATCTTCTCTACACTCTTCTCCTTCCCCTCATCCCCCCTCCCTTCCCGTTTCTCTCCAACACCATTTCCCTTTCCTACCCCCTCTCACTTCTTCCACTCAATCTTGCCAACCATTCTTCCTTTCTCTTTTCTTCGCCATTTTTCCCATCCACGCCCCAACAGTCCCCCCTTTTTTGAAATCATCTATTTTTATTTATCGGTAAAAATGTCGATACGCTCTTTCTTTTTTGTGCTTTGTCCCTTTTAGTAGTAATAGTATTCTGATGTGCTTAAAGAACGTTTATTCTTTTATTCTTACAATCTTTCATTCTAAGCGTGGTCCTTTGATCTTGTCGCCGATTACACAATTCATTTCGTCACAATTGGTGCGGCTTTTTGTCAATCGCTTCCGATCCTCATTAACTGTCTTCCATTTCCTCATGCTTTTTATTCGTTTCTTTTCTTCTTTTGTTTGTTTGTTTCGTTTTTTCATGGCTTCCACCTACACCATTTCGTCTTTTGGAAACAACCGCAGTCTTTTGAGTAGCGCTGGGTTCACCTCATCCCTATCATTATACCGGTTGTTTTTGTTGTTGTTTTCTGTTGTTATTTTGTTTTGTGTTGTGTTTTTATCATTTCGCTTGTTCGTTTCGTTTTTTCTTTTCAGATTTTGCCAATCTCAATATCTATCTATGAATCTATCTTTTCGTCTATGCCAATCTGTTAATATCTATCTATCTATCTATCTATCTATCTCTGTGTGAGTATGTTGATATCTATCAAAGCTATCTATCTATCGATCTGTCAGTCTCTTAATATCTATCTGTCTATGTCAGTCTGTTGATATCTACGTATCTATATCAGTCAGCTAGTATCATATATAGGTAGATCTATGTCGGTCGGTAAATATCTATCTACCTATTTTTACATTTCAGTTTTGTTCATGTTTGACTTTTACCTGTTTGTTTTTTGTTTTTTCTTCTGCTTTTGCCAGTCTCAATATCTATCTATCTATCTATCTATCTATCTATCTATCGATCTATCTCTTTTCTATCTCACTCAGTCTGTACAAATCTATATCGTTTAATTCCTTTTTTTTACTTTTCACGGTATGATGGGTTTCCAAAGGTAAGGGATGTCATCTCGCTGGAAGCTGACTTATCGACCGTCGAATAGCGACCTGGGAGTTGCAATAAAATGCAACAGAAATAAGATGAAAAAAATGCTAGTCAAAAACTAGGAAACAAGCATTCAAAGAGTACATACCTCTACCAAATACCATACTCTTAACCTTTCCAATTGTGCAGGGATCCGCCCCAGCATTAAATCACTTCTGTAGCCTATAGCCTTCTATTCCACAAAATTTCATTGCAATCCATTGAGAACTTTTGGTAATATTGTGTGGTGTTGGCATATAAGTAACAGTCAAGGAGATACAGTCTTTACATGACTAGATTGGACTTTTCTTCTGTCAACTTGATATCCTATCCACCATATGGTACATGTAAAAAATCTTATTTCACTTTATTTTTATTTTGCTTCTATGGATTTAGTATTCCAATAATAATGACGTTAACCATTACTTTGAAAAATGATGAAAGAGCCTGCAATAGATTTTAAACTTCAAAGCAACGACTGGTTTGTTAAAATGAAATAAAAATACAGAAGAAAATATAAAATTCAGTTCTTGTTGCTTTAAATAGATTTAATGCATCAATAATATTTGGGAAAAGAAACAAAAAGAATCATAAGTAGCTAATTCAAATAATTACAAATATTTAGAAAAATAAAAGAAACCTTCAATTTAGCATGGGCAATATTTCATCCTAATAAATAAAAAATATACATTTATACTAAAATATGTATCCGTATAATTTATCAATACATAAATAATCCCGTCATTTTTGACAGGTACTATGCTAGTCTGAAAATAAATATGTGGATGTTTGCGCATGCGTACTTGTGAGCTCTGTGGGGTTGTTTCTCTATTTCTATATCTGTATGTACGTGTTTTTTTTTTTGTGTGTGTGTGTGTGTGTGTATTTTTTTTTTATTGGCGATCCGTCAGATCGATAATGCCGCAGGGAATACAACACCAGCCATCGATTTTTGCCGCCAATCGATTTTGTTCAATCTGTTTGTGTATGAATATAAATCAACCCCTCCCAATCCAGCCCCCTCTCACTCTCTCTCTCCTTCTCTCTCTCTCTCTCTCTCTCTCTCTCTCTCTCTCTCTCTCTCTCTCTCTCTCTCTCTAGATATAAGCAGACTGAGTTAGATATGAACAGACTAAGACGTATAAGTAGAAAGATATACGAGCAAGAGAGTGTTGGTTACTTCAATTTAAATGCATTTTAGCTAAGTTGATGGATTATTGAAGGTATTTCACGAACTTTTTTCAAGGTTTCACTGGATTCTTTATCACGGCGTATCGGCCGATATATTCTTCAGCCGTCGCTGTGCGGTTTTTGAAATCGCTCAGTACCGTTTTCTTATTTCTATTCTTCTCTTTCATCATCTCACTGCGCTTAGTTGTGGAGTAATGGTCCGCTGACTATATTGAGTTCGATCCATACGGAGCTCCCACATTTGTAGCCCTGTGCCAGACAAAGCCGGCCTTAGAAAATAGCAGTGCGTTACTGAAGAACGATTGTTAACAAGGAAGCTAAGCAAACCATTACAGTTGGTGCTCTGCTATTACATACAACCTTGTGTCAGACCAAGCTGAGTTTCTCTGTGACAAAAGTATGCTTAGTAAACGACAGGGTGGCTCGCCTTGAAACAAGAAACAAGCGACTCTTGCAAACTATTACTGCTGTTGTGACTCCGAGTTGCGCTGAGCGCCCCACTGTTTTACCATTTACCGGATAAAGCTAACCATATAGTCCCAGCGATGTAGAAATTTTTCAGTTGATTAATGATACTAGTTGGACATACTAGAGAGACGAGGGACATTCAGTGAGTAAGAATATCTTGGACAGACATTCCAGATCAGTTGCAATAGAGTTTCGAACACCATCTTCATAATGACAGAACTTTGCTGTGATGCACTTGGCAGAAGAAATAATTTTGTCATCAAATATGACCATAACGTACATCGCTGAGAAGGAAATTTCACGCTGAGTGAAATAAGATATAAACCATAAGACTTTGAGCAAGTCATTTCAAGCTATATGCAGTTACATGTCATAAATCATTGTTTTAAAATGAAACGCCTACGAGGACGGACAGTTGTAACAATGGGGAGGTAATTGTGGATGGATCCAATCCGAAGTGTCAGGATTTATTGTCCAACCTTCTACAGAATTTCTTCGAAATCCATCGAGTACTTTTGGGGATGTCGTGTCGACAGATAGGGAACGTTTAGGGCCGCTGCACTGTGAGGACAATTAATTGCAAATGGATCCACTACAGAATTTCAGGACTTATTTCGAGGCCGATTGTCCACCTTTCAACAGAATTTCATTGAAATTCATTGGGAACTTCTGGAGATATCGTTTGTACAGACTGAGAACTTTTGAAGATGTTGTATGAATTCGACGGACAGCTCCGCTGAAGAGGGAGTAATTGTGGATGGGTCTTATTCAAACTCTATTCGCGTCTTTTCTAATCTATCGCACTGTTCGCACCAAATAGTTATTGGACATTTTGAAGGTATTGTGTGATTGTAGACTGAGAGAGAACCTTTGGAGATATCTTAAAGTTGCCAAGGATCCCATTATCCGTGACTTCTCTCGGAGCCTATTGTTTTACGGTCTTCTATCAATATCTTTCATTTTCATTTCATTCCAACCATAGGCTTCCAGTGTTCCATAAGTTTGATTTTCCACAAAGCATGAATCAATGTTCCCTCTAATGTTTTGTAGTCCGGGGGCGCTGAAATCTTATATTGTGCAATTTTCCCCGTGACAAGTGTATGTGCGCATTTCTTTTAGAGAACCAATAAAACCTCTGCGAGCAATCGACACGATTGGAAATCTTTTCTGTGCTCTTAATTTACTTTGTGTGCAGTTTAGAGGAAACTAAGGTACGAATAGATAGTCTACAAAGCTTTACAGCTTTACAAACTTCATACATTTATTTTTAAACAGAACTTAATATTAAGGTACTAGGTGTGACTTTTCTTTTTGGAATCGTCAGTTTTTTCACCACGTAACCCGTTCGGGGATTAAAAAACATGGCTCCCCAGCAGTGTTGATCAAACAACACCTCCCCTAAAGTTATGATTCTAATGTATAGCTTTATCTATTGATTTTTAGGCCCGTGTCATACGACATGTAGTTTGTGATTTTGTATAGAGTATCGTCATATTTTCATACTCACCAAGCTAAAATGACTCTTTCTACAATGTGTCTCTATTGCTAAGTGCATATTTGTGTGAGCGTGTAAGCGTGTGAGCGTGTGCGTATATATATATATATATATATATATATATATATATATATATATGTATGTGTGTGTGTGTGTGTGTGTGTGTGTGTGTGTGGCTCCATACCCAAATATCTGAGGAACTTGAAGCATCGTAGACAATCTTCATTGATGTATTTAATAAACTGGCCTTATTCTAGCGCAGGGCCCAGTGGAAGATTGTGTTGCGTCAATTTTCTATGCAGAAAAGGTCTGTCAGCTTCAAAATCAGCTGTGTACATATATATAAACATAAAGTCAAACAGCAACATATACATTCATATCTGGTTTAACATACATGAATATATATGTATATGTGTGTGTTTGTGTGTGTGTGTGTGTGTGTGTACAATTACTTATTAGATATATTTGCTTGGTCTCAAGTGAGATGTTATGATCTGGTCAAATACCTCCATATTATGACATAACAACGAAAATCACATGTCAAAAAATACATTGAAACATATATATATTGAGCTGAGACTTGAAAAGACTTAAAATTAGGATATTTGAATAATTAATAATAGATTAGCAAATAAAATAACTTTCGGCTCATTAGAGACGAACCGTACATAAATAACCCAGTATAGGCTATTATATATATATATATATATATATATATATATATATATATATATATATATATATATATATATGTGTGTGTGTGTGTGTGTGTGTGTGAGAGAGAGAGAGAGAGAGAGAGAGATAATCCGACGTCATGTTGTTGAGGTGGCAATTGGAAAGGTCCTAGATTTCTCTTAAAATTGTCATTTTACCAATATATATATATATATATATATATATATATATATATATATATATATATATATATATTACAATGATGATTAAATTATAGTGTCATCCACAGACAGCAGTTTCGTTGTATCACAACTCTTCAGTGTGGCTATAGACTATCCATTATCCCATCCAGTACCATGAGGACCGAAACTTTTCTTCAGACCCAGAGGCCGGCATCTTACCTCTACACTACGCAGGACTGGACGGTCAGTAAGGTTGAATTTAGCGATGTATTTACTCATGCATAAACCCCCATCCACCAGAGTGCTCTACTCCTAAGTTGGAAGAGCATTGCATAAGCTCATAATGAACGAGTCACTTCACTTAAAGAGTGCTCAACACTGAATAGGGGAGCGTTAATTATAATAGTAATTAAATTATATATATGCATACATATATATATACATGCATAAACAAATATATATGCATATATATGCATATATATAGAGAGAGAGAAAGAGAGAGAGAGAGAAAGCAGTGTATTAGATGCATAACTACCTTTTCAGTATTGTTATGAATACAGTAAATTCTTATTGTGACTGTAGCGGTTCTCTTCGGGGATCGAGCTAGGAAGAGGGACAACTGCCTCTCCGAAGTCGGGCGAAACGTTGTTACATTTCGGTCAAATTAGTGTAAAATATTGGGCTGATCAATCCATCTGCCCCCCCCCCACTCCACGAAAGTGGTCCCATACGCCAACGCTCGTTCTGGCAACTTAATGACATGCGTTCTCATGTTCATTTTTATATTCTTGTAGGATTATCACCGGATATCAATTAACAACAGCTCATGAAGATGTCAGTGCATTGTTTAAAAACCCCTTGAAATCGAGCTGCCTAAAGTAACGCAAAAATCTGAAAGGAAATTCAAAAAGTAAGTTTGAAATGATTTGAAGATTGAATAAGGTGTAAGTAGAAGTGCATCGATTTCTGATTATGTATATGGTTTGCATATTTACTTTTTGGTTCATTAATTTTCGTGGCAGACCTGTAACCTGGTGCATTAGATAATGAAAGTGTAATAAAAACTCACTTTTTATACAATTTTAGTTTCTCATTATTAAAACACTTTGTATGAAATCCACCCATTATTACAGCAAATTTGTTATAAAGGCACTCTGAAATCCCCCAGGGTGAAGTTAAAACGAGTCTACTGCACATATTATGGAATATAAACGATATTTCCCGTTTGATCAGTGAAGAAAAAAAAGCATAATTTTTACTGTCTACAGTTTTGAGAAGGGCCATTAACACCCAGAGTTTTTTCAAGCGATTGAACACTTTCTTGTTGTTGGTGTTATTAAAACGGTGTTTCGACCATTGGAGGAAAAAATCTCTTATCCCCATTACATTCGAAACGTACACCTGAGGAGGGCCGTAAAATGAATCTGCTGAAACGTTGTTTCAACAACATAAACAATAAGAATGAGTTCAATCACCTTAAAAAAAAAAACTCATGGAATAACTTCAAGTGTTAACGAAAGCTAAAGCAAATTCCATGAATTTTCAGACAATACTCAATGCTCATTGACAATTGAAGATTTATCGAGTTTACCCAGTTGTAATCTGCTGAGTTGGTGCACGTGAATAGAATCAATGCAGGTAACTGGTAGAACAAATGAACTGCCTTCATTACCTTCTTCCATGAAAAAATGCTGTAATCCACCTACATATTTCATTGTTTCCTGGTTAGTCACATATTTCTAGAGCTTTTCATCTTTTGATCAAACCAAATGACAATTGTAACAATACACTAAGTGGTTGCTCTCACCAAATGCATCCTGACTAAAAAAAAGATAATAAAAAGCAGTGAGTCAATCAGCAATTAGTTCATGGCGGTACAATTCAACAACTCGATAGTCTAAATGAATCAAGGACACCAACACAAATACGCGATGTTTGCTTTGGTTTTTGCGAGATTTTGTTTGACAAATACACACGTGCCCTGGTTAACTAAGAAATTCGTGTATTCTATTTATTCCACGTATTTGGGGACAATTTTTGTTGCTTTTGCCAATGGTGTTTGGTAGGAATGTTCTTCGAGCTTCCTTAGGTTTATCACCCTCTTGCATGAAATGACATCGTAATCGATCTACATGTTTCATTGCTACTTAATTTGTGTCACACGCCCAGATTCTTCAGCGTCTGAATCCTTCACATTCTATCTTCAAAGAATGTCTTCCTTCTCTTTACTCCTGTACTGTTATTTCGCGTAAGAATTTGTCGTGTTCTTTATTCTAGACTTTAGAATGCAGATTCCGGCATTCCAGTTAATTTAGCCAGCTGGTGTTGACTTGAATTTAACGGTGGTTTATTGTTATACTATACATCATCATCATCATTCTTTTAACGTCCGTCGTTGGACATAGACTTTACCAAGGATTCGCTACACTTCTCTATCATGGGCGTCGCGGAGCCAGTGCTTTCTGAACTTGTCTATCTCGTCTCTCCATCTGATATACTGCTGGCCTCAGTTGTGCATGTGGCCTCGGTTGCACATGTGATCTCGGGGGATCCATGTCGTGAGTCGCGATGTCCATCGGCTGTCCGCCATTCTTACAACATGACCAGCCCACTGCGATTTGAGATTTTTCATGGATTATATGACGTCCCTGACTCTTGTCTTTTCTTGGGTTTGCTGTGCTGTCTTGTGGTCTCTCCATGTGAGGCCCAGCATAATTCTTCTTCTTCTTCTTCTTCTTCTTCTTCTTCTTCTTCTTATTATTATTATTATTATTATTATTATTATTATTATTATTATTAAAAAATAACTTTTATCATTTTTTTATCTATTAATTGATTTCATTTCTCTTTTTCATTCCATTTTACTTCATTTCTATTCATTATAGTAATCTGTTATCGTTATTATCAATTTTTCATTATTCATTTTCATTTTTATATCATTTTTCCCCTCTATATTATTATTATCTTTTCATTGTTGCCATTCATTACTATTTTTATTTCATTTCTAATCGATTTAATTTTTATTCATCTTATTTTATTCATTTTGATCGTATTTTCACTAGAACATACCTGTCCAAAATGACGGGGTTCTTTATGCAAGGATCAACACAACGGATCCTTAAGTTATTTGATCGGGTGATTTGTTTTGAAGAATTCAAGAATACTGATTACAAGTTTTATGAATGTCTCAACTCATCCCGAACTATTTTTAATGTGTGGCCAGATATGAAGTCTTGAGAGCTTCAATGTTTTGTCATAATTTGGAGGTAAATCAACCAATGAGATCACCCCATTTGATTGAAAACAAACATGAATATAATCAAATGAATAAACAGAAAGAATTACATATAAACTCATTATATGGTCGGATTATGATTATGATTATTATTATTATTATTATTATTATTATTATTATTATTATTATTATTATTATTATTATTATTATTTGGAATCTCACACCAGTTGCCTGGTGGTAACCGCTGGAGTTTGAGTGACAGCAAGTCTCCTCAAGTCTCCTGCCCTCCTCTCCTAGTACTCATTGGTCGCAGTAATTCTGCGATTTACAGTTTCACACCGGTTGCCCAGTGGTTATCGCTGAAGGCTGAGTGACAATAAGTCTCCTCAGGTCATTATTATTATTATTATTATTTGGAATCTCACACCAGTTGCCTGGTGGTAACCGCTGGAGTTTGAGTGACAGCAAGTCTCCTCAAGTCTCCTGCCCTCCTCTCCTAGTACTCATTGGTCGCAGTAATTCTGCGATTTACAGTTTCACACCGGTTGCCCAGTGGTTATCGCTGAAGGCTGAGTGACAATAAGTCTCCTCAGGTCTTCAGCTAACGTCTCCTCTCTCTTTTGCATATCATGACAGAGCTACAATTCGTTGCAGTACTTATATCTCTAGCACCTTCCTCAGTATCCGTGCAGTTCCCAGTAGTGCTGTGGTCTGTACGGTCTCTATCCTTCCCCTGATCCCGATCTCCTCCAGTCTCACCCTCAGCGTTTTGGGGACAGTTCCTAGTGCTCCCACCATGACCGGTACTACCCTGGTTTGCATGTTCCACATCTTCCTTAACTCTCTTGCTAGGTCCTGGTATTTTTCCCTTTTTTATTATTATTATTATTATTATTATTATTATTATTATTATTATTATTATTATTATTATTATTATTATTATTATTATTATTATTATTATTATCATTGCTATTATTTTATCATTATGATTTTTATATTTGTCTTACAATAAAAGAAATCTTCATGGAAACTCACAAATCTTTTCTTGGGGTCGTATTTGGTATTTCACAGACACTAAAGGACATATATAACTCAACCTATAAAAGGCTGCGATATATATGGAGAGAGACAGAGGGAGAGGGGTTAGGGGAAGAGGGAGAGAGAGATGCACAAGGCGGATGAACAAATGTCTCTAAGTAAATGGGGTATACTGAATGTCTGTTTCTATTTTTATGATGTGAATAATTTTTAAGTACCTGGCTAAATGTCAACATGACTACATATTTGTTAGAGTGTGCTGAGTTCATAAAGTTATCAGCTAGGATCGAACTCAATCTAAATAGTGATTTGTTGGACGAAAGTAACTTTATCCCTGGGGTACCCTGAGAGAAAAATGTCTACTTGCAATAACACGTCTATGAATAAATTTAACACAACTGATTTATAATTTATATATATGCCTACGCTGCTCTGAAAAAAGGTGTTGTGCATTTGTGTTTAGTGGAGGTGCAGGGTGGCTGAGTACGTAAAATGAACTCGGCGAGCAGAGTTCGAAATCCGATTGGGACAGTTTGTGTTCACTTCATACCGATGCCCTTCGGAAAGGCATGAATCCATCTCACCTCCCAGGTGGAATAGCGTATGACAAAGTGAATGACGTTACTTCGGGCGCTTGTCTCCTCTAAGTCTATTTCACATATCATAAACCAGAGTCGAGGGGGATAACTTGTAATATGTGGAGCCCGAGCAGGAAGAGCTGAAGCTGTAGCCAGCGTAAGAGCACTAAGAAGATTTGTTTATCATCAGTCTTTTAACTTCCGTCGTAGGAACATAGGCCTTCCCTAGGATTCGCTGCACTTCTCTATCACGGGCGTCGCGGAGCCAGTACTTTCTGAATTTGTCTAGCTCGTCTTTCTGTCTAATATTCTGCCGGCCTCGGTTCCGCATGTGATCTCAGGAGATCCATGTCGTGAGTTGCGATGTTCATCGGTTGTCCGCCATTCTTGTAACATGGCCAGCCCACTACCATTTGAGATTCTTCATGGATTCTATGATGTCTCTGACTTTTGTCTTTTCCCAGATGTACTGTGCAGTCTTGTGGTCTCTCCATGTGAGGCCCAGCATAATTCTCTCATGTGCACGTTGCATGGTTCTGAATTTGTGGATCTGTCTTTTGGTTAGGTTCCATGTTTCAGCTCCATAAGTGACTATTGGGAGAATGCATTGGTTATACACCCTTCTTTTTAAGCTTAATGGGATCTTCTTATTTTTGAAGGTTGAGCTTGCTCTGCCAAAGGCTTGTCATCCTAGGGTGATTCTTTGCTTGAATTCGTTTTCTTTTGAGGGTTTCATTGTTGAGATTCATTGTTCGAGGTAGACAGGAGACTTCTACTAATTCAGTACCTTTGGGCCCTGAGCAGTGATTTGTGAAAATGCTGAATCACAGAAGGATTACCTCTAAACAATAGTTAACCACTTCACCATACGTTTAGACTATCATGTAATCCAGTACGTTCTATAATAAGGGAACGGAAATATCAAATCTAATCGTAGTTCTTCACGAAGCACTCTTGTTTGTTCTTCCTCATATCTCCAGACAGTTCAAAGGTTTCAATTACACGAAGCACAAATTATTTTGTTTGCAATTTATTTAGCTCCTAAATTCTTCTGTCATTCCATGTTTTTTTTTCGCATACATCTGTTTCTTTGAATCACTCTCAGCATAACTATATCAGCTTTTCTTTCTGTTTCTTTATATCGAACACTGTTGAAGACAAAACGTCGTAACTTTCATCCAAGCTTCTCACCGATACATGACTGTCCAGTTTTTCTAAGAGTTCAACCTAATTTCAATCGATAATGTGCGATGTTTTCTCTTTACAATGCAGAATGTACTTCCTTTATACACTTGTGACATAACTGTCGTTAAATAAGAGCGACTGATATTAACCAATGCGCGAAAACAAGAAAGAATTGCTTGCCTGTGTTTACAAGGGCGTGTTTACAGGAGAACAAAATGTTGTACAATCAAAATAATTTGCAGGAGGTTGTTGAGGTAGGTCAGGAAAATTCAAATTACAGTGGTTCGGGAAATTTGGAATCAGTGCCGAATTAGTGAACGAACCGGATTACAGGTAGCCGGATAAGTGAGAAAAAAAATCTTTTTCATCCCTCCGCTTCGCTTTATCTTCCACCTCTCTCTCTCTCTCTCTCTCTCTCTCTCTCTCTCTCTCTCTTTCTTATTCAAGAACTTCATCGTTCTCCCTCTTCTCTCCTTTTTCTACATCTACCTCTCTTCCCTCCATTGATCCCGTTCTTCCTTATTACTTCACAATGTTTTTCTGTACACCAACTCCCTCTCTCCAATCCCCCCCTCTCTCTCTCTCTCTCTCTCTCTCTCTCTCTCTCTCTCTCTCTTATTCAAGAACTTCATCGTTCTCCCTCTTCTCTCCTTTTTCTACATCTACCTCTCTTCCCTCCATTGATCCCGTTCTTCCTTATTACTTCTCAATGTTTTTCTGTTCACCAACTCCCTCTCTCTCTCTCTCTCTCTCTCTCTTTCTCCCTCTTTCTTCCTTCTTCTACGTCTACCTTTCTTTCTTCCATCGATCCCGTCCTTCCTTATCATTTTGCCATACTTTTCTCTACACCATCTCTCTCTCTCTTTCTCTCTCTCTGTCTCTTATTCAAGAACTTCATCTTTCTCCCTCTTCTTTCCTTCTTCTACGTCTACCTTTCTGTCTTCCATCGATCCCATCCTTCCTTATCATTTTGCCATGCTTTTCTCTACACCAACTCTCTCTCTCTCCCCTCTCTCTCCCCTCTCTCTCTCTCCTCTCTCTCTATCTCTCTATCTCTCTCTATCTCTCTCTCTCCCCTCTCTCTCCCCTCTCTCTCCCCTCTCTCTATCTCTCTCTCTCTCTTTCTCTCTAATTTCTTCTATACAAACCAAAGTATGTAGTTTCTAATTTCTCAGACATCTCCTTGAACCGGAATCCAACCCTCTTCCCTTCCAAACTGGCTCCAAGCCGAAAGCTGCTCGCATCTAAATCTTATAGTTTCTACATAAATTAAGGGTACCTGGGGTGGGGTGGGGTGTGTATAGGGGGGTAGAGGGCATACATCTCGGTCGGATGGGGGTAGATATAGTCTGCACGTGACTGAGAATGCAGATATGGGCCTCATCGGCGATGCATCGTAAAATTGCTCATTTCGATGTGTGTGCGCGCGTCCGTGTGTGCACACGTGTGCACGCGTGTGGGTGTGTTGAGGTTCAAGTGGCCTGACGGTTTCTGGCACGGAGAACGGAATCAGTGAATTCCGATTGGAACAGTTTGCGCTCGATCCACACGATTGTTCTTGGGAAAAGCATGAATGCATTTCTCCCCCCACCCCAAAAATGATTGAACATAACGGAGCGGTTGGAGCCCTTGTAGGCTCTGAAAGACAGTCCATTTTGAGCATCGGGCTTGCACCCCGTCCCTGCAATTAATACAGAAACAAGAGAAAGACAGGAAGAGAGAGAGAGAGGGGGTGGAATGTACAAATTCATTAAAACCTAAAATCGTCTATGGACTTGAAGGTGTGAGTGGCCAAGCGGTTAACAGCAGGCAGAATGGGTTTGGCATTCCAAGTTCAAACTCTGACAGAGACAGTTTGATCTCACGTCACACAACCAACGCGTCATGAATCAGCGTGTCAAGGGTTGCGCCTGGTGAACGTGTGCAAATGTGCCCATATTTTTGAAAGCAGTTCACCAAGGAAATCTCTGCACAAAAGATCTTGAACTCTGTAGATAGATTACTGACGTTTTATTGAAAAAATATTGATTCATAAAGCCAGATTTTAAAATGTGCATAAACTTTATCCATTGAAAAAAGAAATTAACACAACAGAAGATCCGTTGCGCATACTGACTTCCAAAAAATAGAGGAAATATTGACAGCAAGGTAAGGACCATAATCCCCATGCCTCACTATTCAATAGGGAAGGGGAGCCTATGCCCAACAAAGGACCTTAAAAATTGATAAAGAATGTATGGACTTTGAAATAAGGAGTGTATCTTCCGTAAAATGGGGATTATTCACCGGTTATTACTCACAAGACATTTTGATGAGTTCAAACTTTCTTAGGCGCCCTGTTGTCGTTGCCCTGTGCCGAACTAAGCCAACAATACAAGATATCAACATCTCTGCCAATGAGCTACAGCTGGCCGATTTGTGTCACAAGAGAGTGTCAACAAGTTCTCTTTCTCAGCAGCACCAATACCCCCTAAGTTTCCCGTGGAAGACGCGACACTGTTTAATCTAGCAAAATCAATAACGTGATAATACAACAAAAAGTCTACCAGACTTGGCTATGCCAAACAGATTACTGCATTAAGATAAAAGATCGTGGAAAAAATCTAGAGAATAGGTCTGGTTAGTCACTCAATAGAAATTGTCACATGACCGATGTCTTTTAACAGCAAGTGATATCTGGGCGACTAATTGAAAGAATGGAAAATGGATGATCAACGCCTTTCGTTGAGCCATGATCACAAAGAAATTCTGAATTTTCAACAAGAAAAAAAAAACAAGTACACACGCTGCCGAAAACAAACTAAGGGGCCAATTTAGCAGTAACCTATATTATACATAGAACCCTCCCTAAAGACCTATGGGGGTCAGAAAACGAAAAATTGTATTTTCTAGACATGATATGGAGTAAATGTTTAAATTTCCAGCCCTCTAGCTCAATGCCTTTTTCACGCGTGAAATATACATACGTGGCTAACCGCCCAACCAGACTCACTTGAGAACTGAAGAAACCAATGTTGAGCGTTTTGGTGACAGTTCTGGTTGACAGTTTTGAAATCACCAGCAATATTGAATTACTCAGTAGACTTGCTGTCGCTTGATCTCCGGTAAAAGACACCAGTCAATACTGGTGTAAAAACTCGAAGAGTGCAAACTAATAATACTTGAGGAGATGAAAGGAGAAACGGAATCTATAATTGCAACTCCGACCAAATGCATCGAGTCCAATTATATCAAACCTAAAATAGACACCCTTCCCTATCCCATGACTAAAGTAAAACAAAAAAAAATACTGCTTTTGTGTAGAAAAAGATGAGTTGGTAAACCACATCAAAAGTAAATGTTGTAAGCTAGCTCAAAAGTAATGCAAAAACAGGCAAGACTTTGTATAGACAGGGAATTGTACAAACGACTTGCATTCAACCATGTAAACAAACGGTATTAGCGCAAGCCAGAGGCTGTCTTAAAAAATAAAAAAAGAATAAGATACACCAGGACTTTGATATCAAGACCAAACACCAATATTCCTTCTAGTTTTTTGTAATCAGTGTGCGCAAAAATCTTATATTGTGCATTTTCCCTCTTACAAAACGGTGTGCACACTTATGGAATCGACAAAGGAAATCAATATTTTCTTTAGATAAAAACTCAGTAACCTATTTACAGAATCTGAAATCTTTTGTGTACACACAGTTTTCTTTGTGTGCTAGTTGCTAATGACCCACATCTTAAAAGGAACTACACCAATCATCCTATCCTTTTCAAAAGGAGGTATTTGGCAATCGTAAATAAGGAAACGAAGACCTGCCAGAATGTAGACATCAAAGTCAAGATAAAACAGCGCGAATAATACCAGGACCTCGCAAGTGAACTGAGAAAACTATGGTCAAAGGCGTACCGATTATTCTTTCCGGCGATAAACGTTATTCCCTTATTTGGCCTGCTTACCTATTTTGTCGGCAAATTAGACGCCTGTATCACCTCCACCCGTCCCCCCAAAT
Organism: Thysanoteuthis rhombus; assembly: GCA_963457665.1. Classification (NCBI taxonomy): domain Eukaryota; kingdom Metazoa; phylum Mollusca; class Cephalopoda; order Oegopsida; family Thysanoteuthidae; genus Thysanoteuthis; species Thysanoteuthis major. The sequence goes on along the minus strand of OY735223.1, from coordinate 38,163,600 downwards.
CATCAGGTATGCCCCTCAACATGGAACATGGGGGTAAAGGGTGGATCTAGGATTTTCCATGCAGCGGTGGCTGATTGGAAAAAAAAATATTTTCAAATACGTGAAAAAGAAAACAAATTCCAAAACAATAAAAAATAATATTTGTCACGAATATTTGAGTTGACAATGGACAAAAATTAGAATTAAGGAAAAACTTGACCAAATAAATTTACTACAGAATCAATGAATAAAGAATTGTTAAGTATTAATCATAAAAACAAAACAAAAATATTATATCCTTTAGTCTAATAAAAATATATGTAGTAAAATGGATGTATTCAAAGTCAAAACCCAGAATCTGCATCTGTTGATATTTCTTCACCTGGATATTTTTTTTCAAATTGATTATGCTTAACCCGAGCAAAAGAGGGGGATCTGGACTCACAGGACCCATGCTTTATTAACCAGCAGCAGTGATAGTCGGATTAGCGATGGTTGGGGAGATGTGAGGAGACTATCATCCAGTCCTCGGAAATAACCAGTGGTGTGAACTCAAACATACATGGAATTGTCTCAATAAAGAAGACATCTTTGGAGTAAATATGGCGAGGAGTTCTTTGAGAATGAAGAAATACTAATTCGTTCTACACCATTTTATTCTAATATATTTTGGGGTTATGCATGAGGAATCTTCGATACGAACGCAGCGTGACACGTTTCATGCATTGCAAAAGAACGTTCCCGCTTATCATCATCATCATCATCATTAACAGCAGTAACAGTAAGGTCGTTGGACATAAATTTTACCCAAAGTTCGCCAGACCTCTTTATCATGGGCGTCACGGAGCCAGTTTTTTTTTTCTGAATTTGTCTAGTTTGTCATGCCATCCTATTTTCTCTCTGCCAATTTTGCAGACAGTCTCTGAGGATACATGTTGTGTGTCGCGATGTTCAGCTTTTATCAGACATTCTTGCAACATGACCAGCCCATTGCCATTCAAGTTTTCTAATGGTGTCTATGATATCGTTGACTCCTGTTCTTTTCTCTGATATACTGTGCTGTTTTGTGATCACTCCATGTGATGCTGAGCATGATTCTCTCCTGTACACGTTGCATGGTTATCAGTTCGAGGATCAATCTTTTGGTTAAGTCCCATTACTGAAAACCTGATCGCTACTGATAGCTGGATATTGGCTGTCGGCTGGAAAATTTGCAGACTTGAAATAATGCGAAAAAAAAATGAAAAAATCTATAATGTTTTGTTTCTTTGTTTTGTTTTGTTTTTCTTAAATCAATCTAATAATGTGTACAGAACATACATTGTGACGTAGTGAATTCGATTATAGTTTTGTTTTTCATCTATGATGCATAGTTCTGGTGTGATAAGGGTACAAACATACCCATACCCACTTCAACAGAAATTTGCTGAAAGTGGATAGGGTGGTTCAGCTAGTATATATATATATATATATATATATATATAAAGAGGAAGTAGATAAGAATAAATGACAGATGATTAATGACAGGCGAGTGATAGTTAACGAAGGGACGGTATTGTTCGCTGTACATGAGATTGAGGAAAACGAGATAAGATTGACTGCGAGTCGCATCGTATTTACCGGCGCCAATCTCCCCAAAATATCCGGGTTGCCTTCATTCTTGACCCACTGCCTTTATCAATGGACAAAGAGTAAATTTACCGCTGTTTTGGAGCGGCTGCCTCCAGGTCAAAGGTCGAGTGGTCTTCCTTACTGTTCTAAATTGGGCTTTGAGAGTTCTTTATTTAGTCAAAACCAGTCCTGATATACTCTTTTACGTATGAAGGTTTCATTATCCACGGTGGGGTGGGAATAAAAACAAGAATAGACCCTAGCAATCTAATATCTTATCACAACTAACTCATTATCTTTCTCAACCAGACACTTGTCAGTACATAACGTGCACTTCATGTACATGTATATACCTATATATAAATGATAAGTATTCAACAGAGATCACAAGTATATCTGGGTCCGAGACATCATAGAAACCTATCAGGAAATTTAAATAGCAATGGGAAGGTCAGGTTGCAAGAATGGCAGACGACCGATGGACATCACGACCCACAACATGGATCCCCAGAGATTACATGCGAAACTGAGGTCGATAGAATACAAGATGGAGAAATGAACAAGACAAATTCAGAAAATACTTGCTCTGTGACGCCCAAGATAGAGAATTGTGACGAATCATTGGGAAAGTCTGTGGCCAACGACGGACGTTAAAAAACTGATAATAATGAAGTATTCAACGCTCATTACAAAATACTGAATTAGCAGTTTCTAATAGGGCCTACATTTCCCATATAGCCCGCGCTTATTACCAGCTTTACAGGGGCCTGCTTGAATGGTGCTGTCTGTAAAAGTCACTCAGAGGCTTTATTACAGTATACTGCATCGATTCACTCTTCATTATTACAAGTATTTGGAAATCCACGTGAAAATATCACCGATATATTTAAATTTCTATGAGATTACTTTTTAGAAAAGAAACTACTAAACTTGTTTTAGTGGAAGGTTCCATCTTCTGAAATGGTGGATAGGAGATATATTGTTACCGGTAAGGGACAGGGAAACAGAAAAATCACACTGTTAATTATGAAAGTAAATTTCATAAATGTTTTAGTTGTACGTATAAAAGCTCTGCTCTGGGTACTCCACAACTGTGGTCGAACCCCAGCATGGTGAGGCACAAGACGAGATAGGCTGATCTATTTGAACATATGAAAGCTCTTCCCTGAGTGCTCCATTAATTTGATCTTGAGCCTGACTGAACTACACTCAGTACGGGCACAAAGCCAGACGGTGGAAAATGATGATGGAAAGATAGAATTGAACCCCAAGAGTCGAGGTATTCGTATACAAATTGGCTTATAATCAGTCTTATTATGATGAATGACCTGTACAAAGTACTGACCTTACGTCCTATGACTTCTTCCTGTGGGGGTGGACGAAGCAGCGAGGTAGGTACCGCACCAAACAACAAACTCTGGATCAACAGATGGAGCGCATTCGACCTGTTACGACCAACATGCCACCGCACTTCCTGTAACGGTCTATCGAGGCTATAATAAAACGCTTACAGAAATAGGTGCCTAGAGTAAATTTTATCATTGCAGGCTAATTCCACCACTGCATGGTTGAAAGTGAAGCTAGTTTGACTACAATCGACCAATGAATAATAAAGTTAAAACCCTTCCCCCTCATCCTGTACATGAAATCCGATTCTCCCCACCCTATAATTTTTTGTCGTCAGTGTACGCAAATATCTTATGTTGTGCAATTTTTTTTCCAGTATCAAAAGTATGCGCGCACTGAATGTTTGTGCAAATGTAAACTTGAAATTGTTTCAAGATGATTTTGGCACAGCGTATCTATTTTGTTAAGCCGTTCAACATTATACAAACTTGCGGCTCTTTTGCACTTCACGCCCTCCGCTTCTTTTGAATTTGACAGTTTGAATCAATATTTTTTTCAGTAAAAAAAAAAAAAAAAACACAATAAATTATCCACATAAGTTGGAACAGACCTCCGATATGGACAATGTCCGCCAAACATGTCCGGTCGAGCTTTACAAACAGAAACGGGAAGTTAGTGGCGATTGAAGAATCAACGAATCAGTGAACAGAAAAGATTGGTTAGAAGATTACTTTCAATGTGTATGATTATAAAATGATATTATAATACTCATTTGTATAATTATCTATTAGGGAAGTAAATTCTTGTGCGCACAGTAATTTCTTTGTGCGTTGGTTGCAAAACATGCGTGCGTGTGTATATATATATATATATATATATATATATACAGAGCTAAGAGAGAACTACGAAAATCTCCCCCAAAGTTGGGAAAATCCGAAGCTTGAACACCGACCGGTAGTGCCACTGTGAAATCAGCAACTATCACAACCTCGACGCAAAACGCTTTTTAATATTCACCAACTTGAGCCTTATTGACTATAACAAAAAGGGCAAACAGGACTGTGCTACTTTTTACCGCAGTCATCCCAGCCGATAGGCTATCCCAGCCTAAAATTCAAGATATTTACGTCGAAATGATCTCTTTACGATAGAAGAGAGAGAGGCAGAGGCAAAGTGAGAGAAAGAGAGAGAGAGAGAGGATGATTATATATTTTGACTATAGGGTGAAAGAAGGGTATATAGGCAGGAGGAGAATATTTGTCTCTTTTTACAATAGAGTGAAAAAAGGGTGAGAGAGGCCAAATGTTCATTTCTTTCTACGATAATGAAAGACAGCAGGAGTGAAAAAGGGTAGATTTTCATTTCAATTTATCATAGAGTGAAAAAAAGGAAAAGAGAGTCAGAGAGAGAGGGAGGCGATGTTTATTATTTTTTACAAAAGAGTGAAAGAAAGTGAGAGAAAGGGGAGTAATTTTATGTATTTTTACGATAGAGTGACATGAAAGCGAGAGAGCGGGGGGGGTCTTCTTTTTGCTTGAATTTCTCGCTGGGATGGTTTATCGGCTTGAATGGCTGGGGTGAACAGGAGCGTCCCCAAATAGGGTCGATTTACTTTGTATAAATGAAAGCTCTGCATTTGGAGCTCGGTACAAGTGAAGTCTTGTATCCCCTTAAAAAAGTGTTGTCCTTCCAAGAGAGCAAGTAGTATTCATTTTCGCAATCCATCTTTTTATGAACATTGTCCCTGATTCCAAGCAATAATTATTCATTTCATAACAACTCAAGGCGTACCTTACAATTGAGAAAAGTTCAACGAAATGAGGTCGGAAACAATTCTCTATGTACGACTATGTTGCTGTTGCCACATGAACTCAACTATAAGAGACGTTAACTTAGTAGAATGTATCTCAAACATAGCCTTGAATTATTTTTTGTGCAATTCTTCCCCGTGCATTCAACCTAGTAGATATTTATTGTTCTTGTGAGATGAACAACGCCATTCAAGCTGCTCCGTGAAAGCTGGTAAGATAATTTTTGGTAAGAAGCATCGTTCTGTCAAGTTTCAAGTAAATCTGACTTAAAACAGCCGAGAAAATCAAATTTAAATAGTTTAAACTCCATTATTACCGGATCCATTATTGCCAGATCCTGAATCAAAGATATTTCTACGTAATAATCATGTCATCAAGGGAAACCTTTCTGCCAAGTTTCAAGTAAATCTGACTGAAAACAGCTGAGAAATAGTATGGATCAGACCTGCCCACCCACTGACCAACCGACAAAGAAGTGAGTATGCCTCTAAGAAAGTAATGGGGAACTATTTTTTAAGAACGTATACATTACAATAGAGTACAGTATCGTAATAGGAAATCGCCAATCTAATAGTACATTCATTCTTATTCTGTATCCGGAATTTATCCATATTAATATTTTAAGAATCTTCAAAACAAGATTTCATGCTAAAGCGTTCCATCAATATTCTTCACAAAATGTTCCCGGAAAATCATTTGCCCAAACCAACAGGCCCACCTGCCAACCCCTTGTATTGGCCTGCATGTAAGTTACCTTCTCCACGTCCATACCTTCCTTCCGCCATCAATCCATCACATGTGCTACGTCAAGGAATTTCTCGACGGAGACTGCCCTTATTACGCAAAAAAGTCTTTCGCCGCCTTAAAGTTGGCACAATGCCGAGACACGCTAGTTATTTTCATGGTAGGATGTATAAGAAAATAAGTAAATATTAATAGCTTTGAAGCAGGGACTGCAAACAAGCAGCTTTTGATAGTTCTGTGAGCTAGGACCACACACCAGGGATTCGAAAATAAAGCAATAGTATTAGCTCGGGGACTGCACTTTTTTTTCTAGGACCATGCTAATTAACTTGCACCTAGTGATCCGCTATTACGGCCTATGTAAATAATTCTCCATAACAGTGGTTCTTTACCTTTTTGCTCCATGCTTGACAGCTCAAAATATTTGCGTCGCTCGAACCAATTATGAGAAAACAAATTTGTTGTTGAATGGAGGAATGATATAATGTTAAATACAGAAGTTTATGAAAATTCATAGTTTTTAATGAAAGATTATATCGAATCTGTAGTGACACAATAATTTTCCTCTCTCACACAATTTTGAGAGCTTTATGTATTTGGTTATGCCGGTCTGTCTATTTGTCCACACGATATCTCCAAAAATACAGCATGGATTTCAATGAAATTTTACGGAAGGATTGGCAACGATGAAAGGAAGAGGTGGTTAAATTTTAGGCGGATCCAGGAAACTTATTGATTGAGAGATAATTTTCCTTTTTTTCATGCATTCATCTATAGACTTATGACTGTTCATACGATATCACCAATACAATGGTTCTCAATGGATTTCAATTAAATTTTGTAGAAAGGTGGACAATGGGAAGAACTGATAATATTTTGGACCGGATCCATGCACAGTTATCCCCACCCTAACAAGGTGTTGGCAGAGATATGCGCTCTCTGGGAGCTTCTTAGTTGATATTCTCGTATAAGTAAGAATTAACAGTATTATGTAATAAAGGATTATTCAAACACGATTCGGTTTTGAGCCATGGTGCACTTTTCGCTCTACACCCGAATTCCAAATTGTTTCCACCCACAGTATACTGAAATTGCACCCTTATAGAACGTACGCCCTACATTCTGAACCACTGATCTACAGTCTATTCAACGCTTTCAGACGGAAAGAGAAGTGTGTTCTTTCAACTGATTAAATCTTTATTATTCGTCGAACACGTGTTGAATAAGAGATAGCGTACAATATATACATTAACATTTTAACACAAGCCTCACTGGTTTTTATGGTGGATGAAAGAGAGAGATTGTGAGAAAAAAAAAGCGGGAAAAGGTTAACTTAGAATTCTCATACAGGCATTTTGAATAAATTCAAAGCCTCACATCACTCAAGTGCAGAAAGATCGAGTGAATGTTTTCGTTTCTACGGTTAGCATGCATGGGGCCTTAACTCAAGTGAGGTGAGGGGTAACGCCTCCTCTGGAAGGGCATTTTGAGGTAGTTTTTTGGCTGATCAAATGTGAGGTCAAAGTACTTTTGAATACAAATCTATATCCTTCTTGCTTTCTTTCTTAATTTTTGTACAACGCATCGATTCTGATTTCTCTAAAAGAAAAATGATACATAAAGGGATAATATTATGGAACACTATACAACGAGTTCTGATTTAGATGGTTTTACCAAAAATGAGCACCTCTACGTAAAGCGTAATGTAGGTAAGAAAAAAAAACCCAAACAGGCTTAAAAATTCACTTTGATAGTTCATTTCCCAATCTTAAAAGAATGACAATATCTTATTTATCATTCGGTAATCTTTGCTGATTTGGTAAAAAAATGCCATAACGTAAAGATTACCAAAAGTTATCCGCTTTGATGATCAATATAGCTATGTTTCATTTGTTTCCATTTCCAGCTGCCTTTATAACTTATGTTATGTGCGCTCCAAAATCCATACAAGAGTTAGGGTTAGGATCAGGGGCTAGGGTTGAGGCTTGAAGTCAGGGTTAGGGGTTAATATTAGGATTTCGAAAATGACATTTTGTTTACATTTTAAGAACGGTATCTTATAGCAAAAACAACAATGTTATTTGAAGCGTACATACAATTTTTTTTTTGCATAATTTTAGGCAGAAATTTTTATAAAATCTAGCCATTATTAGCCACCAAGGGAGAAAACTTCATGTATCTATGGTATTGTAGGACCATTAGGCAAGGATTACCCGTTATTTACAGTTATTATCAAAATTGGTTTTGTCTGGCACAAGGCCACGAGAGAAAAGCGCCCAGCCACATTCAAACAAAGTCATAGCTCTCACTACAGGAGGCCTAGCTTCTCAGAGCAATGTTATGAGCATGGGGCGCCCTGTGAGGATGGATCATTTGACTTGCTTGCTTATATATATATATATATATATATATATGAACATGAATATAAATAAACATACACACACATATGTATATATATGCACATTTTATAAATCAGGGATACAATATATGATATAATGCAATATCCGATGTATGACGGGTTTATTTCATGAAGGTCTCGGTACATTCAATCGTTAATATTAAATTGGTTTTGAGTAGTTCTTGAAATATAATGGATTAAGGATTCGCTACACAAACACATTTATGTTTCTGTCCTGTTCGGGCTTCAGGCGAACGATTCGGTTTATTTCAAATTCCTGTTTGGGTCATTGGGGTGGGGGTCTATTATACAAGGTGATAAGGTCTTTCTTTTATTTTATTTGTTTCTATTTTGTGGTTTGCTATTGCTTGCTATATTTTGTTTTATATAATGGGGTACATATCTACTGGTGGTTATAAATTACAAAACAGCGGGTATGGTGTGAGTGATAACATTATCAATATGTGGTTGTTTCTATCAATTTTATATTTGGTATGTATCCTCTCTGAGAATATTTCATTCTCATTTAAATTTATTTCCCCGTGCTAAGATTCTTTCTATATGACCGAAGTGGGCTATTTGATTATATTGGGTTTGGTCTACTTCTCCATGTCAAAGGTAACTATGTTGATTAGATTGTTTTTTTAAGGTGACTATGTGAATAAGATATCTATGTTAGTTATTTTTAGTATATATCTATATGTGGGTTATTGAGTTGTGTTAGTTAACAGAAAGTTTGAGCAGCGTCAGTACTTTAACTCTACTTCATTTTTTCTATTTGATAATTTTGTTTCATGTTTTTTTTTTCGTTCTATTAACAAATCTTAAGATTACAAATTTTTCATTTAGGCATAGGTGACATGGAGTTTCAATATTTTTGCATAAATACTGAATTTCATGCTGTCATTGCTATGTGGAAGAGCTGCCAAACTAATGAGTTAATGTGGACTCTCCTAGCCAAACGCTGTTCAAAATCCTCAATGATCCCTGCAATCTTAGGCAATAAAAACCAATCTTGTGTTTGTACAAATACATATAAGCAGTCTTTATATATATATATATATATATATATATATATATATATATATATATATATATATATATATATATATAAACGATGGCTTGTTATATATATGATACAAATCAGGGATACAATATTATATAATATAATACAATATTCGATAAGTGATGGATTATTTCATAAAGTGATCTATACTTTTAATATCAAACATCATGTTGAGTATAGATATGATGAAGTAAAGGATACGAAACACAAACACGTTTATGTTTCTGTCTTATTTGGGCTTCTTCAGGCAAATGATTTTGTTTATCATAGATCCAATTTAAGGACATTTTGGGATGAGAGAGAGGAGTCTATTTTTTCTAGGGTGTAGGATCTTCCTTTTATTCTATTTATGTATCTTTTCTTTTTTTTATTTCTCTTTGTTTAGTGGTTGGTCATTGTTTGATATTCCTATATAATATTTCACTTCTAATATCAACCCAAGAGAAACCCTTACGAGTGAGATATTATACAGGAATATCAAAACACCCTTTAAACTTAGAATAGCCAACCACATATCATCATTTACAAACGAAAAATACGAAAACAGTACGTCACTGTCGGCATATTATTGGAGACTAAACGATAGCAATCTCAAACTCTCAATAAAATGGAAAATATTAAAACAAACACACATTTGTCAGAATATTGAAAGCTTATGTTACCTATGCCAAATGAGAAATTTAGAATCTCCACTTTTGCCAGGAGAACAATAAGAGAAAAAACAGAATTAATAAATAGAAAAAAAAAAGTAGTGTTAAAATGCTGGCACCGCTCAGAATTTCTATTAAAAACATGATTTAACACCCCCAATACAGGTGTACTAAAAATTAACCTCCATAGTTATCTTATTCCACTCGTTATTACTACTAGCATTATCATTATTTTGTACCTCCAGCCACTTTTAAGAACAGCCCAATCACCATAATTATCTAAGTCATGTAGAAACAGACCAAAATCAGAGTAATTAAACTAACGATTAAAGCCATGAAAAAGTGAACCCTAACATCATCATCATTATCATCATCATCAGTCTTTTAACGTCCATCGTTGGACATAGACCTTCCCCAGGATTTGCCACACTTCTCTATCATTGGCGTCGTTGAGCCAGTACTTCTTGAACTTGTCTAGCTCGTCTCGCCATCTAATATTCTGCCGGCCTCGGTTGCGCATGTGATCTCGGGGGATCCATGTCGTGAGTCGTGATGTGCATCGGTTGTCTGCCATTCTTGCAACATGGCCAGCCCACTGCCATTTGAGATTTTTAATGGATTCTACGATGTCCCTGACTCTTGTCTTTTCTCGGATGTATTGTGCTGTCTTGTGGTCTCTCCGTGTGAGGCCCAGCATTATTCTTTCATGTGCATGTTGCATGGTTCTCAATTTACGGGTCTGTCTCTTGGTTAGGTTCAATAAGTGACTATTGGGAGGGTACATTGGTTAACACCGGGAAACAAATCTAAAAGAGAATAAAACATTCTCAGAGAGGAAACATACCACGAGCTAATGGTTCATCAACATACTGATAAGGAAAATACCTGAACCATATCCTACTAATTTATAATCTATAACTACCAACAAGCACAGTGTGTCCACTAAATAAAACAGAAAAGCATAACAAGCAATGCCCAACCACTAAACAAAGAAAAGGGTAAAGAAAAGATATATAAATAGAATAAGATGAAGATCATTCACCCTGGGGAAAAAGTTACCCTCCAAATGTCCTAAATAGGAATCTAAAATGAATCGAATCTTTCACCTGGAGGATCCCAAACAGGACAAAAACATAAACATGTTTGTGTAATGAATCTTTGCTTCATTATATATATATATATATATATATATATATATATATATATATATATATGACACAATAATTAACGCTCCTCTATTCAGGGTTAAGTACTCTTTAAATGAGGTAACTCGTTCATTGTAAGCTTATGCAATCTTCTTCCATAGGAATAGAGAACTCTGGTGAATGGAAAATTTATGCTAAATAAATATATCGTTTAAATCCAGCCTGGATGGGATAATGGGTTGTCTATAGCCACACTGAAGAGTTGTAATACAATGAAACAGCTCTTTGTGGATGACACAATATATATATATATATATATATATATATATATATATATATATATATATATATATATATATATATATATAAAACCTCAGATCAACTCACTCCGACTAGTACGTTTTCTATTTACGCTCTAACATTTTTTTACCCAAAGAACTAATAGCGAGTCCAAAATTTGATTAGTGTGGTAATTAAAGACTAATTCGCAATAATTCAGTCTGTGATAAAAGAAATGTTCTACGTTCTGTCGTTTTCTTCCAAACTATTTTTTATACAGCAAGATTTACAAGTTACGAAGTGGCAAGCAGATGTGCTATTTGAATTTTCTGTTATTTCCTCTCATTTTTTTTCAAAGCAGAACAAACCCTCAAACCAATGAGGGAGCGAAACAGTTTGCAAAAAAAAAAAAAAAAAGCGTCCGCGCGAAAAGGTGTCGAAATGTGATTACTTTGAATGAAAAACTAGACGTGACGAAAAACAATATATATGAATGTGATGATTCTAAAGCAAAAAAAAAAAAATGTACATGAGACGTGACTATAACATGGCCCCAGTCAACAATATGAATGATTGTATCCCACCCGAAAAGAAACTTTCAAAGAAAAAAAGAAAAGTTGCTCTTTGCTATGAAAAAAAAATGCAAACCAAAAAATAGGCCTTTTAATGATTGAACCAGAAAGATTACTCTCCATTTGGATCAAAGATTACAATCAGCTGAGAATCCCTTTCAGTGCAGATATTATTAAATCCAAAGCGCTTAGTCTCACTCTACCTTAAAAGAAAAAGAAATAGGTTTAGTTAGTCATTCAATAGAAACCATCATAAGGAAAATATCTTCTGACAGCATGCCGTATTTGGGTTTATTAAATGATGAATTAAAAAAATTAAAAAAGGGATGTTCAACAAATAAGTTACTTCCCTTGGTAGCCAGCCAGCACGCCAGTCAGACCATCTTAGAAACTTAAGAAACTCATGTTGACAGTTTTGGTTTGCAGTCTCCAACGGATAAAGAAAATGTGGGAAATAAAGAATTCTCGGTTAGCTCAGCATGGTTTAATCGTTTTTAAAAAGAAAATAGGCTCGCGTAATTTACGATTAGCAGACGAAACAGCCACTGCAGATGAAGAGGTTGCAAAAGATGTTCTGACATTTTAAAGAAATTTCTAGAAGGAGGTAGCTATAGTGATAAACAAATTTTCAACGTCTACGAGACGGGTTTATTCTGGAAAAGAATGCCTCCTAAGATTTTTTTGGCGAGCTGAAAAAAAATCGCAGCTTGGTTATTAAGCTCCTAGAGATCGCCAAACACTTTTCCTTGCTAGCAATTCTAATGGCGATTTTAAGCTAAAACCAATGCTTGCATATCGCGCACAGAATCCAAGGGTAACTGAAGGCTTGAATCAAAATACCCTACCAATGATTTTGGGGTTAAATAAAAAATAAAAACAAAAAAAAAAAAAGTGAGTTACGAAAGCTGTTTTTTGCTGATAGCTTCAAAAATAACTTTATCCAGCAGTCAGAAATTATCAAAAAAATAATCTTGACTTAGAGACGTTGTTAATTCTTGACAAAAAAAAAGGTAATTCCTCCCGAATATTACGTCCCTGTCACAGCCTATGGATCAGGGTGGCATTAATATGTTTAAGGTCTATTACCCTAGGGACACATTCAGACGGGCAATCGAAGTTTCAACTGAAGGGCATAATTTCTCTAACAGAATCTTTGGAAAATTATGATAATATGGATGTAATTGAGATCATTCACGTGTCCTGGCCCTGAGTCGCTAGAAAATAACATGAGAACTGTTTGGAAGCATATCCTGCAAACTGAACCAATGTTTTGTTGATTTCCCTAAACGAATGAAAGAACTTGCTAAGGAAATCACTACAACCCGAAGAGACCCTGGTCATCATGAACTTGATCACGAACATGTCAAATAATAAAATAACAGGAGAAGCCAAGCGACAATAATTTGCTAAATATGGGATGTCAGATGAGCCTATGAACGATAGATGATGCTTCAAATAAACAGATTGCCATCCCTATGAAGAAAGAAATCGTCCCCAAAAAATTCAGAGTTTTCGAACAGTTAGAATTTTGAAATAGCAATCTATTGAAGCCCCAAAAGTCATGGAATGAAGCGGTCAAATTTGCGGTAATATGGAGGAAGCTGTGCGTCCATACTGCAAGATATACGGAAAAGGGGTAGAAGGAAAAACTTACCGTACGTATTTTTTTCATCAAAAAGTAAATTCATTGTTTCCTATGAATAAACTTATAATCTTGAACTTTTTTATTATTTTCTGCAATTACGTATTAAACATTGTCTTGAAAAACATTTTTCATTCTTTTTAAGCGTGAAATCCAGGATTATTTCCCATGGTTTGTTTTCTTTATCAAAGTTCGATTAAGTACTCTCTCTCTCTCTCTCTTTCTCTCTCCCCCCTCTCTCTCTCTCTCTCTCTCTCTCTCTCTCTCTCTCTCTCTCTCTCTCTGGGTGGGTGTGATTTTTGGGATCACTACTGTAATCATACTATTTCTATGGAGGCTTCGAGCGAGCTGAGCAAATAAAATGCTTTAAGACAAGGTGTTACAATGACACATTGATTCGGACGAAGCTGGTCTGAATGAATCAAAAAAAAGGTTCAATAGTAACAACATCCGATCTCATAAATTCAGACACAAAATTGTTTGATCAGTACAGACACGACGTGATACAATATCGGAGACTTTTGAAGAAATCCCACCAAAGGCTGACACGAATATCTGACCAACTAACACATCTCTACAGAAAGATGTAAAGATCTGAAAATATTCCCGTCTGTTCAAAGTGTTTTTTCAGATATTTGAACTCCATCTTGTTGTTTATGTGGTTAATACGACATTTCAGTCGATTCATTTCATGGCTCTCTTCAGGTTTACTATCTTTCGTTCATTCGTCCGAAAAAGTCTTTGAATATCAAGGGACTCTTCTGAAAACTATATATAGTATAGTTCCATCTGATTTCAGTATCAACACGGGAAAAAATGGTGTAGTAATCAGATCGTTGAGATAAATACAACATCTACCATGTCCCTAACCAAAAAAAAAAAACAGAGTATTCCTTTAGAATATCTCGAGAACCCGTTGTGCAGCCTTTGTCATCCAAAACAAAGCGAAATATGCTACATATGTTTGAATAAACACTCTCCATTGGTCGGTTATGGAACACCATTAACTAACCGTGTTTACTGTGTGAACGCCGTTTTCACAAACACTAGGATAATTGTATGAGGTCCCGAATGGTTACTCAAAAAGGACTGAGGCACCATTGCCCTAGATGGGATATTTTTCGTTAATACTGTATCAAATGATGAATATTTTCCAAACACATCTTGTATCATATATATATATATATATATATATATATATATATATATATATATATATATAGTCCTTATCCTATAATCTATCTCTATTTCTGTATCTGAATCATGGCATGAAAAAGGTTGATGCACCATAAATCTTCCAGCCACCCTTGACCACCCCTCCTTTACGATTTGTTGCAATGGCAGAGAATACCCACCCAGAGTAAATCTACTTTAAGCCAAAACCCGCTCCCAAGCGGAATAGAACTGACTGATGTAGTCTCCCGTGGGTATGTTATTAACCGATGTTCCCGAAAACTCCGGGTGGCTTCAGATAATTTATGGTTAATTCTCATGCTTCTCTATTTCCCGGCGTAAAAAAGAAACATTTTCACGTACTTCATATATATATATATATATATATATATATATATATATATATATATATATATATATAATAGCACACAAATCTTTCTCTTCATCTCTCGTAATATATATATATATATATATATATATATATATATATATATATATATATATATATACATATATATATATATATATATATATATATAATGGAAGAGAAAAGAGACGTGGGGGAAGGGAGAGTGGGAAGTACATAATAAGGAGCAGATTTATTGCTGTCTTGTCAAGTCTTATTCACTAGTTGACGCTGTATTCATGATTTTTGGGGAGCCTTCTCCAGAAATACTCAGTTTTCCATCCACTCCTCTCTTTCTCTCTCCCCCTCTCTCTCTCTCTCTCTATATGTATATATATATATATATATAGAGAGAGAGAGAGAGATGGATCGATAGATATAGATTATAAATACGTTATATCACTTTGAAACTGTTTGAAACGATTTCCCGTTATTACACGGTGGATGTATCATCTGGCCATAACTGCATAAATAGAATAAACA
>OY735223.1:38098294-38143294 GCA_963457665.1 Thysanoteuthis rhombus | reverse complement strand
CTGCTGGAAGCGTAGAAAAAATCAGAGAGAGATTGAGGTAAGGGTTTGACGTGTTGTTGGGGGACGTCTAGATATGGGTAGTGGGATTGTGGTGATGGTAGTAGGCTGTTGGAACTTGGAAGTCTTGACCAGCGGGTAGGGTCTTAGTGTGAAGAATATTAACCAGATTGGAGGCCACCCTGTACTCTTCTCTCAACGCATTTTCTTTCTTTCTTTCCTTCCTTCCTTCTTTTCTTCTTCTTCTTCTTCTTCTTCTTCTTCTTCTTCTTCTTCTTCTTCTTCTTCTTCTTCTTTTTCTTCTTTCCTTCCTTCGTTCCTTCCTTCTTTTCTTCTTCTTCTTCTTCTTTCCTTCCTTCCTTCCTTCTTTTCTTCTTCTTCCTCTTCTTCTTCTTTCCTTCCTTCCTTCCTTCTTTTCTTCTTCTTCCTCTTCTTCTTCTTTCCTTCCTTCCTTCTTGTTCTTGTTCTTATTCCTCTTCTTCTTCTTCTTCTTCTTCTTCTTCTTCTTCTTCTTCTTCTTCTTCTTCTTCTTCTTCTTCTTCTTCTTCTTTCCTTCCTGCTTTCCCTCCTTTTTTTTCTTCGTCTTCCTATTTTGCTATATTTTCTCTACTGAAGACTAAAATGTCAAAATTTTTATAAAATTCTAATGATATATAGAGTGAGTACGGGGGGTAAAAGAGAGACAGATAGAGATAGAGAGAGATGAAGAGAGAAAAAGAAAATGGAAATCTATGGATGGTATATTGAATTATCTGGATTCTTTGACTTAGAATTTATTACTTTTTCTTTTCTTTTTTTTCATCTTGACTACAATTCGTTTTCTTTCTTCCTTATTCTAATCAGCCCTTACCATCCACAGAAAAAAAACTTTAAATTTCGCACACAGACACCCTTCAATGAATAGAGAAAACGTTGTTTTTTCGTTGTTTTTTTGTTGGTTTTCTTCTTTTTTTTTTGAGGTGGGGTTATAGTTGGGCTTAGTGACTGAAGTAGTGACATTTAGAGTGGAGTTTGAACGTGGAGAAGCCAGTCTTGTTCACTGTTATCATGATTATCGCATTCCCCCACCTGTGGTACTGAGTGGCTTCCTCTAATAATCAAGTGACAGAAAGTCTCGCCAATACTCCAGCACTCCTCAGAATCTCCTCATTCTGAATTTGGTAATGCTGTCATTTGGATGGTCCCGATTCTTCCTCGAATTTCGAGCTCTCATGGCCCTTTCGCTGAACTTTCCAGGGTCGTTGCCAGCGCTTCAAAATATCTCTCATCAAAAGGGGTTACGGATGAAAAACGTTTGAGAGGATTTGATCACCAAATCATAATTTGTTCAATTCTCAAGCGAGATCAAAATACTCAACAGATTGCATCTAACCACAATTGAAGAAATCTCTACGTTTGAATGTACCACGATTACTTGACAACTGGCCATTGTATGAAATTGACGTTCGCCAGATATATGTCAGCATTCAAGGCAGTGCTGTTCTGAGTTAAAATTAAGAATTGAGATCTTTCTTCATATTATATAATCTTCCTTGACTCCCGCTCTTTAGAATTATCTAAATTTACATGTAAGATATCCAAGTTGGCAACACTGAAGAGAAGTAACCCAAATACTTCAAAGCTGTAGTTTTGTACGGCGGACAAAAAATTATTCTACATGATAATTATGGCAGACTCTTCTATACACCGTAATACCCGGCCCCTTTCAAACATGCACCTTCAGAACGGCTCTGTCCTAGTTCATTTGTTTTTTTTAATTCAATTCTTTGGTCCACTGGAACAGCAAAATCCTCTGACACGGATTTTGAGGGGGAAAACAAGATTTTCCCTCTCCTTTTATGGTCTTGGGTCAGGTTTGATCCCGTTTTTTTGGGGGGGGGAGGTGTTGACTGTCCTGATTATTCTCTCTTTACTTCGCTGTAGTATGTGTTGTCGGCTATTTCTTTCATAGTCTGGTTGACACAATCTTTTTGGCTGATGAGCCCTCTTTTTTCCTCTTTTCTTTCCTTCACTCATCTCTCTCTCTCTCTCTCTCTCTGTCACACACACACACACACACACACGCTTATCTGTGACGCTATTCCAAATTGATATAATCTAACTGTATAGGTATCATTGTCACCTTGTTGTGCAGATGTCTGTTCGTCTGTCACGCTATTCCGAATCGATGTATTCTAACTTTATAAATACCATTCCCATTTTTTTCTGCAGGTGTCTGTTCGTCTGTCACGCTATTCCAAATCGATATATTCTAACTATATAAATACCATTATCATTTTTTCTGCAGATGTCTGTTCGTCGGTCACGCTATTCTTAACCGATTCATGAAATTAATAAACACTATTGCGACACAATCACCTAACGTTGACCATAGCTGTCTGATGACCTTCACACGAGCTAGCGCTGGAGCGCAGTAAACTTTCACAATTTCAAACCTGAAGTATTGCTTGTTAGTCAGATTGGGTAGAAAGATGCGGATATCAAACCAACGAAATTCAATACTTGATTTCATTAATTCAATATCCAATATCTATCATCGTATATCTTGGGCACAATGCTACATCGAGTATGACGCAAACCATACTGATTATAATTATCTATATTAGATACATTATTATAACTATTATAACTATGACTATTGATCAGTTTTATTTTATCTTCTTATCACTGCAAATCTAGAAACACAAAAACTGAAAAATATAAAACACAAACTCTAAAACTGATATGATTCCTGCTTTTCCGCAGTAACTTTTATTTTGAATACGTCTAATGATCAAAATTCTGTGTATTTGTTGGTTTGTTATTACAACCTGACTTTGTGACGGGTTCAATACTACCACATACATTTTCAGTTTCCATACGTGTATGGTGTAAATAATTGTTTCCTGCGAGAGTATAATGAAGTGTGAAAGTCCTACGTATTACTTATCTTTATGCCTATAAAGATAAACATTCAGCTACTCGTCCCCAGGCAACGCCAGGTATCTCTGCTAGTATATATATATATATATATATATATATATATATATATATATATATATATATATATATATATATATATATGATAATTGTGTCTTCCGCAGACAGCTGTTTCATTGTATTACAACTCTTCAGTGTGGCTTTAGACTCGATGTCCCTTCCAGTACCGCTAGGTAGGGTCGAAACCTTTGCTCCATATATGTATATACATATATACAAACACACACACACACACACACACACACACACACACACATATATACATATGTGTGTGTGTGTGTGTGTGTGATGATTGCTTGGCTCAGCGAACAATGATTCTTAAGAATAATTCTCCTCAACAGTAGGACGATAGACGACAGGACCTGTGAGAGCAGAGTGACCTTTCAGTCGGAGCAATGGAGGTTTGACGACACCACCCTTCAAACAAAGGGTTTGCATTCTATGGGTCATCTAGGTGGTGCCACTAGGAGCAAGGCCCGAAACATCCTTCTACTAGATTCGAGCTAGCTATGGGGGAGTCTTTCGCACCTTCGTGGTATTGTGTGTGTGTGTGTGTGTGATTATATAAGTACATAATATATATGTATGTATATAAAATTAGTATATATATATATATATATATATATATATATATATATATATATATATATATATATATATATATATTGATAGCTTAACAGCTGAATACTAAAAATACACTAAAGAAAAACCAAAGAGACACACACACACATATATATATACATATTGATTTATAGATACATATACATAAAGATACATATGTATATATATATATATATATATATATATATACACACACATATATTCATACATACATATATATATACGTAAACATGTACATTTATGTGTGTGTGTATGTGTATGTGTGTATGTGTGTGTGTGTGTGTGTGTGCGTTTATTTCCCCACGCTTGTAATTGCTACAAGTGAGTGAATCACTATTTGGCAGGTGCTAGCCGTACTATTAGACATTATTTGATGAGCTCTCGGTTGCAACAAAGGCGGGTGATTTCAAAATTACTGAATCTGATTAATCGCTTTCGGATATCGCTCGTGAGCTGGATTTGAATTATCACACCGTCTGCAGAATTATTGCACAGCATCCTGAAATCGGCACGACACAGAGTGAAATGCGTTGCGCCCAACCCAGGAAGGTTGGCGACTGTTTTGACCGGAGGATGGAAATTATCTCAACGTGTAATCGCTTCAAAACAGCTTACAAAGTTCTGAAGAAGATGTGCAATACCGAGGAACCATTTGATCTTGCAATGCAGGGAAACGGCTCAAAGAGACTATAAGAGTGAAGAAGTTTTGTAGCGGTAACGAAGTCATTCATCAGTTCTATCAAGCGAAAAATAATCTCAGTGGTGCGTTATGGACGATGTACAAATTAACGCAGACAATTCTCACGACATCTTGTTGACATTATCATTTCACACATAATCAAAAATACAGGGTTTCCCCCCACTATCTGAACGTAGAGAGTTCTTTGTTTCATTATTTTAAATAGGAAAATCTTTGAATGTTCCCATTTCCCCACAAAATAGCGATGATGGTATGTTAGGCTGAGTCATCAGTGGTTGTGTGGTGGGAGGTACAGGTGAGAAAAGTGGAGGTTTGTGCTGCTTTTATAACAGCTCACTGCAAAATAATATGAACGTCCAGATTGATGGAGAAATCACTACCGCAAATGTGACTGGCACAGGGTTTTTTTTTTCTTTTATGGCTGATTCAAAATGAAAAACCAGTGGTAAGATGAATCGGAGAATTTTCATAACGCTTTTTGTAATTTTCCTATATTTTGTAAAGAAGAATGCGTATCAAATCTTGTATCTATATTTGTATAAAGATTCAGTTTCATTTTCCAGGTAGGAGAGATCGGGACGAGTTAGTGAAGTTTCCACTTTGATTACTTGAACTTCCATGGAAAATCAACTCATTAAAACGCAAATATGACTAAAAGTTTCCAAGGATTTCCTTTAATGGGTCGTCCAAGTTTAAAACATTAGTTAAATTTTTCATATTATCATTAACATTCAGGAAAAAAAATCACCAACCTACCCACCAGTGGGAATAATTGGTACAAATATAAAATTTCCAAACAGACAGAAGTATTAACAGTGATAGAAAATGTATCGAGTGAAACGAAAGATTTTAGGAGTATAATGACCAATGGATTCATTTACAGTCTTAGTTTTTCATTTTTCTTCTCTTTCTGGCCTCTTTTCCGTCACTTTTTTTTTCTCTGGATACTTTTTAACTTCACTGAAGTTTGTTTTGTAATGTTGAAAGCATTTTGTTTTTCCTCTGCCTCAATTACATACATTTACAGCGTACCATGTAGCCCCCTTACAATGTACCAACCAGCCTCAAACACATGTTGTTTCTCTTCTACTTTCTGTTCTAAGAAAAAGTTCTGACAGAAGATGCTTGAAACGTAGTATATAAACTGTTTATTGCCACATCTGATAAACAGAGACTGCTTTATCTTCAACTGCACATTACAACATGATTTCGACACTTGAGTGTTGCCAACTCAAAAAAAGATTCTGCGCAAGTTTGACAGCTAAAAAGCGCTAGAATCGCCGAAAATGGCCAAACACGCACCAGACTTACTCAAAATGGTCAGAAACACCTAAATGACCCGCATATTTGAACATGCCCTCGCTGAATTAACGCTTTTTCGCATCGTCAAAAGAAGAAACACGCTGAATTCAGCGCGAAAATCACTAAATTGGCAACACTGCTTACCAGAGTGGAAACGTATTCCATGCAAATTTCCTGTGCTTACAATAGATTCAACGCAAAATTAGTAGCAGAAAGGTCAAAATTTTTCTGCTCAATATTGGCTAACAGTGGCACCACCTGTAAGACGATAAACTTTATAAACGGGTACTATTTTTTGACCTCCTGACAGGATAGACTCGTTGACCATTACAGCTGTGGTGAGGTCAATTTTCACTGGGTTGCCTATAGTTGTGGCCAGGTTGTAGAAAAACTGCCCAATGGGTAATTGCCCCGGGATAATTACCACCAGATGATAGCCCTCAGAATATTGCATGGCAACTGTAAAGCCAAAGTTGAAGTGTATGGAAATTAAGTAGTTGGTCATATAAATGATCACACCTATGGGGAAATACTTCAGTGGTCAATTGTCAAGAATCATTTTATCCGGATAGTTGTCTTTTGGGACAATTGTTCCGGTGGCAGTTGCCCTGATACGTCGTGGCCTAGTGTCAGAATATGACATAATGTAGTGGTTATCAAGCGACTCTTGTTTTGAGTTCTGTCTTGACTAGATCGCTCATAACTTTTGCCAGACCAAGATAATGTAGTGGTTTGCTAACAAGACACACAGGATCTACAGTAGTGAATTGGATCTTCACCAGGTGCTGCACTTTTGTGACCTTGAGTCGTACTGAGCTAAGCTTATGAAGTATATGTGAAAGAGTGGAAAAGAATAGAAAGATCAGACAAAACTTGCCAAGAGATCACGAAGGGCAAAGTGGTGAGGTGGAAAGGTGCAATGTGCGCATGCGTTGGACTCTTGAACATTCTTGTGGAAATGGTAGATATCATTTCTTTATTGACCGATTCCGGAATCTACAGGCTATTTTTACCTTATCTCAGGAATCCAAAGATGGAATTCAACACAAAGACTCTGAACTAAAGAATTTCGTATCTCATGAACAGGATTTTGTACAGAAAATTTGTTCTTCACTCTCCCCACGATCTTTCATCCTTCTTATCGTTTTTTCTTTCTTTTTTTTTTTTTGGTTTTGTTTTTTGTATTCATCTCTGCCACAAAGTTGGAAGAGGCTCATGTATTCATTCATATCAACATCTCTGTTTGTCCATACAATAAGTCTAACGGATCTCAATGAATTTCAAGTATTTGTGTTCGCTAATCCCTCCTTCCTTTTCATCCTTCTTATTAGAAACTGTCAACTAAAGCTGTCATCAAAACATTCAACATAGGTTTCTTAAGTTTTAATGTTGGTCTGGCTGGCTGAGAATGTATCATGCAAGCAAGCCGTACTAATGGAGCTGGGGACTTAAAAACGATTTCTTGTTTATTTGTTTTTAAAATTCCCCACATAGAGTTTTAGTAGACGGTTTAATCTGTAATGTAGGTTTAGGTAGCATTTTTTTAATTGATCACCCTAACACAACATACTGCCAAAAGATTTTGGTTATGTGATGGATTTGATTAAGTGACAACCAGACCTGTCTTTGTTTCATTTCTAAGTCGTTGTATTTACGAAGTTGGAAGAAGTACAGTAATACCTTGATTAGTGCGGTAAATCCATTCTAAAACCGCACTGTTCAATACCTTGATATGATTTAATGTGTTTTTTCAACTTATACTTACATTAATTTGCACAGAAATACTTCAACAGTACTACATCAATACCTGCACCAATCAAAACCTGTTCTATTCAAGGTATTCCTATATATATATATATATATATATATATATATATATATATATATATATATATATATATATATATATAGGAACATTTCTCTGGGATCTTTCTTACATACATATTCATATGTTACACTCTGTGACATTCAGATTTTTCAAAAGGTTTTCATTTTTAAGCAGTGGCTGTTGAGATGTATATAATGGAATGCTATCTACGTTCAATTTGAAAGGGGTAAATGTATTCACTTCAGTCAATCTGATTGTCCACGTTCTCCAACAGGTCTCAATTAATTTCAATGACATTTATTAGAAAAGTGGATTATTGGCTGAGGAAGGAATATTAAATTTGGGGGCGGATTTAGAAATTTGTTTTATCGTTTAACATATATTTTTTCATTATTATTGTGGAAAACAGTCCAAAATACAGAAAATGGAACCACAATTAGCCCCACTTTAACAGAGCTATATATGAACTGATTTTCATTCAGTATTCAGTCTAGTTTATGGCATTGGCTTAGGTATTTTTCCGCTTATTTCAATGTTTAATTTTTTTCTTTTTTCAGCTTCTCTTTCTTCTTCTCCGATTTCTACTTTTTTTTCTTCTCCTCCCGTTTCTTCCATCGTCTCCTTTTCTTTCAATTCTGCCCCCACCGTAACTTTCTTTCTCTCTTTCTTCTTTCTTTCTTCCATTTTTTCTTTCTTTCTTTTTTCTTTCTTTCTTTCTTTCTTTCTTTCATTCTTCTTCCATTCTTTCTTTCTTTCTTTCTTTCTTTCATTCTTCTTCCATTCTTTCTTTCTTTCTTTCCTCCTTCCATTTTATCTCACTTTCTCTTTTCTTTTTTGTTTCCTTCTTTTTTTCTCCTTTCTTTTTCCTTCTTCATCTTCTACTTCAGCCACCCGCCCTCCAGTCACAATCTCCCTCTTCGTCTTCCGTTTCGAGATAGATAGATAGCAATTGTGGCCAGAAATAAATGGTACAAGGGAAACAAAGATAAATATATAAACAGGTCCGGTTTGTCTCTCAGTAGAAACCGCCATGCAACCAACATCTTTTGGTAGCATGCCGTATTGAGGGTGATCAATTAAAAAATTGGAAAAAAGGGTGATCAATGAATAAGTTACTTTTCTCACATTTGTTGGACAGTGATCACTATTTAAAAAGTCATAATTAAAAAAAAACAGGACGTCACGTACTAAAGGTTCAATTTAGAATTAACCTTTGCCAATCGAAATCCCCTCAAGAAACCTATTTTGGGCGGGAATCTTTTGAAAAACAAAATTACCGTTTTTGTTCTAGACGTATAAAAGGGTGGACGTTTAGATTTTTAGCCCTCTATCTCCATTGATGCGTCCTGTACGCGTGATACTTATATAGATCAGCTTGGAAACTTAGAGAAACCTATGTTGACAGTTTCGGTTGGCAGTTACTAGTAAGTAAACAAATAAGTAAATAGATGAATGAATAAAGAAACAAATAAAAGCCGAACCTCAAAGCAACGGAATGAGAAGCTCAGCGGCATGGGGGATGGGATTGGTGGTGGGTGAGGCACAGGTGGGAAAGAAGGAAAGGGGGGAGGGGGGCGGAAGGAGAATCAACCGTTTAATTCTCTACCACGAAAAAACTACAACCAATTTTTCCCCGAACATTTTCTCTCATTTGTTTTCTCCTTCTAATTTTTTTCCTTCGTTTTCTGAAAGACGATTTAAGGTCGAATATAAATACAAGTATTTATTTCTTCAATATTAATACCTGACATTATTTGAATATTCCTTGTATATATATATATATATATATATATATATATATATATATATATATATATATATATATATATATATATATATATATATATATGTGCGCGTGTGTGTGTGTGTGAATGGTTGTGTATGTGTACACGTAGATATACATATATGTGTGTGTATGTATGCGTATATATATATGATGGAATATTCAGATGTTGTCATAAATACACACACACACACATACACACACACACACACTATATATATATATATATATATATATATATATATATATATATGTATGTTTGTGTGTGTTCATATGAGTGCATGAGTGTAGATATAGACACGTATATATAATGGAATATTCAAGTAATGTCATATATATGTGTGTATGTGTGCATGTAAGTGCGTGTGTGTGCAAACACATATAAATAGATTTATAGAATTGAATATTCAAATAATGTCATATATGTATATATTGTATCTTCATATATTGAACTACACATTATATGTATAAACATGCATACCAACACACACACACATATATATTCATAAGCATATATATATATATATATATATATATATATATATATATACATATATATATATATATATATATATATACCGTATATTTTGTATGTAGGAAGGTAAAGGGGGAGGGAAAGAGAGGTTAAATTATCCAGTTTAATTCGTTTTAGAGTCGTGTTGACCTTCTGGATTGCGAAGGGCGAGAGCTTTTGTAAACTGGGTTAAACTGACATTTGAATTTGTGCCGAAAATATTAATTTTGAACTAATTGAAGCTCCAGCTCTATTTTTCAATAGTAGAATGAAATTCATCTCATCCGTTCAATTAAATGCGCACATAGGGATGTGCACGGACGGCCACACACACAGACACACACACACACACACACATATATATATATATATATATATATATATATATATATATATATATATATATATATATATATATATATATATTGTAGATAAATATAAATATATGTATAGCTTGCATCTACCAGGACAAGGACACTCAAGTCAAACCTACAACCTTGAGACGCTGCTCTCATTCGCTCCACCTCCAAGGTCCATAGAATGGAAACCCTTGGTTTAAAAGGTTAGGTCGTTCCTGGGCAAGTGGCAATTCGCCTCAAAACTCCATTGCTGAGGAGAACCCCTTTCAAAGAATCTTCATTCCCGGGGCCCTTTGTTCATTCATCTAGTAGGCTGTTCGATTAGCTATTTGGTTAATTATTGTGCCAGACGAAATATGTTTCCTAGTAGTATGTCTTCTCACACACTCACACGTATATATATATATATATATATATATATATATATATATATATATATACTCGGTGTGTCCAAGTTTACGGAGATGATAGTAAGTAAAGATGTCATGTATTCCTTGTACGAAAACAATGCCCTTAGATGGAGCTTGTTTCATTAAGCGCGTATTTCAAACATTCACTACCAAAGGTTGAA
This sequence comes from Thysanoteuthis rhombus, assembly GCA_963457665.1. NCBI lineage: Eukaryota > Metazoa > Mollusca > Cephalopoda > Oegopsida > Thysanoteuthidae > Thysanoteuthis > Thysanoteuthis major. The sequence continues at coordinate 38,132,640 of OY735223.1, read as the reverse complement.
ATATTTCAAAAGACAAATCTCCATTTCACAGATTATCAAGTATTTGATATCGATACAAAGATGAGAAGAATGAAAATGAATACAGGTTGAAACAAGAATTTAATTCTAGCAAGAATTATATTTCAATAATAACTAGCAGGAATACCAGGCGTTCCCCAGTGAAAAAATAACTTAATATAGATATTGAATAATATGTTCTTTGACATATTTTTCTTACACGGCACAGCAAAGGAAAAACAACTATTTACACAACGTACACATGAAAAAGTGGGTGTAACAGATTAAATATTCTTATGCATAAAAAAGAACAAATGAAATTGTCGCTTAGTTTGACAGGCTTTTGGAATTCACAACATAAATATTTCTCTTATTGTGTGCCTGTATGAAAGGTTGATGGGAGACCCAACCCAAGAAAAACCAATATAGAGCTGTTCATGGGAAAAACACGGAGAGGTCAGGTAAATACCAGGGAGAGATTGTGCCTTGTTACAATATCCACAAATGAGCACAGGTGACCTATACTAACCTCTAGCATCGAACTCAAATTACTTGTAACTTTCGCTGTGTATCTTTATGCAAAGTTCCTGCACCCTAGGTGCAATATTGTGGCCAACAACTCGGCGAATTGACCAGAAATGACATTTGGTGATCTCGAATGACCCCGATGTCAAAATCACATTTCCAAATATTTGAACCTTGCGAGGATTTAGCTCGATGCCAAATTTCCGTTTCACATGTGCAAAATTGTTAGCTTGAACTGATCGAAAATGACCTCAAGTCACCTCAAATGACTCATTCTCAGGACAATATCGCATTGCCTATGACCTTCTCCCTAAAAATATTTACCCCTATGTCAAGTTCTAGGTATATGGGTGCGAAATAAATGGCAAAAACTTGGAATATTTTGTTAAATGACCAGAAAGGACCTTGAATGACCTCGAAGGTCAACTTCACTTACCTTTTTACCTCCGATGTGAGAAAACGTTCACATACTCAGTTTCAGCATGACCTCAGAGGTCAACTCTGGATTGTAAATGACTTTCGCCATAAAATGGGTATTCCTTTACGCCCTATTTCAGTTTCGTAAATGCAAAAATCTTGGAAAATATTTTGAGATGACCAAAAATAACATCTAGTGACCTTGAATGACCTCAGAAGTCAACATCACGTAGATTGCGATCATTGGCGTCAGGCGATGTACCTATATGCTAGATTTTGGCAGCCTTGGTGCAAAATTGTGGCCCAGAACTAGAAATTACCTCAGATGAATCAGCTGCGCATTGCATGTGAAGTTCACCATGGAAAGACTTACCTTAATGTTTAATTTAAGTTTCTCAGGTGTTAAGTTGTGTCCCCAAACTTGAAATGACCTTTGGTCACTTCGAATTACCTTCAAAGTCAACTGCACATAACATAACCGACCATCAGGAACAACATCAGAAAACTCAAAAAACCCACAAGAAAAATGAATCGACAAAATGTTTTTGCTTTTCAATAATACTCGATTAAAAGAGGAGGTAATGCTTAACTACACAATATATATATATATATATATATATATATATGTCAAAGAACAATATATATATATATATATATATATATATATATATATATATATATATATATATATGGAAAATTAAAAGGAAAGAAAGACGTTTGTTTGAAAAGTAAAACTAATTTTGGAATCGCTCAATCCAGTTAGAGATAAAAGTTTTAAAAAAAGAACTTTTGTTGGGTGTAAAATCTTCACAAACACCTATAATCATTGAATTAAAAAAGACACGGTCATTCATACCTTGATAGCTGTAGGCAGTTCTTAGAAGATCAAGGAACCGGACCTTAGCTCTTTGAATCATACCTCTTTATAAAGAATTCGTACCCGGAGGATTATGCAATGATAGATTTATACTAAAATATATTTTATATCTTATATGATAAAATGAATGCTCATTACTTTTACGTAGAGCAGTTAAATTAATATTACAGTGCATTCATCGGGTTCATACAATGCAAGATACTTTCACTCCACTGAGATCTTCAAATGAGATTTCATTGTATGAACCGATCAATTCCTCGCAATATATATATACATCGCTCATATCAGGGATGTTGCTCCCAATCAATCAAAATAATATTTCTATTTTACCTTCTAATTCATTGGCAGTATTTCTTTTTTGCCTTTAAATTCATGCTATTTATAGTAGCAATTATAGGACCTGAAATTAAATTCAATTTTCACTATTTTTCTAAAACTTCTTCCTTTCTAAAATACTATGATGATTTTCATGATTACAATATATATGAGTAATTTTTAATCAATACTCTTTCTATGCCAGTTGCAGCATTTTTCCAAATTCGATTTTAACAAATCTTAATATTAATGTATTTGCATTTTGTATTATTATTTTGCCATGGTAAACTTTCTTTTTTCGAAGAAGTGATTGGTTAAAAAATTGAAACATAAACATAAACAAAATATTCTTTAAAAAAAGTGAAAATATCTTTAAAATACTTTATGATATTTGAAGAAAAAAAAACAACAGGGAAATATTAAAAGAATATCTTGAGATAATAATCTTTTTAAAAAAAATGAATTATAGAATAAACAGGTCACACAATAGAAACCGTGATGTGTCCAATATCTTTTGGTAGCATGCTATGTTAATGGTGATCAATTAAAAATTGTTAAAATGAGTGATAATTGAATGAGTTACTTTTCTTGCCTTTTGATGGGTAGCGATCGCTATAAAAGTTTGAATTTTCGAATAAACAATCGCCAATGCTGCCGGACAAAAACTAAAGGACCAATTTAGCATAAACATCAACTGATCTAATTTGAAGTCACCAGTTTTTTCTTTAAATTTTGATTATTCATTATGTACCTCCTTTCATGAGAATTAAAAAATGGAAACATGTATAATAAGGAGTTGATGCTTAAGTGTTCAGCACTCTAGTTCCATTGGAGCAGGTTGTACGCTTGATACATGTATATATATATATCCAGCCATACCAACTTGAAAACTGAAGAAACCTATGTTGACAGTTTTGGTGACAGTTTTCTTTGACGGTTACTAAAGACATGGAATAGAAATTAACGCACGTACAAATAGACAGGCATCCATAGAAAAAATACCTCATTATTATACGTGGATTTTAGTTTTGTTTTTTTTTACCTCTTCTCTTTTTGTCTTTTCATCCTAACTTCTTTCTTTCTCATTCTCTTCCCCTTCCTCCTTTTCGACCTTTTTTTTTCCAAATTCCTTCACGCTGAAAATTATTACGTAAGTTTCTCAGTCAGAAATTGTAACTGATTCCAGCTAAGAAGGGCTGGGGGAGGGGGTCAGAGTGATACTACACTTTGATTCTATTTCGAAAAAGCTTGGTGGTTATTCTTTTTAATCTGATCAAAGAGTCTGTTGTATTAGCGCAACTTACAAATTCACTCATTAACATAGTTGATGTTAGAATAGGCAGTAGTATCCCCAAGACCCAAAGGATTTACGAAGTTTTTTTCTTTAATCCCAGTTGCTTCTCTCAGATCAAAAATATTCACCAAGTGAACATTCAGTGAAATTAAAAAGGAAAAGCATCTTGATCCACCCACATACGCAGTCAGAGGAAGTCACAGAACCTCTGATCTTTGCCTTTAAAAGATGTACTCCTTTGTCAAATATCAGCATCTCTGTAGCAAAATTGTAGAATATATATATATATATATATATATATATATATATATATATATATATATATATATATATATTCAATTTGTGAAAATACAAACGGGAAAAGAACAAAAACGGATTTTATCCAGTGTGCATTTTTGATAACTGTGCTCGATATTTAAGACAGCAAATAAAGCAATTGATATTTACAAATATGAATTACAATGATATATACCGAGTGAATGTTAACATTTCGTGCCTTTAGGTTGAAGGTTGAAATTATAAGGTCGACTAATACATGGATACTACTTTTGAGGGGCTGAAACTTACACTATAACCCGTATCAATAAGCAAACGCCCAAATGAACGAAAAAGACAAAAATAATGAATATTGTAAGAACATCAATGTTCTCACCCATAAAAACACACATTCTACTAATAAAACACAAAGAAGGTCGCGTAGCTCTTATAAATTTCAAGAACCTTTGTGCAAAGTTTTTCCACCTTTTTTCCAATTTTCTCTCTTCTCGTCTATTTATTCAATGCTTAAATCAACATTTTAAGCAACTGGTATTTTTTCTTATAAAAAAAAAATCATCAGATATTTGACAGTCATACAGTCTCACTGATCACTGTTGACGAGAGAAATCATCAACAGTCACAAGTTGTCCCTGTATGGAGGCAGAAAGGAATCAAAATTCTGTTGTGCCGTATATAGCGTTAATTGAAGAAACAGATCCATAGTATTTTATTAGAAGATATTGAAAATGTATAAGAAATGGTGGTGTGATATACCAACTTAGTAATGATATAATCTTAATGAATTTTGGCCCAGCTGCGTTGCTACCCGTGACTGTTTACACAACCGCCAAACAGAAAATGCAGAATTGAAACATTTCCTAAGAAATACACATCACCACTGGATTTAGGAGCTATGGTTTATTTAGGTGAAGTAGTTTATCTACAGGTAAATATCAAATGTATCTACAGGTATTTATAATAGCAACTGGCCTTAGTTATGATTTCTCAGGGAAGTTTTAAGAAGCACACGTGTTTTGATGCGCACATCAGAGCATGATTGCGTAGAAAAAATAATTTCCCGATCGTAACATTTATGCTGAGGATAATGCATTGATTCACAAATGTTCATTTGTTGTAAAGAATTAAGGTCGACTTTTACATGAGATATACAGAAAAATCCCAGGGTTGGTTGAATAAGATCGACCTCCACTCAAGTATATAAGGTGTGTGAGTGTGTGTTCTCTCCCTAGTATTTACAGTCCTTTATGTCTGTACCCTAAAATCAATTTATTTCTTCATCTATTTTTTTTAGATTTTTCATTTCGTTTTCCCAGGTCTTTTTATCCATCACGTTAAATCCCATTCAAAGGCGAAAACAAGCACCTACAAAATACTGCGTAATTTACTTCTCTTCTTCTTAGTGACACGGTCAAAATCCCACACTGGGGCGTCTTTCCTCTTTTTTTTGTTGTTGGTTATCCCCTCAGAACCCGTCACCCATTTCTCTTTCCTTGGATCACGTTTCTCGCCCTTTCAAACAGACTTTTTTGTTGTTCGTGTCTCGTTCTTCAAAATCTGTTCTTCCATCTGTTGGGTCAGTTTGTTCCTTGCGCAGACATTTCTTTTCCATAAGCCCCTCGCCAAGGGGCGCCCATCACCCGTCTCTTGTTGCATTCTTTTCTTCTCTGCACGTATTTCTTCTTGGCTGTTGTTCATTGTTTCAGGGGTTACCCTTAGTTTTGTTTCTGTTTCCTCTCTATTCACCGTCCTCCAATGACATCTTCTCCCGGGGTCAGGATCAAAGAAGGGCGTAGAGACAGTGTGCAAAAATGTGACACTCTTCATACTGACAAAGTTTAACTTTGCACGACACACGGCTGAATGTGAGGAAATGACAGGAAAGAAAGATTGCGTTACATCAAAATTTCAAGTGGGGAGGGCCAACCTGATTGAGCTTTGATTAATCTTTAAATGAAATTGCATTTAATCAATCTTAGTATCTTATTTTTTATACATTACATATTTTACATAGCTTCTATCAAGCAATAAGTCTTTTAACCATTAGTGATTAAACACCCCTCCCTCTATATGCTTGACCCCTAATAGATAAAACTAAGACAGTGTCCCTTCTAAAGGGGTATGTTTGGAAGAGGCAAGACTTTATGGTATGTGGAGCAACCTGCCATAATTGTCAAGTAAGAAAAATTTCTGTCTATCGTATTTTGGTTATTTCTCTTCTGCGTTGCCAATGTCAAAATCTTATATCTAAATTTAGTCTATTCTAAATGTTTTACTTATTTTTATTGGATTTACCTCGACACTGCACAGCCTTGTGTTCTGTCTATAATGCGAATGGCAAATCGTCGAGTAATCGTAAGCTTACCAGCATGCACACAGACAATTTTTTTTAATTGTATGTTATTCTTGTTGGATTCAAATTCTTGTTTTCTCGTGTGTTCATTTTCATTCTCTTCGTCTTTGTATCAAAACCAAATATTTGATATTCAGTAAAGGAGAGAATACCTCGCCTTTTCATATATATATTTATATATATATATATACATATATATATATATATATATATATATATATATATATATATATATATATATATATATTCAACATTTGTTGGTGAATGCAGGAAATACGCACACAATAATGTAAAGCTTCGTTCGAGAGCAGGGCCTCATTTTTTTTCGAACAAGGAATACGTTACATCTAAACAAGAGCGCTACTTAATATCATCTTCATAAACATTAAATACCTCATCAACAACCATAAACTGTTCACTTTCATGGGTTCACTTTGATTGCTTTGTTGTACCATTATTTACGAAATAGTTTAAATTCTACACGAATGTCCTTAACTTTGATATTTTTGTTCTACAATTTCTTATTGACAATCGATCTCATATATTCTGAAATGTTCCCAATCAATACAGCACATTCTCGTTGTAACGATAGCCGTTCTAATTTATTGTCACACGCATTCTAACAGCACGTTTGTTTTTTATATTCTTGCAAGACCATTATCTGAGACCATACCTTTTTCCGAGTAAATTAAAGAATAAACAATTTGTTTGTCGTATTTTTCAGTTTGCATGCTGCATTTTTTAAATTGCATGCCGTATTTTAATCCCTCCGTTATAAAAGCAAATTCAGTGTAACAAAACTCCCCGAGGGTGTCGTAGTAACGGGAGTTAATTGAACATTCATCTTGAGTTCTTTATCTGAAATTTTCACTCAATTTCAACCTCAGTTGTCAAATCTTGATTGTGGTTTGATAGTTTGGGCTGATCTCTAAGCTGGTTTTCCAAGTTGGAATCACCTCTCGGGAATATTTGAAACCGAAACCTCTCTGTTCATTTGATAACAATATTTGCCTTAATATGCAATTTATATTCCTCACATCTCCAGTTCCATTACAGACCAGCTTCGAATCATACGAGTATAAAATGCGAAAATCGTGAGTTGAAACGCTTTCAAAATTCGCTTCTTTTTTTTTTCTAAGTCGGGAGAAAAATAATGGAATGGAATAAACTTTTTACGGAATAACCCACAAATATTATTATGTAGGTATACCACCGATTTTCCGGTATCCTAGGTTCAAGACCTGAGTCAGATCGCCTATTTTGCCGGAATAACTAAGGTAATGTGATAATAATTCAACACTACCCCTTTGACTAATTATGCCTATCTTTTAGTTGTGAGAAACTTAAATTGAACAAATTAATCAAATATGAATTTGATGGTTAAATAAAATACATTAATATAAACGATACAGTTTATTGATATAAATGGAATTTGAGGGTATATTAAACAAATTCTATATACAAATATCATATACAGTTGATTAGCCACAAACAAATGTTTCCTTCGGCTTCTGCATTGTAACCCTGAAGTCGAGTTTTCTAAACACTTGAACTGTTTCTTGTACGAATACGAACTTGTGTTCGCGCTTTACTCTATCAATGAAACTTACACTTAGCATGGTAGTCATTTCTTGGAGTAAATGTTAAGAGATTAGGCAAGGAATTTCATAAGATCGGTGGAGCGGTAACAACCGCCAGCTGTCCAATGGTTGGAGTCTTGTGCTAAAGCAGGCATGGGCAACCTTTTTGACCTAGCGGGTCTCATAAGACATTTCCATCTTCATTCGGGCCTCTCATTCACTGCAAAAAATTCCGATCGTATTACAGAAAGCGAACTTGATTAATGTTTTAGACAAATATATGGATTACAATTATTATATCATTGATCAGCGAAGCAAAGGCAATAATTATTTCAGAATATAAATTATAAAATTGACTTTCTGGAGAGAAATTATACGTGATTTTAAATAGCTACTTAGATTGGCAGCAGGCCACAAAAAAAAGTTGATTCGAGCCACGAAAAATGTTGCCAAATCTGGCCCGCGGGCCTGTGGTTACCCATATGTGTGCCAAAGCAAAAAAGCTAAGCTATGCTTAGTAAATATCTCTCTATATATGAACCGGAAGTCAGTTCGGATGGATTCACCCGGATCGTTATAGCTAGAGTTTACTATGCATATATATATATATATATATATATATATATATATATATATATATATATATATATATATATATATATATATGTCTGTCTGTCTGGGTGTCTATCTGTGTGTGCTAACATCGTACTCGTAAATAGATAATGGAATTTATTCTTGTTATGAATGTTAAGATTAAAATTTTAGAACGTTTTCTTGAAAGCGATGTTTTGAAAATCAATCCCATTTTTTTCAAAACAATGTTTATTGCTCAGACAGCTTCAGTAATAGCAGTAGACAGTTGTCTATTTATAAATCTTTCCACGGATACTATGCAAGTTGAATTAATGGATATCAAAAATTCCTGAAATCAAATATTAAATTAATAAAAGTTTGGTAATTGTAGCACATTTTGAGTTTTCAATTCACCTGTAACTATTTTTCGGTGATTGTTTCTCGAAAGAAAAAAAAAAAAAGAAACATTGCCCCGATAAGTTTTCGTTTGTACTTTTTTTTTAAATCTTTCCTTTTTTGACACCATTTCAGTTAAAACCTTTGAAATAGCAAAATGGAAAATTTATGATATATTTTATTTGTAAAACGATGTTTCAAAAGTCAATCCCTGCAAAAGATTTTTTTAAACGATGTCGAAAAACTATTTCAAAATTGATTCGTAATGTTGCAAAACCGACGTAAACTATATTAAGACGTTTGTAATTACTATGTAAGTTCATTTTTTCGCTGTTTGTTAAAATTCAGAATAGTTATTTATATTTCTGTCTGTTTACAGATTAGTGCAAGGAGAAAATTATGAAATTATTTGAAAGAACAAAAAGGATTAATAAAAAATCTGTTACTTTCATTTTCATTTATTTCTGAAACTTGAAAAAGACCTTTTTTTTCTAATTATTTTCCTTTAATGAACTTTTGTTTAAAAAAAGGAATTGATAGGAAAAAATTATTGTGTATGCGTAGACCTGCTGCTTATCATGTGGTTTGTACGATTAGTTGTGCATTAGACTTTAAGTCACTGCATTTTACGAACCTGCTTGCTATATTTCATTAGCGTAATGGTTATGGTACTGGACTATCAATTGCTTTGGTGGGAGTTCAAATTACGCCTGATCTTCTAAATGATTTCGGATGTTAGTAGCTCAGCGTGACTCTCTGAGCTAGAAAAACAAACATATTTGTTGACACTGTTCTTTAAACGAATGGATGAGTGTGGGTTTGTTCGTGTGTGCATATGTTTTTTTTTTGAGAATAATTACATGAAATTACATTCTCTGATAAAGTCTATAATGATAATGAAATACATCAAATTCAATTTTTCTCATTGCAATTCACATAGAGGTAATTGAATAACTTGTATTCTAGTCCAAAATCCGAGTATATGCTAGTAAAAAACCTTTCTCGATATGAAATAAAGCAAAGAGTTGATGTTTAGCTTCATTTGTCAAGTAAAAAAAAAATCATGTGGACTATAAAATAGAAAGAAAACAAAAAAAGACTGTTAGAAGAATAAATAGACAAATCCGGGAAAAAATGTCATACTAATTCGAGAACGTGTCTCAAGTTCACAGGTAGAAAAAAAATGCTGACGATAAAAATGAAAAACTCAATAAAAAGCTATCCACCAACTGCGCGCTCAGTATAAATATAGACACGAGAGAGGAAGCGACACCATTGTTCCGATAGGCGAATTTCCGGAAACAAACTGAGGCATGTCGGGAAATATTTGACAACTATTATGTCATTGTCTTTTTCGTTTTACAATTTGCTTATTTATCTCTTCAAGTCAGTTCATATCTATCTATCCATTTATCTATCTGTGTCAGTTCCTCTTCATCTCAGTTTGTGGATTTCTATATTTCTCCCTGACAACGTTTGTTCGCATCATACGTTCAGAATCGATTTCTATTTCTATCGACTTACCATGCATGCTATCTATTCATTTATGTATCAATCTATCAACATATATATATATATATATATATATATATATATATATATATATATATATATATATATGTTTTTCATATCTATCTACCTGTCCTTTCAAATCTGTCTATTTATCTATCAATCTATCTGTATATCTCAGTCTTTTTATATCTATCTTGATATTTCTATATTTCTCGTTTTTTATATATCTATCTACCCGAGACCTTTCAAATCTATCTCTAACAGTTTTTCAGATGTATCTATCTATCTATCTATCTATCTATCTACCTATCTATTCATATATCTCCATATCTAAGTTTTTCATATGTACACACCCGTGTCCTTCCAAATCTATCTATCTATCTAAGTTTTTCAGATATATCTATTTACCCGAGCCCTTTCAAATCTATCAATGCATCTATCTATCTATCTATCTATGTAAGTACATATCTATGTGTCTACCTTTCCATATTGATATAAGTATGACTATCTCTTGATGCCCAGCGCAGCATCTATCTATCTATCTATCTATCTATGTCAGCCGACCGAGATAAAACTACATAATCAGTCTTCGTTTATCTCTTAGATTAACTGTCCATACCAAATGACTGAAGCACAAGTGGAAAATTCTCCACTACCTCACCCATCCAACATATTCAACTTTTGACGATGACAGACAAAAGTAGAGTGACATCACCCAGAAATGATCAAACTTTTTACCCTATCAATGGTCTGCGAAACAAGCTCACTGGTAGTATAGTCTGATGAACGAGTTATCGAACCACTACTCTACGAAGTGACGTGTGAATATATGTTAGAGCAAAAATAATTCAGACGGATGTTTATGTCGAACAGACAGACTTACACTATTCTTGGTCGCTTTGACCCTAATCAGCCTCAACAGTGAAACTGAACTCCTGAGGTAGTAATTCCCAAAGTGTGCTCTGTGGCCCCCTGCAAGGTAAGAGAGAATAAGAGAGACGAAAAAGTCTGGAAATCACTGACCTGAAGTTCGAGAGAGACGACCTTCCCCGTTGAGTGCGGTTGTCTGTTCGAAGGGAGGTCTGATTTTCCTATAGAGCCATTGGCAGTCTCGGCCCGGTCGACATGGGAGATGTGATTCAAGAGCCGGCCAAGGGCGAGGCATGGCCATTGGTTAAGAAATAGACTGTCATTGTAGATATTTATTGCACACTTGTAGAAATAGCCTGCAGCCTTTTTTTTTTAATAGTGGAAGAAAAGCAGACGACAAATTTACTTTCGAAATAAATGAACTAGCATTTTAGAACAGAAGTCAAAAGACACATTCATTTAGGCTCTTCACCTACGCAGCTTTGAGTTAATTACAAAGAAAATGAAAAACACACTCTTATGAAATGAACCAACATTACAGAAGTCTGAAGGAAGAAACATTCAAGTGGTTTGCTTCAATAACTTCTAAAGGCTTTATGGGCTCATGTTACTTTAAGCGTCGTAAATTGGATGTAATGGTAATCCTTGATCTCACGGATGTAAAACTTAGTAGCAAACGGTATACAATGGCTCCTAAAAGTATAACTGTACAATGTATTAATCAGATATTAACGCTATATTAAAGCTAAAAGCCATTTATTTGTTCATCAGAATATTGCACACCATATATTCGTCGACGTATTACAGAATCAGTGTATCGAACATGTCGAAATGTTGACGTAATTTCTATTTTAGGAACATCCAGAGATTCTTGACAGTCTGTATGTCTGATAAAGAACAAATTGGTGACTTTAACTTTGATACCGAGTCAATGTATGATCGATATGTTGAATAGTTATACTTTTTGGAGCCTTTGCATGATTTTGGGGGCATTTTAATACTGTGTTTAACTAACATATTCTACATCCGTAAAATTAAAGATTGCCATTACTTCCAATCTAGGACGCTTGAAATAACACAATTTTGCGAAAATTGCATGGAAAATGAAAAGTACACTCGTAACCTTTTAAAATAGAAGCCTCACGATACGTGTATTTATGCTCTCTGTGGCTACAATTAAGTAATAATCACAAAGAAAGAAAACTACTTAACTAGTGTTGCGAGTTCGATTCTCACTATGTGCGAAACTGCTGTAACTTTGTATCAGACTAAGGTGAACAATTTGGCTCCTGCGGTAGAACGATGTTTGACAAGCTAGTCTCGATATCATAGCGATTGGTCGCCTCAAAGGGTGTCCAAATTCTGTAGCTGATGAAGCTAAGGCTGCCATAACTGAACATTAAAAAGGGGGAACGTTCCCCAAGATATCTTGCCCAGGGGCGTAGCCAGGTTCTAAAGTTAAGGGATGGGAGGGCAAGTACATAAAAAAGGGGGACGTGTAGCTAATAATTTCAAATTCATTCAACGTTTTTATTTTGTAATTAAAACAAAACACGAAGAAGATACTCTTTCAAATGAAGTACATAATTGTTATTTTGTTTTTTTAAATCAAAACACAATAAAAATCAGTTTTACGGAAGACTCATAAATCAATATGATATTTAAAATCAGAATATAATCAGAATGTGTGTTATTTGATTATTCGACATTTTTTAAAAATACCAATAAAAAATAATGAAATCCGACTTTTATTGCACAAGGGAATTCAAAAACTAGAATATTGTTGAAAGGGTGCGACGCTTGAAAATGTGTCCAGAGTGACTGCCCCTTCCCCCCTCTTGCCTCACCACTGATCCTTCCCTTATCTAATACACATTTCAGTTCTATGTAACCTCGAAGCAATAATTAATTTTGCTGTCCGTCCGAGGCTTTTTTTAAAACTCTTTCTAGATCAGTGGGTCCGAAACTTTGAGAGAAAAAAAATTGAACTTTAAAATCATACTTGTTCAAGATTACTTTTATTCGAATTCTAATGTACGATACAATATTCGCAAAGTCAGATTCAGAAAGAACACTGCTACAGATCCCCAGGCAACATTTAAGGGATTCCCAGTGGTCTGCGGACCCCAGTTTCGAAACTACACTCCTAAACGAAGGACATGTCCGGGATAATACGAACGTTTGACAACTGGAGACGAAGCTGAAGTCAATTTCTACGCTCAGATGATATGATTTTCCCGTGTGCAAAAATAAGGTTTGGAAAATTATAACCCACCAAGTGGAAAAAATGGAAAAAGCATGAGAAAAGGTTTTTGGCGGGGTCTGTTTTTTTCTCTGTCTCTCGATAGGCCAACTGCCTACTGTATTACTGGATAAGGGTAAGATGGGCGTTTTCTCTTTGAATACCAGACTCTTTTTTTATCAGGGCACTCTAAAAGTATTCACTGTGAACTTACAACTCACATTTTATTCATCTCTAATCCCGTTCACCCCCCCTCTCTCTCTCTCTCTTTCTCTCTCTCTCTCTCTCTCTCTCTCTCTCTCTCTCTCTCTCTCTCTCTCTCTCTCTCTCTCTTTGCGTTACACCTTTTCTCTTTCTTCCTCTCTGTCTGAATCTTAACCCCCCTCTCTCTCTCTCTCTTACCTCTGCGTTTGCCCTTTTGTCTCAACCCCTCTCTCTCTCTTTTTCTCTGTTTCCTCTCTCTTCCTCTCTTTCCGTCTCTCTTTCTTTTTGTCTCTCCCCTCCCTCTACTACTCCCTCCACCTCTCTACCTATCCCTCTGACTCTGTCTCTATCCCTCTTTACCTCTCTCTGCCTCCCTCTCTGCTTCGTTATCTGTCTCTCCCTCCCCTCTCTCTCTGCCCCTCCCTCCCTCTTTATTACTGACCCTCTCCTTTTCTCTTGCCACTCCAAAAAGAAAGGACGCTACTGAAATAAGTTACTCTCCATTGTTTCTCCACTAGCCGATTCACCTTCCAATCCACCCGCCTCATCTACCCACCTGCATATCTATCTACCCAGGTATTCGTCTTAGATATGTTCTTGGATGCACGTATGGGGAAGATTTACAGCAGACTGGATTATTTTTGGATGCGTGTGTGTGTGTGCGCGCGCACGTGTGTGTGTGTATACGTGTGTGTGTGTGCATTAGTCCGTTTGCCTGTGAGTGTGTCTCAGTATGTATGCATGTCTCTATTTTTATGTGCTTGTATCAATGCGGTGGGGTCGTGTGTCAGTGTTTTCGTTCGTCTCTACTACTTCTGCTTTCGATTTGCCAAAGAAAACAAGTTCTATACGAATCCGTTTTTCTTGCATTCGAGAGACAAGCGTAAGGCAGATAGAATTCCGATATTGTTATATTTATCTACTGGTGTTTGTTAGACAAAGCAAACTTTGATATATAGTCATACCAACAGTGAACTCGGTGAAGATTAAACTCACTAACATTGATTTGCAGAATGAATCTTGTTAAGTCTTTTCTGCACTATAAACTGTTCAAATACAGGGTGGGATGGAAATACCTTGACATTTTTCAAAATGTTATTTTTATCGTTACAATTTCTCTGGTAGCTTCTCAATGATCTAACAATACACTGCTTGAAGTTTAGTCAGCATGGATCGTCGGGAGGTACTGCAAGATGCTTTTCCATCAAAACAAATCCTGCATTTACTACACAGCGGACGTTTAGGAAACATTTTAAAACACGAAGCTCACCTTCTCGGAACACTCTGTTATAGTAGGTAAAGTAATGCACTGTGGAGCATGGGCGCCCCCTGCTACATTGCTTGGGAGGGGGAAAACAAGGATATCTTTCTGGATGGAGATATATTTGGATTGCATCTTGCCAGCAACCGTTCCCATCAAGGAATGATACTATTGTTCTATGTAGGTACCTCAAGATGGGGTTACATAAAACAATTGTGCTGCACCATTATCCTTTATTGACTATCGAGTTTGAACTTTCAACCCCTAGATGCCCATGCCGAGGATTGGTTTGTAGTGTATGTCACTGGGGTTTTTCTCAGTCTAGTAGTAACAGTTTTGCTTGTTTACAAACCCGCTCTAATGAAAGTGAACCTTTTTTGATATCAAAAGGAAATCAAGGTTGGTCTTTATTCAAATCGTCTACATATCTGTTGCAAAGCATTATTCTTACTGCTTTATCTTTCAGTGTCAATTCTCTTACAAGCTGAATTTTGTAAGGATGGAATTTTAACTCGTAATATATGATCTGGAGTAGGCTTCGACAACTGATGCTATGTGTCATGGAATGGCATGGATCTGGTCTTTTGGGGCTTCACAGAATGGCGTGTAGAACACAGATCACGTTTTTATGCGAACGAACCTACCGAGAGTAGCCAATAGGACATGTGTCTCGCAAAGAACCATTCCCATGCCATTTCCTTACCAACAGTATCAGTGTCTAAAGAAAGTGAGATTCGTGCGTCAAAATGTTTCCTAAACATCTTCTGTGTAGTTGTTACAGAGTTGGTTGTGATTAACCCTTTATTTTTCAACAGCAAAAAACACGTTACTGTAATGACCAATGATCAATGCTGACTGAACTCAAGGCAGTGAACTGTTAGATCACCCAGGAGCCATCAACAAACTGAAGTGTCATCAAAAGAAACAACATTGTGTAATTGTTCTTGGACTGTTAAACTAACGTAAAATCTTGGTGTTGTTGTATGTGCCATGAAATTCGGAAACAGGCTAGGTTGCATGGACAGCGTTGTTTCCCAACCTTTCTTGCGAAACGCACACTCATTTTCCCAAGCCTATAATTGCTACAAATGAATGAATATTCGTTAGATACTATCAATACAAGTAGATCTTATTTTTGTAGGGTTGGTTAAGATACACCCAAGAAATAAGCTGCAACAAAAGAGAATGATTATTTCTATTATTATTCGGACTATCCACATCTTGGTTGTTTTTCATACAACATTTTTTCGGCCGTTGTACTCTACGGCCTTGTGGTGTGGGGGAAGTTACAAACAACGTAAGTAACCGACGGGGGTATATAGACCGCACTCCCCTCTTAGCAGTAGTAGTATTTTTGAATTATTATTGTCTCACACTGGGATTGAACTTAGAACCATTAGATTACTTGCAGTAATTCTGTCTGATGATCTAACCACTATGCTATGTGTTCATATGGACAACCGGTGCGAATTTTTTAGGAGCCTTAATCCTCAGGTGGCAGTTTTTGGTATTTGATGTTACTGTTTTCTGTCCTTCATTATCAAAGGTTCCCATATGGTATCCATTTCAATGCTAGGATTACTGAGGCAGTTTTTCTTGCCTAGCGTATGGGCCGACTCTTTCAATTTTCGAATCTTCCAGTGTTCTTCCCGATCAATTATTTCAACCTCATTCCACGAGGGTAAGTGGTCTCCCTTTTCCCTCCATACGTGATCAGCTATACTCGATTTGTTAGTTTCACCTTTGCTCACCGCTTTTCGGTGTTCTTCCACCTGAGCCTTCAAGGGGCGACATGTTTCTCTTGTGTACTCGTGAACACAGCTGCACGGTATTGAGTATACACAGATGATACCAGATGATACCAGACGAAGGCCATAGAGTACAACGACCGAAACGTTGTATGAAAAACAACCAAGATGGGGATAGTCCGAATGATAATAGAAATAATAATAATACCTCATCTCAAAAATTCAGAGGAAAGAGAATGATTTCAAAATCTGTTTAAACGCCCTCGGATACAGCACGTACTCAGTTCGATTGATCACACCGAGTGGGTAAGACCACTATCAGACAGAGTGGAAAGCATTGTGGTCGACCAAAGAAGCTCGGCGAATGTTTTGATCAGTTGACGAAAATTATCACAACGTATGATCGCCTCAAAACAGCTCCAGAAGTCCCGAAGATGTTAGATTGCAGGGAATCTCCTTCGTGTGTCATCTCGCTCTGTAAGGCAATGGCTACGAGAGACCAGGAGGAAAGGTGATGAAGCTGTGAAGAAGATGTTTATCGGTTCTGTCAATCGAAGAGAAATCTTTTGGCCTTTGCCAAAGAAATCACAGATTGTTTTGAGGAAGATCAGTCTTGTTTCGTGGTCTGATGCGTCAGAACTGAACAATTGGACCCGAAAGTAATTTACAAACATACCTGTCATCATCAGTTTATATCTTTAATTCGTTTATTATCCGCTTTTATGAATATACATATATATATATATATATTTAGACATATATATATATATATAATTTAGTTTTTACTGAGCATATCTTTCTTTTTTTCCCTTGTGAAGGCCTCTTGCTATCTCAATAGACAATGGAGCAGAATTGAAGTGACAACCGCAGGGAGCAACCCTGGGTGAAATGTATTGAGATTCTGGGATGCCAAGTTAACAGAATCTCCGTCCTGGCCTTAATCCAAAGAGAAATGGATCACGTTAGGTTTGGCACTAGTCTCGCAGCAGGAGCTGCCATAAGGGCGTTAAAGTTGGTATCTAACTACCTCAAGGGGTCTCCCCTCCTTGGTTTTTGAATTGGAGTTTTCCTTCTGAACTGGTTGACTTTCCAAGGCTAGGGAGCCCAGTCTGCCCTGCTATTTTACCCAGAGATGGATAGAAGGAAAAAGACGGATTCATGCTTTTTCCAAGGATATTAGAGCGAAGTGAACATAAATAATCTCAACCAGAGCCCCTGCTCGCTGATTCCATTGTTCTTTGTGTTAATCGCTGCACCACTCACACCGACATTCTTCTTTCTTATTCCTCTAAAAATGTTTATTCGGCTCCTGTTTCTATCTCGTCTTCGACTTTTGCAGAAGAAGTCCGTTTATGGAATGGGTCAAGAATAGAACTTCTGTATAAGCACTAAATGAAAACACACACAAAAACAAAATAAAAATGAATTTGAAGAAATACTTAGAAACAAAAGCGGTCTGTATTCTTCAAGCAGCTCCTAAAATAGAACTGAAGGTGTTATTTAAACTACGGCTCAGACACAGGGCTTTCTAACGTGCACTTTACCTGCTGATAACATAAAAGGTTGTCATTCATTTTATCAGGGCGGAAAATGAAGGCAGTAAACACGAAGTGAGAAAATGGCAAAACCAAGAGGTAGACCTCGTATGAGCGCAACAATATTAACCCATTACTTACGAATGTCTAAAATTTCTATCATTGTTGTTCTATGGCTAACAGAAAAAAAATCATTCTAGTGATAAGGAGACCGAGAAAACGCCACCTTAGGATATAATACTAAAGTTTGCTTTATCCTGCATTTAGCTCTAACCGCAGAGCCAGACAGGCCACATGATGTGCACTAAAGTACATGTGTAATCCATGCCTCTTTGGCTATCAACTCTGAATGCTTTTATGTGAGTATTAATAAGCCCCTTGTTACCTTTCTGTGGGGTCTGCTTCATAGTTAAGTGCGCTTTCTTATATTGGGTTTACTGCGTTGCCCCTACACCCGGTTCAAATACATAGCAATCATTCATCAGGTTTTCCGAGAAGTAGTCATTCTGTGGTAGTATTAAGTTGATATACAGTCACATATATACACATACACACAACTAAACACACACACACACACACACACACATACACACGCATATAACCAATTTAACGATTAGAAGCAAATGTCTATTTGTTCAAGTACTTATGTGACTGATTTATTAAAATACGATCAATCAACATATAATTATACGATGTTTAACGGGTTCTTTCTTTGATTTCATGATGGAAACACCGACCATGAACTTGTTTTGGCATTCGTAATTAACCTTTGATTATTCAGTTACAACTGCGTTATAAAAGGGGGCTATTGTATAAATACATCATACACATACCCATACACACACACACACACACACACACATATATATATATATATATATATATATATATATATATATATATATATATATATATATACATATATATACGTATATATTTATATATATATGCAGATATTTGTGTGTGTGATGATTACAATATTTTAATTGGAACTTATTTAGATTGGCACTGATGTTACTATGTTGCAAATTGAGCAATCCCAGATCGCATGAATATGTAAAGAAATGAGCGTCGTATGAGGATGAGACCTGTATTCAACAGATAGCAGACAATACACGGCTCTGCTCTTACCTACTGAGCTACTGCACTCTAGCAAAGCAGGAGTTCGAGAAGCGTACTTATATCACTTTTTCTCCATTCATCGATCATATATATATATATATATATATATATATATATATATATATATATATATGTATGTATATATATATACCCTTGGAAATAAAGTGGACAGTTACAAAAAAGGTGGAACAATGTGTCCGTAGGTTAATCACCAGTTTCAACAGTTTATTTCATTGCATTATTCACTAATATCATTATAATTTCTTCTATGCTGTGGCCTTATATTGCGTACTGACGTATATGTATGAACTGTTAATCCTTCTAGTGCTAAGGCCGCTTTACTACGACATCGAACATCATTATGATAACGATATTGACTGCTTTCTCATCATATTTGTGTCTTATCAAATAAGAAGAGTATACAACGAATGTCACCTTCACTTACTAGAATATTTTTTTTAATTCTCATGAGAGAAACTGAAATCACACAGCTACCATACCGTAAAAAAGTGCTTTTAAGTGCTATTAGATGGAGAAATACAAGGTTTCCAAAGAACTTTTTAGCTTTAAATTCCAGAGAACTACAACAAGCAAATAACAGGGGGAAATAAAAAAAATAATGCAAACATAATTAAACACAAACAGACTGTGTTCAAAACCCGAGACGTGGTTTACACCATTTTTGACATTTGTTTCCGACATTATCAACAAGATTATTCACCATATATTCTGACACCTCCATAACAAATCCGATTGTATATCATAACAATCCCAATTTCTCTTCGGGTACGAACAAAATCCACTTCACCTAAGCAATAAACCCAATTTCACATCAGCAAACATCCAAATTTCATTTCATCCGAAAACATAATTCTGCATCCGTTACAAACCCAATTTTACTTCAGCTGCTAACTCAATTTCACATCAGAATCAAACACAATTTCTCGTCAGTTCGTAAACACATTTTCAATTCATTTGCAAACTATTTTTTATGACTTTTTCAATTAGGGCACAAATTGATTTAACTCGTATTTTCAGTCACTGAACAAATCTTCTCAATCACAAATAGTTTTATTACATAATTACTGAAACAAATACTTTTATTACAGAAACAAATATTGACAAATGTTGATAATTGTTTTCAAGTGTGGAAAATATGGATGCCTTCAATCTTTCAATATGGTCTGAAAGTGAATCTGACTCTTAGTGAATTTCCTCTGCCACCACTCTCCTTCCTCCTTTTGGAAGCAGCAAGTAGCTTCTTGCTTTTCCCATTCTCTCATCAAAGTAGACGATCCGTCTATGCAAGCGACGAGCAGCTTCTAACATTCTTCAGATTAGTCTGGATGGAAGTGAAAATAGGATCTCATACACCCTACCCCATCCCCCTCTTTCTTTTCTCCACTCTCTATGAACGCCTTCATTCTTTCAAGTGAATTAAGCTCTCACAGACTTGTAGACGTTTTCCGAAGGTGAAAATTTGAAAAAGTAATTTTTTTTCTATTAAATCTGCCTTGTTTTTAAAAAAAACGAATCTAACACTCAACACAAAGATGTACTTATAGTTTCTTTTCGACCATAATTTTCTCTCAAAGAACATTTAATTTTAATTATTGCGTTGAAACAGATAGGAACTTCAGATATTTGATTGTTATAAAATGTATCCTTTTCTATTCTAAATTGAAAGAAAATTCATTTAACACTATAGTGTTCCCCTCCTATATAAGAGTACAGAACTATTTCAAAATTGAATTCTCCTCCCAACTTCACCAGTTGCATGGGAAAATGATGTCCTCAGGGGCTAAGAAAAATGTCTCGGCAGATAGTCCTTCAGATTTGGGCAATAGTTATTAATTCTGTTTATACTCAATACAATCACAAAATAATCATTTAATAGCAGTTTTCTGTTGTAAGAAAAAGTCAGAGCTCAATAACTCTTTAAACTGAGTCCAGCATGGAAATAAGTCAGTTTTGTGCCTCAGAGGTCTTTCAAACTTACTTTTGCTTATATATCCAGTAACATCTCCCCCACTGTGCAATTCTCTCATATATGTATCTTAAGGAATAAAATATTCTACCTTTAAGAGTCAAGGTGTTGGAAATACATGCTACCTTTCATCAGCAACAGATCAGTTTTAACTGCACAATAGAAACAGAAAAAAAATAGTACTATCAGTTCTATGAAAGACCAACAAAACATAAGTTTGCAGAAGATGAAACAAGAATAAATAGTGTGACTTGTAATGATTGCTACAGTGCCTAGTAGCAATATAGATGCCAAAACGCTGTATTGCAGATAAGCTCCTCTTTGTTGACGATTAAAGCTTACTCAACAGAGATTCGGAACAGTTTCAGGAACATATCAACGAGCTAAACGCAGTAGGGTTGCAATTTGATGATTTTCAAGATGAAAATTCGGCAAATTTGGACCTGAGATCTAACTGGTTCCGAAAATAGAGATTTACTATCGAGCCAAACGGAAAATTAACATAAGAATAACGACCTTTTACATGCGAATATGATACGATATAAATATATATTACAATACACAAAAAATATGACTTTTTATTCAATTAAGCTCAGTTTGATAATGGATTTTAAATAATGTATTTATTTTGGTGAAGCTATTTGATTTGGTGCCCGCACAAAACAAATCTAGTCTTGTATGGCAAAAGACCTCTGACAACTCTGAGACGCAGTGCTTGAAATGCAGGACACTTGAGTCAGTGTAGGGAAGACGGGGTTCATGACAGTCAACCAAACACTAGAGACCTTGGACATTTCCATTAACGACATCCAGTTGAAACAGATCGAAGAATTCAAATACCGGGGTACTGTCTTCACTGAAGATGACAAGTTTGAGAGATAGAGACCCGAACGCGAGAAACGAACAACGTCAGTTTCCTTCTCCCCTGCTCCCTAATGGAAATCAAGGACCAGCTGATCAACGCCATCGTCCTGCCCATGCTGACCCCCTTGTGTCGGACGTGGACACTGACCAAATCCCAAGAGAGGACGATCACGGCCTCTGAGATGAGGTACCTCAGACGAATAACAGATAAAAATGAGGAAAGACTTGGTTAGCAACGGGAAGATCAGAGAGATTGTCGAAGGGGTCGCCTTCCACCCCTACATCCAGCGCCAGGGAGTTGAATGGTTCGGACACCTGACAAGAACAGCAATTGAACATCAAACGTTCGGAGCCTACAACCTCATAAGTCCAGGAGTCCGGCCAAGAGGACGACCTTTGATCAAGGGCGTGGTAGTTACACTCAGGTCCCATGGCCTGACTGTTACAGAGACGACCTACCAAGCCGTCACCTTCTCACGACACCTTGCACTGCACGTGGGATATGAAATGAAGAAAGAAAAGATAACTTTTACTGATATACATTTTGTCTTATAGATTAAAACAATCCTGGCTGCCATAGAGTCAAATTACAGTCTTACTTCTATTCCGACAGAAGATAATTACTGCAATTTTTGTATTGTATATATAATTAAAAGGTATATAAAACTTGTCTGTTTAGCTCATTCAGTCAGAAGGCCGCCTTCCGATAACATGGTTGTGATTTCAAATCACGGTAAGTAAATGGTAATTTTATTTATAGGTTTGGTCCAACGTGACAGTGAAGAGTTTACTCCCTTAAATTAGGTGAGGAATATTCTTATTGCTGGGGGAAAACATAGTCAACTCCAACCTGGACTGGATAATATGTAAATATTGACGAAGAGTTGCTTAAGGTGGCACAACGCCAATCCATTATGCAGTTGTAATATTCAAATCTTTAATTTTTTGACATTAGTTTTCATTTAATCGTCTGCTGTTAAAATGTATTACAAAACGACTCCATGGTTGTTCCAAAACTTTGGTTCATGGTGGTAGTCAAACTCCTATAGAATTGACTTTATTTTCGCAATTAGTCAGACATTGAAGATTGAGGGAGGGGGAGAAGAAAGAGTGATTCTGTGACTTCATGTCCTTTTAACTGGCGTTTTACTTTTATTTATCTTTGCTTTTTTTTCTTTCTTCTATACTCTTTCCAACCCTAACCGTCCATAGTAGAAAATTTAAACTTAGTGCAACCACTCCTCTCAATAAGTACAGAAACCTTATTTTTTTAATTTGGGTGAGTGGCTGAAATAGTTTCAGAATGGAGTGTGACCCTGAAGCGGTCAAGCTTGTTCTGTAATATAATCATAACTTCTATTTTGTTGACAGTGGATAATGAGTGTCCAAAATGATGCTTCATTTGCTCATGTGTTTAGCACGTGTTTTAAACAATTTATTGAAATCGCAATTCTACGGCATTTTCCTCTGATGCTTGTGTACGCATCCACTTAAAATCCTGCACACTCAAATACACAAATATTATGGAGTCTCCGCCCCATACATCGACGTTGAAAACTGCTGGCTTGTTATATTTCTCCATTCCAACTCACATCTATTCATTTTTCAACATCAAAGAACAAAAAAAGATACCGAGTTGGCCCTGGAGTTCATTGTTATTGTCATAAGAAGTGTTCAATTTTAACTAACTTCATTCAGAAAGACCACTTTTGATTGTATTGTGACGGCAGCCATGTCAGCATTTTTAAATTGCCAGAATTGGTGCTTTTTTTGTTTATTGAGTCTAACATTAAAGATGAAAGGAAACAACCAACAGTTTTTCTCATATTATGCTTTTAAATTTTTTTTCAAGTGAAAATGTTAGCTGAGCACTGCTCGAAGAAAGAATCGTGCAGTTTATGAGAAAGCAATGTGAATGATTGAAAGCGTCCAAATGTGAACCATTATTGTTAATTTTTGACAACTATTTTATTGAAAATAGCCATCCAAAATTGTCACAGTAATTAACAGAGGTTTCTTTATTTCTTTTGCTGGCTAAGCATGTATTTATGTGTCACAGACCGCACCAATGGTGCTAGGTGGACTAAAGATTTAAATATTCACACCTTATTTTGTCGAGAAAAAAAACAGGATTTTGGTGGGAATGGGAGTAGATTCTCTTGAGTAGGTTTAAATGGTGGTTCAATTTGCAATATATATTTATACTACTTTGATCCTTTACTTTGTGCCCGGCAACATTCACGGTTCCTATTGAGTGGCCAACCAACCTTGTCTCAATTTTGTAGTTGTTCCTCTCATTATTTTTTCATATCTATCTTACATAATATATATATAACATCTATATATATATTCATAATTATTCCTATTTGCTATATTTCTACTGTTATTTATGTATTTAATAATAATAATAATAACAATAATAATAACAATAATAATAATAACAACAACAACAACAACAATAATAATAATAATAATAATAATAATAATAATAATAATAATAATAATAATAATAATAATAATAATGATAATAATAATTCAAGATCAGCGAACCAGTGGTGAGATTCATAGCCAAGTCTATTGAAAACTGGAAAGTAGACTTGCACTGCTACAGGTAAGGATAAAAACGGGAATATTCCAGAGACAGCACAGCAAACGAGGACAGAAAAGTGGGAACAGAAAAAAAAATATCCGGAGAATTCAATAAACAGATACAGGATGTTGCAGACCAGAGATTATGGACATGGCTACGAAAAGGAGACCCAAAGAGAGAAACAGAATTGCTCATTATGGCAGCCCAAAACAAATGCATTAGGATGAACTATATCCAAGCGAAAACCGATAGAACACACACAGCAAATGCAGCATATTTAAGGAAAGGGGTGAGATCATAAACCACATAACAAGTGAATGCAGTCATCTAGGCCAGAAGAAGTATAAGCATAGATACTGTAAAGTAGCAACAGTTATACACTGGGGACTGAGTGAACGAATGGGATTTAACCACGCAGAAAAGTGGTACCAACACAAACTGGAGAGAGCCCTGAAGAATGGAATTCACAAATTACGCTGGGACTTTAACATCCAAACTGAGCACCCCATCTGAGCGAGAAGACCAGACGTAGTAATCGTGGACAAGAGGAGACCCTACCAAATAATAGACGTAGCTTTACCTGCAGACCACAGCGTAGGTATGAGAGTGAAAAGTTAGGAAAATATCAGGACCTGATAGAGGAGCTGAGGGAGGTGCTGAACATGAAATTCTGGGTAGTACCAGTTATAGCAGGTGCACTCGGGACTGTACAAAATATACTGAAAGTGAGATTGGAAGAACTAAGGATAGAAGGAAGTGTCGAAACTTTCCAGACCACAGCACCGCTGGGGACTGAGCTAATAATGAAGTGAGTGCAAGATATATGAGATCTATGACCCCAGCTGTTTGCAGTGGCCTAACAGGGAGACGTAGAGAAAAAATAAGTAACAAAGAAGCACCATAAATGGTGATGTCAATGTATATATATATATATATATATATATATATATATATATATATATATATATTGCCTCCTCTATTCAGGGTTGAGCACTCTTTAGGTGAGGTAACTCATCCATTGTAAGCTTATGCAATGCTCTTCCGTAGGAATAAAGCAATCTGGTGGATGGGGAATTTCTGCGTAGATAAATATATCGCTTATATTCAGCCTTATTAACCGTCCAGTTCCGTAGCCCAGAGGTAGGATACCGGTCTCCGGGTTTGAATACATCGAAACAGCTGTCTTTGGATGACACAATAATATATATATATATATATATATATATGTGTGTGTGTGTGTGTGTGTGTGTGTAAGATTTTGGGGAAGTGTTGTATTGTCTGTATATGTAGAAGCTCAGCTCCTCTTTCTCCCTCTCTCCAAAGCCCGAACTGTCATAATTAACAAGGTTGCCAGGCTTATGTTCCTGGTTGAGATCTGACTGGTGACTAACATGAACTGAAATCAAAGCCAACAACAGTAACATAATAATAGAAATATATTATTATTATTTTACATTAAAAATGTAGATCTATTATTGAAACTTCATGTTTATCTAATGTTACCCGATTCCTCCTAATGGTTAGGCCTTATTCGAAGATGTTGCCTGATAATAGTGAGTGTCAAAAACGACAAATCGGTCGCTTAAAATGAATACGGAATATCTGCTCGGCGCTTGGCGTAGAGTAATGGTTAACAAGCTAGTTTTGCTAGAATACGTACACAAGATCGGTAAGCACAATTTCAATACGTACCAACGTACTTATAGCCTTGTGATAGACACATGTATTACGCACTATGTTGCGGTAAGCCGGACATTGTAGCGTGGTCTTCGGTAGTAGGCAGTTGAAATGGTTCAACTCACAGGAAATCGACAATTTCCTTCCAAATATTCAGCATGTAGGGTCTGCTCCTCGTAGGATGTTTCCTCTCAGAGTTCAAGGACCACTTTCCGAACAAAATCCGCTGATCCAGCGTCCACAACTAGCAAGCGATTATTTCCGAGAGGTTGAATCGCCAATTTGCAACCGTTACACCGAATCTCCTAGGATCTGTTGTCGCTAATATTTTGCAATATGTTTAGTAATGTAGCTTGACCACAGAACGTCATAGCCGTGTTATACGTGGTCGAATGATAGGAAAGAAAAAATCTAGTCACGTGGCTTAAATACACGTAAGCATTATGTGGTTTCGACCAGGAAAGTGTGTTGAAAGCGACCAGCAGGCATAAAAAAAATTTCGTTTCGTTCCTGCTCATCATTCTTCTCCCCTTCATTCTCTCTCTCTCTCTCTCTCTCTCTCTGAATAAAAAGAGAACTCAGAACTAATAAGACCCAAAGAGTATTTCAGTATCAACAACAAGATGGAAGATCATTGGCGATTTTCTACTTTCTGAGACGTTACAAATATTTCACAATGAAAAAAATCACGAGTATATTTGATTTCTATGAGATGATTCTTTTACGAAATGAATTTAACGGGGTATCAATAGAGAACTGAGTTCGTGACGTCACGTTCCCATGGTTGCATATCATTGGATCTAAATATGCTTATATTCATGAGAATTAAATTTAATATTAAAAACGTTTTCATGCCATATGTTATATTTGTTTAGCGCATGTGTTTCTCAATTATTGAATAATGTTTATTTGCTAATTTATTTCTCCAAAAGTTTCAAAATACCTCGTTAAATCGTAAAAAAATTTAATATATATAATGCTAAAAGTCTTGATGCCCAAGGATTCTTCCCCAAATATTTCTCCATTTATATTTTCTTGATGGTGGGTAGATATCCATAAATGAGGGAAAATGATATTAAACGCGTTTACGCCCTTGTGTGAAAACACATCTTACGGTCGTGAATATATATTTATTACTTAATCTGCTTCTTTAATCAAAGCTTTTCAAAAATATGAAATATTTTTTGTTAAATACTTCACGGGTGATAATTTGAATTTAAGAAAGATTAATTTTTTTCCACCCCCGCCAATCACTGAACTACCCCCATTTAATTACATTTTAATTTTCCCAATCCCGTCACACGCTTAATCCAACCCACACTTTTATTCGGTACTCGAAAGAACATCTGGAGGTTTCTGTTTGGGAAAGTAAGAGGGGAGATATCTTTCAAAAAATCATCAAATAAATCAATGCAATCTTATATTTTCTTTTCAACTTTTTTTTTTTTAATTATTTCCATGTTAATGTTGGAAAAACTACAGTATTTTTCATAGCGATATTTTAACTTTTTCTCAGAGCTGAAGACACATTCTTCATACAATCTCTGTCTGCTCCCCAAGTACCGCATATCGGCCTGGTCACCGTACTCGGAAAAATATTTTTTTAAATCTTATTGGAAAAATCCAGAGTCGAGTAAGTAAGTACCAGAATTGAAAAGTTTGAGTTATGAAGTTACGTTCAAAGAGTTTTAAGAAATCTTTTTTTTTAGCCATAGATTAGTGGTACGATGGAATAGATTACTAACCGTAATAGTACTATCAACTGATGTAAATATTTTTTTTTTTAAATCATTATGTTTATTGCCCCACAGTAAATATTTGGAGCTGTGGATGTTGCATAGATATTATTATTACGATGTGTTAATGTACATACAAATTGTATGCTATTTTTTTAGCACTGAAATAAATGTTATGTTATGTTATGTCATGCCTGCTTGCTGAACCGCACGTGTCGCCGTGTGTCAAGAAACCGTTTAAATAGCTACCTAATTAAAGAAATCTGTCTTCTATTTTGAACTGGATATTCCGGGAAGGAATAGAATTTACAACATTAGCTTTCCGAAGAACATTTGCACTCTGGAACGAAACGCTGACCCGTTTTATACCGATGAATGTAATCACTTCATGTCATCGACGCCATTTTGAATGCTTTGTTTGGAGCCACCAAAACGCAACCATGGATACATGAATTCAGACCTCCGCGCTGTAATGGTTGAAATAAATATTGCATGCCCTTTTGAGGGTGATCAATTCAAAACTTGGAGAAAGTTGTTACTTCTCACGCCTTTAGGCAGTAATCACTAAAATGTCTGAATTTTCCACAAAAATAGCGTGAATGCTACCGGGCACAAACTGGAGGATCGATCTAGCATGAAGTTACAGTGTTGGGAATGACCAACAAAAATGTTGGATAAAGGAATGATTAATGAATAAGTTATCTTTCTCACTTTTTGTTGAGCTCCCAAAGATGATTTGAATTTTCAAAATAAAGCGGACACTAACTAGTGACCAATTTAGCATTAACTTACAATGCATATTGAGCCCTCAAATAAAGACCTGTTTTGAAAGGGAATTTCCAATAAAAAACAAAAAATGATATTTTCTTGTACTTACGAACTGTAAGAGCTCGGTAAGGTCTGGATTGATAGATATAAATGTTAGAACATATGGATAACATAGACCCAGCAAAAGAGATTCAATTGGTGATTTAAGCAGAATAATGTATCACAAAGCAACGTTTCCACTAATATTATGTTGTCAGTGTGTGCAAAAATATTAAGTTCCTCAAAGTCTCCGCGGGACAAAAGTATGTACGCACTGAATGCTTATGAAAAATGTAAACCTGCTTCAAGAAATTAACAATGTATAAATATCATATCTGAAAAAATACCTAACTAATTGGAGGAAAAAAGTTACCTAAATAATATAATAATTAATTACTTTAATATTTTAGGTAACTCATTTTTTCGAGTATGGATTGCAAAAACGTGGGTGCCCGTACACATGGTAACCACTAAGAGGGAACTATGCTGTAGAGTGTTCATGTTACTCGTCTACTTGTGCAGTAAGATCATGTTTTTCAGATTAATCCTATTCAGAAACAAGGTTCCCTCCAAGTTTTACAAGTCATATATGATATGCATTTTTTTTTTTTTGCTTCCTGCGATTCAAGTATGCGCACACTCAATGTTTGTACAGATGTAAACTTGAAAATGTTTCAAGATAATTTTGGCACAACCTATATATCATGACTAATAAAACTATCCTTTTCAATATGATACAGGTATGATTGCATTCTACCAAATAACGTAGTATGATTGCATTCTACGAAGTAACCAATTAGCTAATTAACAGAAGTAGATAGCTAAGAGATAATTTGCAGCAAATATTATTACCATGTATTATTATTATTATTAATACTATGGTTATGATTATAAGGGTAATTATTAATTACTATATTGTTTTCGGTGACTAACATTTTTTGCACACCCTAATCTCTTTCTAGCGCTGGGGTACTAAACGTTTGTGCACGCGCGCACGTGCACCGCTCGGTGGGAACTGTACCACAAGGTGATCATGTTACCTGTCTGTGCAATATATCCTCTAAGGTCGTGTTTCTCAGATTAGTCCAATTCAAGAAACTATTACTAAACTGGTTTACACTGTGTCGTCAAAAATGATGGCGTATATGATATATATATATATGTATATGGAGGCACATTCCATCAGCGTAGATCATAGAGATTTGCATTGCAGTGAGCTCGGGGGATAAAGTTCCATTGACCACAAACGGACTTTTGTCGATTTTTGTTCTTGTTTTTGTTTTTATTACTTTATATAATTTTGATATTCTTTGAATTCTGCATTTTCATTACGTCATCAGAACATAAAAATTCTATTTTACAACGCCCCCCACCGTGGCAGATAACAAAAACACATTGCTAATTATCAAGTGTGGATTTCAAACCTGCGGTGTGCAAGCCATAGAGCGACAAACTTCGAAAAGATGAAAGCAAAATTCTTCCGCCTGAATTTGATGAGAAGTTTTGGCTTTCGATATTCATTCAGTAATACCGCACTAACATTACCCCGATTAGCACTGATTCGCTTTTGCACTCGTATCCAAATATTTTTCGTGGTGTTTAATTATGTTAAATTTCCCAAATAAAGAATGACAAAAGCCAGCACGATGGACAGTCTCCGAATTAATTGTACACCACACATTTTGATTCATGTGATTGTGAATGTGAATCATCATCATAATCATCATCATCATCATCATCAGTCTTTCAACGTCCGTCGTTGGACATAGACCTTCCTCAGGATTCGCTACGATTCTCTATCATGGGTGTCGCAGAACCAGTATTTTCTGAATTAGTCAAGTTCATCTCTCCATCTTGTGTTCTGTCGGCCTCGGTTTCTTATGTGATCTCTGGAGATCCATGTTGTGAGTCGTGAAATACACAATGATCTATCATGTATCGCTACAGAACGACATCTTCTGATGTTTCATGAGCTTCTGAAAGTAGCTACCAGATGAGATACACAGCACTAACTGATCCCCTGTTAAGGCTCAACAACATCATTATGTATTTTAAAAAGATTGCTTCCACATCTCTCTATTTTATGTTATAATGGTCCAGTATAGCGCTTTTTCTTTGAGCCCAACATTATTTAAGTACGTGTCTAGAGCGATTACCGGGTTATTACAATTGTTTTTCATAAATCTAGTAATGTTAAATTCCCGAAAATAACTATGGATGAGTGAGGGCATCATAGAATGTTTCCAAAATAAGTGTGTGGTGTACCTTTTGTTTAATGAACCATGTGAATGAGAATTAAGAATATCCATACACCCCCCCACACACATATGCACATACATACACTAATCTAACATGTAACTATCGATAGCAAGCGATATTTTCCAAGCTCCAGAAAGTAGCTACCAGATTAGATACGCAGCACTAATCGATTCAATATTGTTGGGGCACAAGAACATCATATATTTCAAAATGGTTGCCGACAGAGTAATCTCAAGCCTATCAAGATCGAATCACTAATCATGCTATGACCCAGTATAGCACTATTTCGTTTAACGCAGCCATTTTATAAACCGTCAACCAAAACTGTCAACAAAATTGTAAAAATAGTTTTCTTCAGTTTTCAAGTAGGTCTGGGCTATGTATGTCTGTATGTATGTATGCGTGTATGTATCAATGAGGTAGAAGGTTGAAATTTTCACCATTTACTCAATATCAAGTCATAGAGAAAACTTCTGTTTTTTAATCCTCCTTTAAATAAGTTTTTTGAAGGGGTTCAATTCATAAAGTGAGTTTACGCTAAATTGATCCTTTCATTTGTGTCCATCAGTATTCACGTTAGTTTTCCTGAAAATTAGATATTTTTCGCGATCAGTGCCAAACAAAAGGCGAGAGAAGTAACTCATCCACTGATCACACCTTTTCCCAATTTTTTTGATTGATCACCCAAACACAGCATGCTACTGACAGTTTCTGTTGAGTGATGAACCAGACCAGTTCAGAAACGTATCTAGAGTGCTATCTGGAGGATTACTGAACATGGTTTCTCTCTCCAAAAATGCTCATCGTTCCAGTCTCACCAAAGAAGTGTGCCACTCTTTGCGATTCTTTGATGCTGTAGAAGCGGTTCCCAACCTTTTCAAGGTCATTCCCCACTTTTTGCAATAAGATTTCTAATATCGCCGTTTCCATTCCAGTAAGTTGCAACAAAGAATAATTTCAAATAATTATTTTATTTTGCGTATAATTAGACAGCTTCATAAGAATTAGTTTATTTTATAATTGGACAGCAGTTGCTATGCATTTGTTACTCAAAGAAAGCAAGCGAAAATGAATAGGGAGACATCATTTAAAATTCCAATTTAGCCTTATCCCCCCCCCCATCCCGAACCACTCCACGGAACCACTGCTGTAAACGGTGTGAATCTCCGGGTAGAATTTCTGGTAAATACCGAGCCGACACCACGAAATTTCATCCAACTGTGATCTGCAATCTTATATTTGGTGTTCCAGAGGTTTTAAATGCCTCTTCTCAACAAGACTATATTCAGTAGGTAAATAATGAGTATATCTATTAACGCAAATAATATCTGGAAAGAAATCTCAAACTTGACGAGATGCATATATATCTGAGAAAAGATACCGAAATCTCCTTTATTACAAAGCTTGCCCCTATACGGCAACAATGGCGTAGCGGTGTGACCAAGGGTCCATCGGAAAGGATGATACCAAAATTACTGTATACAAATAAAGTACCCTTTGTTTTATAAGCGATAGACCTAACAGTGGAAACCCAAAGCATTGAAGTGTCTGATGAAAATAAAACTCATGGAAGCAGACTGAAGCGACCATCCCTGACACTTGACCAAATTTTCCTCTCACATACATTCTTTAGCAAATTCAATTCCACCTCAATTTTACTTTCTGAATGGTCAAGCTCAGTGGTTCACTTTTAGCGGATATCTTTGTGTTTCACTCCATACCCTTTTACGCACACCTACCCTGCTTTTCTCTCCCTCTCCCTCTCCACTGTCAGTATTACCATTCCATTTCCAGAACCCCCACTTTACCCAAACCCTTCCAATGCAGATAATTTTATTTTTAAATAGTAACATATGGAAACATAACAGATAGAAACGCCTGGAAATGTGCGGACACCTTACTTATTCTAATATAGTTTAGGTGTTCCAGACGTAAATGCCTTTTCGCGGCACAGTAGAAGGGTTGATGCTAAAATCATGGTATCGTAGCCAGATACCCGGTTGAAACATGGAACCGAACCAAAAGATTGACCCTTAAATTGAGAATCATACAACTTGCATATGAGAGAATCATGCTCAACTTTGAAAGAAAAGATCACAAAACAGTGCAGTATGTTGAAGAAAAACAGGGGTAAGGGATATTAAAGAATTCATCAGAAAACTCAAATGGCTATGGGCTGGTCATGTTGTGAGAATGACAGACAACTGACGGACATCACGACTCACAACATGGATCCTCAAAGATCATGTGCGAAACAGTGGCCACCAAAACATAAGATAACATGACAAAATAGACAAATTCAGAAAGTGTTGGCTCCGCAACGCCCATAATAGAGAGGCCCAGCGAATCCTGGGGAAGGTCCAAGTTCAACGACAGACGCTAATAGGTTGCTGCTGCTGATGATGATGATGATGATGATGGTGATGATGATGATGATGATGATGATTAAGATACCTGTTACTTTGCAAACGATATAATAAGGAGAAGAAATCTTACTGCAGAACCTGGAAAAAGAACTGATGGTTTGGGAATTGTCTGAAGCAACAATTCCCGACACTTATATTACGAACCAAATCCAAAAAGTTAAGGAACTATGAATCGATCCTTTTACCTTAATTGTTATTATCTGGAATATTTTATTAGGTTAGTATTTCTAAGATGTTATTACGCTAGTTTCTCAGACTTATAATACATAGGTGTCGCAAAAATCTTATCAAAATGAAATATGAGGTAGCCGAACGGTTATTGGCACAGAAAATAGAATCAGTGAACCTATTTTCAATTTCAGCTAAGACTGCTTATGTTCACTTCGGAATTATGCTCTAGGGAGAGGTATGAATCCGTTTCAGTGCGATCTGTTTCGTCCCCAAAAATCTACAAATACTTCTTGTTCCTAGTACGACACGATAGTTGACTGAGAAAGGAGTCGAAGTGCAAACATTGGATAAGCAAACATTCCATAATTACTGCCCAGGTAGACACAACTGTATAACTATAAAACGTCAGTTTCTGTTAACGTTGACAATGAGTGTAACAACGGGTGAACGATGAGTGGACGTGATTAAGGAGAACGACATCAAGAAAAATAAGTGTACTGATTGTAGGACAACGCAAAAGGATTTCACCAACTGTTTTGGAAAGTGGAAGGAACGCTGGGATAAGAGGTACCCAGAGGATTACTTTGAAGGGAATAAGACGCTATTGCTCTTGCAGGCTATTTTTCCCGTTAGAATTAATTGTCAAGATTAATTGTCATTAATTGTCAAGATACCTTCCAGGCAGACCCCATCTATGGAACTAGCTTGAGTAACTATTACTGTACGGCAAAG
>OY735223.1:38058294-38093294 GCA_963457665.1 Thysanoteuthis rhombus | reverse complement strand
ATTAAAGTCAATTAGGATAAAATATCATTTTCATGCAATAAGTTTTTTTCCCTTTTGATGATGGTGAATATTTTGCTTGAGTCTGAATCTAATAATGGCTCCTCACTCTTGTAACATGGCAGGTATTCCAACAGAATCGAACTATTAAAATGTTTACTAAGCTTGATACAGTGTGGTACAAGGCTAAACGAGAGAGGAAGATTGGACTGCATTAGTCTTCAAAATTGAAGAAGGCCAACACATTTCATAATCTAAGCTTTCACCCGGATATTCAGGATAGAATTTTTCATAATTTTTTTCCCCAGTAGATGAAGTACAATAAATAAAGATTGGACTGAACTGAACATCCAGTTGATAAGAGACATGATACCGAAGAGGTCGTGGATGAGAAGTGAGTTCGTGGGTTTGATTTCAACTGACGCTAACTACTGAGCTCTGATGGTTTAGTGGTAAAAACGGTTGCGCGTCAAGCAAACCACTCTCCAGTGTAGAGGCACGTGAGTTCTATCCTCACTTGGAAATTATTCTTTATTTACTCCCTACTGAAGATAATTCAGCCTGAATTCAATTGCGGTAAAAAGCAACAACAATTAAGATGAAGGTAAATCGTCGCAAAAAATTAATCATATTTCTGCTATATGATAGTTGTCAACCTAGGTTTTTCGTAGAGTAACAATATTACCTCACCTAAATCCGATGAGTCATTCATGCAAAAACCATGACGTACACAAAAACTGATGACGTGTTAATCAACGACAAAAATGGCAGTGTCAGATTTCTTCGATATGATGAATAAAATTCAATAGAATATATTTCATTTCACCAAGCAAACAATAACAAATTAATTTTGCATATCTGTTCCTACTTAATGAAACTGACGAATTCAAGAGGAAGATGATTAATTTTAAAACTGAGTTCCCACTGGCATTTTCTTTGTTTCAAAGTTAAAATGTGCTTTATTCTTATTTTCGATTCCTGCAGCAGTCCGATTTTCTTTAATTGTTCATTCAATTCATTCTGCCACCGTGTAATAACCCGAAATCACTTCAAATAGTGTTTCAAAGTAATATAACACATTTATAATTATTTCATTTTTTGTAGACATTGAATTTCTAACCAATAAAAGAGTTGAAATGGTACATGAAGGTTTGGGATAATGATGCATGGAAGAATGAATAATGTTGACCTTTTAGATTTTAATGAAGGGAGTTTGACCTTTTTTTGAGCTTTTTTTAAAAACTGATCTGAACCTAAGAGTTGCTCGTAACCCTTCCCATATTACAAGGATTTCAACCCTACTGAATACACGCCCTTATATCAGTCTATCCCGACTTTTTTTCAACTTGAAAAATTCTTTTTGCTACAAGTCTGTGTTGTTCGTTGCCCTTCCCAGGGATTTCATCCCCACTGAATACTTACTCATACGTACAGCATCAGTCAATTCCCATCGTTTTTACTTAATTTGGTCTTCAAAACTAGCGCTTATTCACACACACACACATATGTATATATATGCATTTGTTCATATATATGATATATGCAGTATATTTTATATATATGAACAATTACACACACACACATATATATGTATATATATGCATTTGTTCATATATATGATATATGCAGTATATTTTATATATATGAACAAATACACACACACATATATATGTATATATATGCATTTGTTCAAATATATGATATATACAGTATATTTTATGTATTATTTATATCTTATATCACATGTACTTGTTTTATACTTATATAAGATATATCTTGTCTTCTTTTATGGTCTTTGAAAGATACTGCACTTACACGTCTCTCTCTCTCTCTCTCTCTCTCTCTCTCTCTCTCTCTCTCTCTCTCTTTTGCACAGACACACACACACACTCACACACACACACGTGCGCACACACACACACATATATGATGCTTCGTAAGTGCTGAAGGAATTCAGATACATCTCACTAAAATAGGAGGTCTGTGTCGGTAACAGCGTGACTCTCAGACTGATATAAATAAATTGAATGAAGGGAACCAGTGTTGGGACAAATACCACATCACACAGGATCCCTTTGTTTGTCGACACGAGCTACAAGATCTGAAGAAGAACCAGTGAAGGGTTGTTTGATGGTTATACAGATTTCAGAATCGCAATCAACGTAGAACCTCGGCTCAAGTTTCCAGCTGAGATCACGTTGACTAATCAGCGTCTTGACCTTCGCATTTGGTCACTCAGTTGAAGTTCACATCATTCAATTACCGCATTCTTTTGAGGAAAATGGCGTCTGCGCTCTTGAACATAAACTTGGAAATTATGGAAATTTGCGATAAGAATGCAAGAAGGGAATTGGCTCCCTGATCCGACTGAGGTTACAACTGCATTTGGCATTCCTGTGATGTGAAAGCAACAAAGCTTGATGATATCGTGAGGTATTACTGGGACGCCCTGATATTGTGGTCATGATATCTAAGCTCTGAAACAATGTCTGAACCTAAGGTTATCATGTGTGAATGTCCTTGGAGACATATTTCAGCGGCAACAGTTATATGATATGAGGGGCTAGCTTTATTGTAACCCTGAGAGTTCGTAGTACTAAACCTCTTAGCAAAAAACTGTTTCAAGATTTTTTAGTTTAATATTAAAGTAAATTCTATAGTAATGATCAAATCTTCTCTCGGTAGTAAATAACTCAATACCAGTGAGAGAAAAATTGGATGTGATATATACTCAGAAAGAGACTAACATATGATATTAGTACTCTTTTTCCAAAGATTCCTCATTAACGTCTTATGAAAGAATTATATTTTAAGAAATAAACTTGGCGTTTGCTGGAAGAAATAGTAAATATATTGGGTTTGCAAATACTAAAGCTTTCTGGAGTAAAACAAATAAATACCAAAACTCGCTTTACGCGTTCTATCTTTAAGGCTATTGTTAGTCATCTTGTTAGACGAAGTTACGTTAGAATGGAAAATAAATCATTTCATCAGGATATCAGTACCCCGAAAGGGATTGATTCTTCTCGCTTCTAGGCAAATTTGTATCTACATAGACATGAATATAAATTTACGTCGTCTTCCACCAGAACAAATATAAAGCGAGCATGCGCATTGAATGGCTGCACATGTTTTATTGAGGACATATGTTGTCTTAATGATGGGGGAGAATTAAAAAAACTTATAGTTCTATTTACCCAAAAGAACTTGAGCTTAAGTGTGAACATAACGGGAAACACGCGACATTCCTAGATTAGGGATATTGAAATAAAAAAAACGGTGTATTTATCTATAAGATGTTCGACAAGTGAGATTCATTTCTCTCCCATATCGTACGTATGCCTTTAAAAGCAAATAGTATTCCATCTTAAATATTCAATCAAACAATACCATAAGAAAATTGAAAGATCGCACGTGCCACATTTCATCGACTTCACACCGAGAATCGTTTCTTCAGTTATGGTCAACCGAGGCGGAAAAATTTGTATGATTTCTAAACAATCCAATTAAGCCATGACTAAACATCCTGATCCTTCTAAAACTTATTGGGTTAACAATCATGATATAATGACAAAAAATTGAGGAATATATTTACGTATGACGAAATAAAAGAAACGAGAAGTGTATATTGAATAGAAAAAAATTCTTAGTGTAACTTTGTGTGAGTTTAGGGGAACTAAGAAACCAAATGAGATGAATTTGGTCCTTCTCAACTAGAAAGATCTTTCTAAAGGCTAAAACCAGGATTTGAGGGATACATTTGGCTTTGATCCATTGGTCTGACTAAGAGGTAGTTGAGCGGGTTGGGGCAGCGTTAATCAAAACTCATCTCCCTGTGCACTATGATTTAAATATTTAGCTTTGTTTCATTATTTTTAGGACCGTGTCACAGTTTATACGACACATTATTAGATATTTTGAAACAAAGGACTTACTTGAGTAGTTTACCCAAAAATGCCAGATCCGCTCACATCCACACAACAAACATATACACACGCATACACATACACACACACACACACATATATATATATATATATATATATATCAAATCCTGTGTAGAACAAAAAAACTCTTAAAAATTAAATAAATTACATTGACAGATATTGCAAAATAATTGACTGAAATGACAAAAATATGTGGGAAAAGTTTTTTTTATATATATTAAATTTTCAAAACTGTAAATTTTTCTATATATTATAAGTCAATTAATATTTGTACATACATACACACACACATAAATATATATATATATATATATATATATATATTTACACACCTATGTATGTATGATTTAATTAAAGATAGACAAGGATTTTTTTAGTGAAGCGTAAAACGCATGTTAATAATTCTTTCGCCAATTAATCTTTCTCTTTTTTTTTCTGTTAGTGATACCAAAAACTCCGTATATACACAAGGCCTCCTGGGCATAACTCTCGGTCGATTTTCACTACGACAGGACGCCTATTCCTTATATATCTTGAAACACACCTTTTTTTTTCAAATCCATGAAAGTCTTTTTCCTCAATTTTTACATTGGGGTTCTAATTACGATGTAACTATTATGTGAAACTCGGCCCTGGTTTCCGTTATAGTTTCAAAATTAAAATTGGCATTTGAAAAAAAAAGGACAATTCTCTTTGATTTATTTCATTTTTTCATGTAAATGCTTAAATGGGCATTCCCGTATACAATTCACCTTAAAAATACGTTTTCTGAAACATGGAACCTAAGCAAGAGACAAACCCACAAACTGAGAAGCATGCTGCATGCGCATGAGAGAATCGTGCTCATCCTTACGTGGAGAGATCACAAGACAGCACAACTTATCAGGAAGAAAACAGGGGTCCAAGACATCATAGAATCCATTAGAAAAGTCAAATGGCAATGGGCTGGTCATGTTGCGAGAATAAAAGACAACCGATGGACATCATGATCCCCAGAGACCGCATGCGAAACTGAGGCCAACAAAATACAAGATGGAGAGATGAAGTCGACAAATTCAGGAAAAACTGGCTCTGCGACGCCCATGACAGAGAATCGTGGTGGATCCTTGGGAAGGTCTATAACCAACGACGGACATTAAAAGACTGGTGATCCGGCATTGAGATACACATAAATTCAAGTGAAGATTTACTTTCTTCGTTGTGGGGAAAAGCGTTTTCCAGTTTTATTGTTTTTTTTTTATCAATAAAACATCTTAAAGCTGTGTTATTTCAGTTTCATTGCAATTGAAAACTTTTATGTTTGGAAGCACGCGGAAATGATAACGTTTATAAATAAAATTGCATAAATGACATTGATAAGACGAATAAAAAAGATGAAAAATGATTTTAAAAATCAATAACAAATAGTATTGCCTACATAAGTAAAATCGATGAAGTAATATAAACGATTTTGATGAAAAAATGGTAATGGTATATTGCACCCTATCCGCCCCGGGCGTAATTTATGACCGATCCTTGCAAAATTTTGACAAGACACATGCCTCTAATAATCTGGAAGTATGTTGATAGATTTTACAAAGAAAAATTTCAATAGTTTTTTGTTGTTTTTTGTTGTTGTTTTTTTTATTTACGATGTTACTACAATGCTAAACTAGACCCCCACTTTCCTTTCAATAAAAGATTCCAAAAAAAAAATAGCTGAAGACATATGTATATGTTACAGTTTATTAGAAACTAATTGTCGCTTTGCGCTTGGGTACGTAACTGTTCAGTTGCACGTCAACTTGATTTTTTAATTAACTTATCACATTTACCAATGAGATCGAAACGCCTTATCACAAACGTTTTGACAATTTTTACATTCATTGAATCAGAACATGCGTTCTCTTGTACATAGAAAAAGAAAAAGTCAA
This sequence comes from Thysanoteuthis rhombus, assembly GCA_963457665.1. NCBI lineage: Eukaryota > Metazoa > Mollusca > Cephalopoda > Oegopsida > Thysanoteuthidae > Thysanoteuthis > Thysanoteuthis major. The sequence continues at coordinate 38,087,437 of OY735223.1, read as the reverse complement.
CTAAAAAACACTCTTCGTCTACTGTCCGTAATCAAACTTGTATTAATGAAAGACTGTTGCCTAAACACACACAATATATATATATATATATATATATATATATATATATATATATATATATATATATATATATATATGATTGAAAACGACGGACAAGAATCGTTGTGTTGGATTTTTATCTATTAAGTTTTTCATTTTTCTGTACAAGAGAACACATGCTTGGATTGAATGAGTGTACGAATCGTCCAAAAGTCTTTTGATACCTAGCACTTTCGGCTAAACAACTAGCCATTCTTGAGGTTGGTGGAAAACTAAGCTGTTAATGTTTAAGTACAATTTTATAAATAAATCACGCTATATTTCGCTAAGCCATTAATGCATTGATGTCACGTGGCGTGTGGGGGTGAATGGTAAATTCTTAGATGGGAGGGATGGTAATTGCAGAACATGTGTGTGTGTATGCATATATATATATATATATATATATATATATGTATATGTATATATATATATATATATACATGTATATATATATATATATATATATATATATATATATATATGTATATATGTATATATATATATATATATATATATATATATATATATATATATATGTTGCAACCACCTCAAGCACACCAACACATTCACAAGCACCACCACAAAAGTGAGTTACCACATATACCACAATAGCAACTGCCGCAGTAAGAACATTATATACCTTCTAGAGTGCAATAGGTGTAAGTTACAGTACATTGGCAAGTCCGAGTGGCAATTTAATATTAGACTCAACAATTATAGACATAGGATTAAGTCAAAAAATAATCGTAGCCCACTCCCTGTAGAACTACATTTCCGCACACCTGACCACAATTTTGCCACTGATGCTACCTTCACCATCATAGAAAAAATAGAAAAAACTACTCCAATTGACATAACTAAAGTTCTAGAAAAACACGAAGACATGTGGATCAACAAACTTAAAACCCTATACCCTAATGGATTAAATACTAAACTGAACAACCCGCACCACACAGAACACTAATACACACAACTCCTACCATTAATATCCTCACACCCACATCTTAGACACACTCAATAATGGAAGCTTCAAAGTCACCTAGACCCATAGGAAAAACTTCACCTTAGCCTGTTACAACCCCTGTCCAATTCTTAGCTAAAACACTTTCAGCAACATCTTCAGTAACTTTTAAGGTTGATACCTATGTAGCTCCTTGACTCCACCACCCCTCCTTCTATACTATCCCAAACATACCAAAAAACCCACCTCCCCAACACTACCCCCCACCTTGACACACTCTGCCCTCCCCAAGTCCAACTGCTGCTGCTTTACCAAAATCCCAATACCTGCTGGTCATTCTTACATCCAGCATGAGGCCTCTTGTAGCCCTGACAACAAAACCTACCCACAATGCATAGCCGCTGACAGTGGACTCTGGTTCCACATGGTACATTTTAATTCACACTCACACAACACGCACCACTGATGATGAGAGAAATCTCGAAACATGTATGGACTATTGACAAATAAGGATTAATAAACCTTACCACCAAAAACTTCACTCCCGAGTCTGTCTCACTCTCTAAAGTACACATTATATATATGTATATGTATATATATATATATATATTTGAAAAAAATGGTCTGCAGCACGATCGAACTGTTTATCCTATTTTTGATGTCTAGGTCAAATGATTCATTCACCATGAATTACCAAAAGTCATTTCAAATAAAGTTTCAAAGTTATATAATGCATTTATGAATATTTCTTGATATATATGTATTCTTTTCTCTGTTACATTATGAGTTCTCTTTCTTTTTGCTCCTCTTTTTTCAATCTTTCTCCAAGTAGGTACCCGGCCTTTATTTTCCAAAGTTGAACGTTTTCTATTTTGGCTCCTTTGTCCTCAGAGTCTCCAGTTGTTGCTCAGCTTAAAGCACCTGTGACCCATTATTTGCCAAGTGTTACTAAAATAGGCTTCAGATACCCGGAATATCAGAAGTCGATTTTCAAATATCCAGAAATAAGCATCGCACCTTAAAACTTTCTCTCAACATTTTTCTCTCCCTCAATTTCTCTCTCCATTCCCTCTCTGCCTCCATTTATTTGTTTGTTTCTCCTGATCCCACTCTCTCTCTCTCTCTCTCTCTCTCTCTCTCTCTCTCTCTCTTGTTCTGTCTTCTTCTTTCTTCCATGCTCATTTTCTTCTCTTTTCTTTTTCTTTTAACAGCAGACTCTGCACTGAACAAGAAATGATAATACCTGAAGAAATCACAAAAATGTATCGATCGAAAAGTCCCAGAAATATCCAGGAGAACGAAATTGAAGAAAGTCCTAAAAATCAACCGCAAAATATTAAGACGTCAATATGATTCTGTCAAAATGCCCGCACAGCATCATATATGAAAATATTTGCTTGAAATGAAGTGCTCATGAAGATCGCATCGCAGAAGTTATTTTTCAGGCTGGGCTCAGTTTCAAGCGAAACGTCACAAGTGTGAGGCATCCAGTAAGGATCAAACTCAATACCAAAGATCTCTCTTACTATCACCTCGCAGTAATGTGCCATGTATTACATTTCTCTCACTTTTAAAGCACAAGTATAGGACAGCCATTGAGGATCGAACACGCCACTCAGTAGTAAGATATTGATGAGACTAGCTTGCTAACCTTTAGATCCATCGTATATATATATATATATATATATATATATATATATATATATATATATATATATATATAGAAGATATATATATATATATATATATATATATATATATATATATATATATATATATATATATATTGTGTGTGTGTGTGTTTAGGCAACAGTCTTTCATTAATACAAGTTTGATTACGGACAGTAGACGAAGAGTGTTTTTTCAGTTGACTTTTTCTTTTTCTATGTACAAGAGAATGCATGTTCTGATTCAATGAATATATATATATACATATCTATTTATATACATATACATGAACTGTAAAAAGTGAGACAGACTTGGGAGTAAAGTGTTTTGAGGTAAGGTTTATTTATCCGTAGATGTTTTTTTTTTTGTTTTTTTTTTGGTTGTTAATGGTCTACACAAGTTTTGGGATGTATTCCCACCTTCAGTAGTGTGTGCTGAGTGAGTATGTGCTTTTAGGGGTTCGAGGTTTCATGTAGAACCAGAGTCCACTATCAGGAACTTTGCCTTGTGTGAGGGAAGTGATGTGGAGTTACATTTTTGGGGTATGTTAGGGATAGTGTATATACAAAATTTACGTATGTAAGGATATATATATATATATATATATATATATATATATATATATATATATATATATATATATATATATATACATATATATATATATATATATATATATATATATATATGTATACTCTTTTTTCTTTATGTGACATTTCCAATGATTGCACAGATATCACACTCTCATCAAAGTACCGAGGAGCGACATTTGGATCTTAGACAGAGTGCACCCAGATGCTCTGTTCTTAGGTAGAATTACCGATCCTTTTGGGGGGGGGGGGTTCACAGGTACGATACCAGTATCAGAGTATTGACCCCCAACCCCCCCCCAAATATTTTTTGGCAATTTCCATTTCTCTTCAGTGTTGTTTTGCACCTGCTGACATTTGGTTCATTCATTTGCATTCGTATTGAGCTTGCTTGTCAGAATTTTTTTTTTTTTTTTCATTTTCTCGTTTGTTTGTTGTTTTTATTTTGGTTTTTATCTGTTTCAATCCGATTCACAATCTTCATTACGTCTTTTTATTGGATTTGTTTTATGCTTATTTTATTGTCATTATTATTTATGTTTTTTTTTTCTCCTCCTCCTGCCCGGAAGCTTCGCTGAACCTTCCTTCCGGTCAATTTTCTTTTTCGATGATTCCAATGTTCTCTCATCTCACGAAAACCATTCCCAATTTGCAAGAGTTATTGGCAAGAAATCACACTCCCTCCTACTCTGGTCTTATATCCCCTCTCACTTCTTCTTTTTTCCCATTATGCATTTTTCCTTTTTATTTTATTGTCTTCCTTTTTCGTTTTTTTTTCATCTGACGCTACAGATTCCTGTCAACGCTCAACCTTTCTGCCGTCAGTTTCTGATGTTATGCTTCTTTCTGTTGACCGAATTTCTTGAGATTTTTTGGTTCCTTGCACTTGCAAGCAGTGGAAAAAAACCTTTTTATCGAATTACTTAGTCTTTCAATTGCTTCTCTTCCACTCCTCTCTCTCTCTCTCTCTCTCTCCCTCTTTCTCTCTTTATTTCTTTCTCTTTTCCCTTCTCTCTCTATCTATCTATATTCCCCTTTCTCTCTCTTTCTAAAATTCCCCATCTCTCTCTATCTATCTATCCATTTATTTATTTTCACTTTCTTTTCTCTCTATCTATATTCTCCCCCCTCTCTCTCTCTCTCTCTTTCTCTCTCTCTCTCTATTCATCCGTCTATATTCCCAATTTCGGTCTCTTTATCGAACTATGTTCCTCCTCTTTCTCTCTTTCTCTTTCTCTCTCTCTCTCTCTCTCTCTCTCTCTCTCTCTCTCTCTGTATATATATCCCCTTCTCTCTCCATGTATATTTCCCTTCTCACTTTCTCTCCAATCTCTCTCTATCCATCTACCTTTATTACCCCTCTCTCTACATATTCCCCTCTCTCTCCCCTTCTCTCTCTCTCAATATCTCCCATATCTTCCTGTCTTCGTCTCACTCTCTCTTCCCCCATCCCTCTCTCTCTCTCTCTCTCTCTCTCTCTCTCTCTCTCCCTCTCTCTCTCTGTCTCTCTATCTATTAAGAAGTACGTACACATGTACAGTCACTTAATCGCCTAACCGTGAGTTAATGATCAACGAGCTAGTTTAGACCGGTACTACCGTGTGGAGGGTTCGACCCTGTACCATTTTCCCACGGTTATTACCTAATTACAAACTGAGCTTAGTTGATATACGTACTAATCTTGGCAAGTCTCCTAAGTTAGGTTCCTCGCATATACAAACTGGAAAACTTATAATTTTGTCACGATCTTCGGCAAGTGGAGGAGAGCTCAGGGAGAAGTGTATTCTTGCCTTTTTTCATAGGCGTTAGTTTGACATGAACACAAGAGTTTACAAGTAGGCAAACATTATTTTTTTTATATTTGTCTAGGATTGTTTTGTTGTTTTTTGTTTCGTTTTGTTTTATCTTTACATGGTTTGTCGATTACACCTCATCTGCCCCCCCTCTCTCTCTCTTCTTTTTACCCCTCCCTCTCTCTCTGTCTGTCTGTCTGTCTGTCTGTCCGTCTCTCTCTCTCTCTCTCTCTCTCTCTCTCTCTCTCTCTCTCTCTCTCTCTCTCTCTCTCATATCTATAAAAACGGTACAGTGACGGGAATAAATACTTACGTGTTTATACACGTATGAATGCCTGTATACATACATTTATTTACGAAGCATAGCTTAGTAGGGCCCAAAACCAGAATGGAATAGAAAAGTTCCCAACACCAAAACTTTTGTACCCAAATCTGAGCAAAAACAGAAAGGATCATGTTATACTTGAATGTATGCAGAAAACTTTATATGTCGCTAAAATTAAGCCTATTCAATAACACAGTTGACGCCACCCTACTATGAAGTACATTCAAGTAAAATTAATGATTTAGATTTTTTTTTTAATTTCCAGTAGTCAGTGAACCAAACTCGGTTTATTTATTTGAGCTTCAAATTGAGCGCTCAAAAAGGTTTTTTTATTGCTTATGTTGTTTTTTTTTTCTAATTTGATGAAATTGAAATAATTACCATTGTATCAGTTCACATAATAGAAATAGTCAGCATTTATTGTATGACCGCAGACCAGACCAGAAAAAACACAGATATTAGTCGAACTATAATACTAAATCGAGTATCCATGTTATACAAGAGGCTACAGTTTTATACCAATTTTTTCAACACTAAAATCCAGTACAAGTACTATACAAAAATCGTGTCATACGTGAGGAAATGTTGTTATCATCGAAAATGGAAAAAATGTTTTACGTTACCCAATGTATGTATAGTGGTTGATGCAAAAGTTCCTTGTGTTTTCCTTTGCAGAATTTGATAATTAAAAATTTACGAATGCACAACTGTGCTGACAGCTTTAGCAAGGTCACGTGGAACAAATCTTACAAGTGACAAAGATCTGCCTGTTAGCCTGCTTTGAAAATCAACATTCAAAATCTTGGTTTGAAGAGCGATTACTGGCGCCGGTGGGGAAATATAGAACAGCCTCAGTCAATGAACAGTCTTCAAGATAGATAGATAGATAGATAGATAGATAGATAGATGCGTGCATGCATGCAGGTCAAGACTGAAAGATATAGATAGATATGTTGGGAGAGAAGGAGGTAGAAGGAGAATGAAATAGATAGATAGATAGATAGATAGATAGATAGATAGATACATACATACATACATACATACATACATACATACATACATACATACATACATGTTAACACCAATAGTCTTACTGAAGGATGGACATAGATGAAGAGGGAGGGATAGGAGGAGACTGTGATAGATAGATAGATAGATAGATTGATAGATAGATAGATAGAAGGATAGATAGATAGATGAAACTAATAGATATAGATAGATATGTTGGGAGAGAAGGGGGTAGAAAGAGAATGAAATAGATAGATAGATAGATAAATAGACACATACATACATACATACATACATACATACATACATACATACATACATATATACATACATACATACATACATACATACATACATACATACATACATACATACATGTTAACACCAATAGTCTTACTGAAGGATGGACATAGATGAAGAGGGAGGGATAGGAGGAGACTGTGATAGATAGATAGATAGATAGATAGATAGAAGGATAGATAGATAGATGAAACTAATAGATATAGATAGATATGTTGGGAGAGAAGGGGGTAGAAAGAGAATGAAATAGATAGATAGATAGATAAATAGACACATACATACATACATACATACATACATACATACATACATACATACATACATACATACATACATACATACATACATACATGTTAACACCAATAGTCTTACTGAAGGATGGACATAGATATAGAGGGAGGAGACTATGATAGATAGATAGATAGATAGATAGATAGATAGATAGATAGATAGATAGATCGATATATAGATAGATAGATAGATAGATAGATAGATAGATAGATGGATAGGAGGAGGTTTCAATGATAACACAGTTGACGCACCCCTACTATATTCAAGTAAAAATTAGTAAATGGGACAAAACCATTTCAGTAATCAGAGAACGAAATGGTATACTAAGACGGACATAGAGAGATAGGTAGGGGCAGAAGAATGTAGAGGGAGACTGAGCTAGATAGATAGATAGATAGATAGATAGATAGATAGAAAGATAGCCGAAGAGTTAGACGGACGTGGATAATCAAGTGCTTAAAAATAAATGCTGAATTCCCAATGGTACAATTAACCCATTAACAAGACTCGAATCCTTAAAATACATTTGTATTTGTGTGTTGACTGGGGATGGCATTTGGCCCAGGCCTACAGTTTTGAGGCGGGGGCATACTGTAGAGGCGTATATGTGTATAGCTTGGCTTCGCGACCCAAGATTTGAGGGCGAGTTTTTCACAGCACTAGGACAATAGACGGCCGAGACTGTGCACTGAATAATCTTCCAGCCTGAGCAACGGAGTACTTAGACGGAGTGCAACTTTTACACCATTTAAAAAGGGTCTCGCATCCTATGGTGGTGTGAATAGGCCTCTACGTCGTAGGTTTGAAAGGAGTGTCCCTTGGAAGATGCCTAAATGAGCAGTTTAAAATGGGGGCCTAGATCTGGACCAGAATCTTTACCAGCTCTGCTCGACCCTCCTCTGTATGTGTGTGAGTGTGCAAATTACTTTCATAATAAAGTGCGATTTTCTTTGTTCTCTGTCCGTAACTATTGACTCTTCCACTTAAAGGTAACAAAGTTCGCTGATCTTCCACCCACCATCTTAAACAATGGACTTTTCAATTTGAAAAATCATCTTATAGAATTCAAACACATTACGCCATTTTTTCGATTTTTCATAAAAAGACGGAAAGCGAAAACAACGTTCAGCTTCTTTTTTTTTTTGACGCGAGCTATTATAGAAGCAGCACACACTCTCTTCCTCTCTCTTCTACACCCAGTCCCCTGTATATGCCACCACCACAACCTCAGTTGACTTGGCCTAATATGCCATCCTTATTATTTATGCATCTTGGAACACTCCAAAAATTTTGCCATGTACAGTTATGAAGATTGCTTTTTGCTGTACTCCATTTCACCTTACGGAATGCTTCCATAGGAACATTCTACTTTCGAATGCCGGTGGGAACCTGTAAATACGTGTTGTTTTTTCTCACGGGGATCATCTTTTAGGTTGGTGCAAAATAATTGCGGTTTTCGTTAATTTGAACTTCGACGCTTAATTTTGGAATGAATTACTACTTAACCATGTTCATGGAATATACCATTTTAAAATGTGAATTTCTCAATATGAATGTTTTCTTTTCATTATTTATTCTGGTTTATTTGAGGCTGTCAAATCTAAGATGGGAAAAAAACAAATTCGAGCAACTACGTTGAAAGAGTTCAAAATGGGACGTAAATCGGAGGAAATTGCTCGCAATACCAACCAAGTATCTGGCCAGAGGACCGTCAACAAACGTGCGGCTTAACATCAGTTCCCAAAATAGCAAAATGGAGACAAGGGCCCTGAAGATGCGAATGTCCTTTCTACTCTTGACGACATCCAAATGAGGGCCATTATTGAGGCGAACCTACCCTAAACAACACGAGAGGAACTAGATGTTGATCTTTTGCACTAAATTTGAAAAGCAAAAAAGCTCGCTAGATGCGCAAATGAACCTGCAGAGATTAAACGAACTAGGCTATGAAACTCTTCCGCGCCCAGCTTACTCATCAGACATCCCTCCGACCGACAATCTCTTTTCAAGTATTTTGACCACTCCCATCTAGGAAAGGTTTTCAAGAACCAGGCAGCAGCTCTAAACGCCTTCGAAGAATTCATTGGTTCCAGGACTCCAGAATTCTATTCTTTCAGAATAAATGCACTTGTTTTATAATTGGCAAAAATGTGTAGATCCCGAAAGTTCTTTTTTCGATTACGAATAACTTTTATTCTAAGCTTAAATACACTGCTGCGAAGTTGATGGTGAAAAACTGCAATTATTTTTGCACAAAGGTAATAGTTTTATTTCTAATTTATTCGAGTTAATTACATGCATGTGCACGAATGCTTACGGGCTTCTTGCCCTGTTTTTTTGTTTTTGTTTTTGTTTTTCGAAACAAAGTTTAACAGATTTGAATTTAAATTACGTTACCTCTCCGGCCTTTTTTTTTATGTTCCTCTGAGAGCCTCCACTTCCACACAGATAAAAACCGGTAAGTCTAATTGCCGAGAGGAAATGTTTATTCCTCGAGGTGGGATATAAATAACGTATCGACGGAAGTCTTATACTTGGGGTTTGTGATAAAAATTACAAATAGTTTTTTGATATAGTATTCTCTTTTAATACTTTTAGATAGGCTTTTTTGGCAAGTTTTATTCACCTCATGCTGCGATAGTCAGTGAAATTCTAACCAAGGTGTTGATCCAATATTTGTGAACAAAATATCTCTGGCAATGGCAAATCTAGGATTTGGGCCAGGAAGTGATCGGAATAGAAAAGCAAACTATTTTCAAACACCCTGGACACGAAAGTAATATGTGATTCGACATTTTTCACTTACATTTAATTTGTAGCATGTTAACACTAAAATTGACAAAAGAGCAAGGAAAAAAAATTAACCAAGTAAATTTACCACAGAAGTAAAAGATTCATGAAAAACAGAAACATCTTACTCATACGAAATGAAAAAAATGTTTGTTTATTAGTGATTACTTTGGGGAAGGTTGTATTCTTGAATTTCTTGATCTAAATATCTAAAAACAATATTAATTAACCCAGGTAAAGAACTGGGGTCTGGAATAACTGTAACGCTTCTTTTAATTTTCTTTGTGAACATTTTATGAAATTCCACAGCAACTTGGGATTTACTGAAAAAATTACCGAATTTTTTTTCTATTTTGGTAAACATATGCCGATAGCTAAAATCTCTTTCTTCTGCAATTTATCTAAAAATGCAGCAATACTGTTATTCTTTCTTTTCTTTTTCGTGAAATGATATTTTTAATTTTACTGGTATGCTCTCTTTGAATTAAATCAATATGAAAAAATCATGCTCAACCTTACATGGAGAGATCACAAGACAGCACTGCATTTAAGGAAGAAAATAGGAGTCCGAGACATCATAGAAATTATTTTAAAAAAATAAAATGGCAATGGGCAGGCCATGTTGCAAAAATGAAAGACAACCGATGGACATCATGACTCACAACATGGATCCCCAGAGATCACATGCGAAACCGAGGCTGACAGAACACAAGATGGAGAGATGAACTAGACAAATTCAGGAAATACTGGCTCTGCGACCCCCATGATAGAGAATTGTGGCGAATCCCGGGGAAGGTCTATGACCAACGACGGACGTTAAAAGACTGATGATGATGATGATGATGATGATGTTGTTGTTGTTGTTGTTGTTGTTGATGATGATGATGATGATGATGATGAAGAAGAAGAAAACGTTGTACGGAATTTAATTTGAACAAAGTGTTGATAAAATCCAACTTGAAATATAGTCACAACCTAAAATTTACATGTATCCTGAATTCTGTAAAAAAAGGCACAAGCTGAAAAAGAGGGAAGATGACTAATCTAATTAAAACTTCAATTTGGAGTACTTTGTTTTTTCAACCAACTCCCAGAAAAAAAGCATTAAAAGAGCAGTTTGGAGAAGTCAATTTATCTTAAGCAGTCCGTACAAACAAATGACCACAGCAAACAGCATCAGTTTGATGTAGTTAGTTCATTTTAAGCAGGTCCCGGACCAAAATACCCACGGGACAAACAATTTAGGGAATTTTTTTCATCGCTCTCATATTCTAAATATATTTTCAAACCCTTTTTTTACGCATCCAAAAATATGAAAAATAATGATGTCCTCTGATGAAATATCCCGGTAGGCAGCAGAGCAATTGTCGTATGTAATTCTGTGATCATTCCATTATTACCATTTGTGGAAGAAGGTTCCTGACAAGAGCGGCGGAATCATGCAACCAGCAATGATATTTCGAAGAGGCGAATTTTCAGCGTAAATACCGGAAGGTCTGGAATCCCGCCAAAAATAACTGGACGTCCGCCATTTGCAATGTCATCTGTTTTATTATCATTTCGCCAACTATTATTTTTTTATTAATAATCTTTTTTATATTTTTTTTTTCTTTCCTGAAAAATTCTGGCTTCGATATGGGCCAGTTTCCATATGGACGAATGACATTCGAATTTTTGTGGACACATCACAAAAATGTCCTGGCAGCTAGAAGTAGGTTAGGAAAAAATAAAAACAATGCTATCTTACGATTAGAGGCTTCTTCTTCCGTAAAGCTACTGACGTGTTTATGAGTTAGATAGATAGATAGATAGATAGATAGATAGATAGATAGATAGATAGATAGATAGGCAGGCAGGCAATGAGATTAGAATGGTAATTTGGCCGTGGAGTTACAGCTAGCGAGCTTGTTTTTACAGACCATTACCATTGGGTTGTGAGCTCGATCCACTGTACAAGCTTTCTATCCGTGGCTTTTTGACAGATTAGACTAAGCCTTCTGAATATAATAACTACTTATGAGAAGAGTGAGACAGATAAATCAGTTTGACGGAAACACTGATATGTATTTGAAAACAAAAAGGTAGATAGATAGATAGACCGACCGACTACGATGGTTAGTGGACCATGGAGTTATAGTTAGCGAGATTGTTTATACAAATCATTACCATAATGATGTGAGTTCAGTCCTTGGCGCAAGTTCATCACCTGTGGCCTTTTGCCAGACTAAGGATAGTTTACTAGATAAAATAACTAAGTGTAGTAAGAGTGAGACAGATAAATCAGTTTGACGGTGACACAGATATGAATTTGAATATAAAAGAGAGAGAGAGAAAGAGAGAAGTTCTTTCTTAATTGTACAGATAATCTGCACAAAGGCCTCAACCAGGAAAGCCCCGAACAAAGACGACCATGTGTCTATGATTTGTGCAACATGGGTGAATAAGTGTAACATGAATCGCATTGCTTGGATAGATAGAAATTATAGCCCCCCTTCTCTCTCTCTCTCTCTCTCTCTCTCTCTCTCTCTCTCTCTCTCTCTCTCTCTCTCTCTCATGAAAGATAAACAAAATGATGCCAAGTTAACATCATATCAGCTATAGTATGAATAAAAAACAATGAGAGCGACTGTTAATTCTGCTTCTATTTTTGGTCAACGGACGAAAAAGGATAGAGAAGGTTTTTTTTAATATATTTTTGCTACTCTTCAAGTGTTTCTTTTTCTATCTTATCTCTTGGTTGTTGCCATTTTTTTACTTCTCAACCCTCTTGGCGTTGTTCTAGTCCCACCCTCATTTAGAGTAGATATGAAAACAGGGACATCTTTGTTTTTGCAGCCCTGAACAGTGGGAAGACAGAATGCAAGAAAGAAAGTGATATCATTTTTTTTTTAATGTTAAAACAGGGTTAGTAAACCTACGGCCCATAGGCTAAATCCGAACTGTGAAGGGATTCTGATCGGCCCATGAGCCAATATTGGGATACGCTTACTTACATATTTTGAAGATTCTTTGTGATTTTTTAAAGATATAAAAAGAATCGTCAGTTGAAATAGATTGACTAAAATGATTTTTTCTTTATTACTGATTGGCATCCTTGGTTAAGGACAAAATTTTCCAGCATGCGTTATATATTGATTTGACGCACCATGTATCTAGAGGGATATTTCAAGCTTCATTGTGACATTTATCTGGCTTACCGTCCATTGATTGATACTAAGGGCCTGAGATGACAAGAAAAAAGAATCGAATTTCGGCCAAAATTGCTCACGTTCATTAAGGTATGAATGCAGTTCACCTTGCGCTTTGCAACATCGCTAGATATCGAAAAAAATGTCTCGTTGCAGGATCCAGGCCGCAGAGGCAAAAAGGTTGCCGACCTAAGGTGCTGTAATATGATTGACCGTTCACTTCGCTGATTCAATCATCTAATTTTCACTCTGCAATGTCAATCAAAAAATTCTCACATGTTCCATTCGATTAGAATTTCGAAGCAAATCCAATCTAGCGACACCAAGAGATTTCCTAACGTCCAATCCGTCAGGAAGTACATATATGATGGACAAAAGGGACGTGAGTTCGTGCCTTACACGGAGCTTTTTTTATTTCTTGTGCCAAGCTGTTTACTGATGGCCGCTGATTGAGGGCCTGAGTCGTTACGATGAAAAGAAAACGGGACCGACGAATAGGCTTCGAATTACGGTTCGAACTGCTCACGTTGATTGAGCACTAATATCCTTGGTGAAGGCATGAAGACAATTCTCCCTGCACTTTGCTACATTGCAACGTATCTTGAAAACTGTCTTGCCACTGATATACTACAATGGTTGACGGAGAAAGAAAGTTGGTGAGTGATTACTTGGACAAACTACCTTTCCATAATCACCTTTCCCACTCAGACAAATCAACAAAAAGCTATTACACCTGTAGTCAACCTTGACAGAGGTTAAGTAATACAAGGAAAGAGGGAAGAAAGCTGAAGGGAGGGAAGAAAAAAGTAAGGGGGTGGAAAGAAGTGAACAAGGGTGAGTGGAAGGAAGGAAGAAAGGGGGGATGAAATGAAGAAAGAAAATGAGAAAGGCGGGGGAAAAGGACAGTAAACTGAATGAAGTGAGGAAAAAGGGTGCGTGTATGAAGGAAGGAAGGAAATTGGGAAGGAAAAGAAATAGGAAGGAAGAAAGGGACTGGAAGGAAGGAAATGAGGAAGGAGGAAAGAGAGGTTGGAAGGGAGGAGATAAGGAATGAAAAAAGGGACGGTGGAAATAAGGAATGAAGTAAGGGGTGTCGGAATGAAGGAAGGAATGAAATAAGGAAAGAAGAAAAGAGGTGGAATTAAGGACGGAAAGAAATGAGGAAGGAAGGAAATAAGGAAGGAAGGAAATGAGGAGAGAAGGAAAAGGAGAGGATGTAATGAGGAAAGGAGGGAAAGGAATAAGAATGGAAGGTTGTAAAAATTATGAAGAACAATAATTGTTATAATATTGTAAAACAAGAACAATTTGGGGTAAATGAAAGAAGGAAAACTAAAAACGAATAATTTTTCCAAATAAAGGAAAAAAATAATAAATACAGGGGAATGCACTTATTGTGATCACTTTGAGAAAGGGTCTTTTTTATAACAATTACCAACTGATAACATTAAGCAAATACATTAAAGTTGGAATATTTCACATCCATTATTAAAGATTTACACTGTAAAGAGAATTTTCAATATCTTTTTGAATATTTTTAATCAATCTATATAATTATTAATTCATTTTGATAAAATGTTTGGGACCGATTGCTTTTCATAACAACTATCGTTTGATAACAGTATCCATGATTATAATAAACGGCTTCTTCTGTGAAATGATTGTGGCCTCCCTTGTGTCTGTAGTAGTCGCGTATTTCCCAGTAGTGCTGGCAGTCGGTGTTCGAGCCTAGATAAAAATAAAAAAAAGGTTAAAATTTTGAATGCTGACCCTAAAATTTCATTGCTGAAAGATACCATGATTTAGTTCCTTCGGACAGTAATTGACCCCTCGTCTTCTTTACCCGCTTTTATAACCGGTCAGACATCGAAAGGAGAGAGTATTCAAAACTCAATAACATACTAAAACAAATAAATCAAAAAGTATTATTAGTCTGAGAAGACACCAGAGAAGAATTTAATGATAATCAGAGAGCATAACTGTCATACATACAAACAAGCAGAAAAATACATAGGATGCTTCATCAGAGCAATTCGAAAAAATTTAAAATGTATGCAAAACAGAAAAAAGGTGAGAGAACTGTGGTTAAATAATAGGGAGAGAAAAGGGAGGTAACGGGAAAAGCTTAAAGAAATGAATACACAATAAAAAAGAAAGAAACGACAGGAAATGAAATAAAAGAAAATAAAGAATAAACCTGGCTGCAGCAGGGTCAAACTTCACTCCAATTTCAACTTCGACTGGAGATGACTGCAACCTTTGTATTTTATATATAATGAATAAAAAAAATATGTGAAAATATATACTTTTTGTAAAAATGTATCTATTCATAAGAATGAAATAAACCTGTGCGTATCTGTATGGTAAATCTTCGTCAATATCTAAGGCATGTCAATATAGCTCTGTCAGTAAGACAGCCTTCTGATAATCAGTTGGTTATGTATTCAAATCACAGTTGGGAAATTCGGGTTTGATGTATCGATATTCATCTTTCATTTTGGTGAGGATTGTTTTGTTACGATAGGAAAACAAAATCAACTTTGGACTTTGTAATGCAGTTGGACAACGAATTAAAAAAATATAATGAAAGAAGAGAAATAAAAGGACGAAATGAAAAAAAAAAGTCTTATAAATCCCGAAGATGAGAGAAGAACAGTTCACGATTGGAAAAAAAACAACGGAAACTTGAAAGACGTACACTGAAAAAATTTTTTTACATATTTGATTTGTTACTCGTAATTCTATGAGTCTATCTCAAAGTAATATTCCTCGTATTTAATCAGAAAAATACTTCGAGACAAACTAGTAAATTTGGGTTAACAATTTATTTTTTCAACCAAGTAATTTTTTCAAATTGGTCCAAAGAAACACTACGTAACACCTTTTTTATTGTAAAGAAAAGATTAGATGACAAGACTGACTGCGGTAGGGTTAAACTACGCTTTACTTTGATTCCGAATGAAGATGATTACTGTAACTCTTGTAGTGTGTATAAGTTTCTGTAGAACTTGTATATCTTGTCAATCTAGCTCAGTCGGTAAGAGAACCACCTACAGATCACTTGAAGAAATAATTTTATGTACTGATTTTGTATGACGTGAAGGTACACAAACAGTGAAGTGTTCACCCCCTTAAATTAGGTGAGGATTGTTCTTGTTCTTGTCGTTACAGTGGAAAAAACAACATCAACTCCAGCTTCCGGCTTTGACTGGAGTTCAACAAAAGGTTTAGCAAATAGGAAGGACAAAATATGAAAGGAAAAATGTTAACAATAAAGAGAAACATGCCTGGTTAGTCAATCAATGCAACCGTCACGTGACAAACGTCTTTTGGCAGAATGCCGTGTAGGGGGTGATCAATCAAAAGATTGGGAAAAGGGGCGATCAGTGAATAAGTTACTTCTCTCACCCTCTGTTGACCACTCACTAAAAAAGTCTGAATCTGAAATTGAACACAACCCACACTAAAAACCGACCTGAAGGGTGGTGTCAAAAAGATTTTCTGGACATAATGAGGAATAAACGTGTCACTCCAAAAATGGTCACACGTTCCATTCGATTAGAATTTCGAAGCAAATCCAATCTAGCTACACCAAGAGATTTCCTAACGTCCAATCCGTCAGGAAGTACATATATGATGGACAAAAGAGATGTGAGTTCATGCCTTACACGGAGCTTTTTTTTTATTTCCGGGGCCAAGCTATTTACTGATGGCCGCTGACAGAGGGTCTGAGTCGTTACGATGAGAAGAAAACGGGACCGACAAATCGGCTTCGAATTACGGCTTGAACTGCTCACGTTCATTGAGCACTAATATCCTTGGTGAAGGCATGAAGGCAGTTCTCCCTGCATTTTTCTACATCTCTAGGTAAATTTTCAACCCTCTAGTAACACGCGACACGAACGTACATTCACAGCCAAATAGTCAGACCCACTCAAATTCAGAAGGAAACTATGTTGATGCTGATAGTTTTGGGGTGATTCATACATACATACATACGTACATACATACATACTTGCCTGCCAAACAGGCTTACTTGAAAACTGAAGAAACCTATGTTGACAGTTTTGGTTGATGGTTTCTACAGGAGAAGAAAACCTGTAAAAAAAAAATGGTGTTTACGATACAAAGAAAATAAAATAAAACTTTAAAGACAAGGAAAAAAACAAGATGAAAAAAAGTCTCGTAAATAGAATAGAATCATGGAATTTCTGCTATTCTGAGAACTACCGACTTGCGTCGCAGTTAAAAATTCTAAAAGAAAACTATTTACGATGGAAAGAAAATAAAGTAAAACTTTCAAGACCGAAGGAAAAAAGTCTAGTAAATCAAAAAGAAAGAAGAAATTTCTGCCATTCTCAGAACAGCCGACTTACGTCACAGTTAAAAATTCTAAAAGAAAACTGTTTACGATGGAGAGAAAATAAAGAAAAGCTAAAAAGTACCAAGAAACAAATGCAGTCGAGTGAGAATTGTACGTGCGTTTCTTTTTGTGGTCAACCAGTTGGCTTCCATTAATAAGGGTCAGATAGACAGTTGGAGGGGAAACTTATTTCGAGCATGCAACACTTCTTCTTCTTCTTCTTCTTCTTCTTCTTCTTCTTCTTCTTCTTCTTCTTCTTCTTCTTCTTCTTCTTCTTCTTCTTCTTCTACGCATTGGCCAACAGCCTCTGGCGTTTCCAATCAGAATGTTCCTTGTATGGCCGCTAGCTGTCTGCATCTTATTTGGTGAGAAGAAAGTCTATTCGTGTGTTAGTTGTTCCCACATTTTGACCGCAGGGGGCAACAGGTCCTCTCTCTCTCTCTCTCTCTCTCTCTCTCTCTCTCTCTGTGGTGGGGACAGAGGACTATTCTAGCGAAATAGGGGTCGTTGGAAGGAGTACAGATGTTGAACGAGGATGGCCCTCAGGGTGGTCACCGTAGTGTTAGCTTAGGGTCAGGGTTTTAGTAACAAACGTAAGGTTTCAAAACCTGGAGAAATGTTTGGAATATATATATATAAGGATTCCAGGCGTTGCCCGGAGATCAAATGACTTCTTGCACATGCTGGGACAGGTTATTCACACACCTACATACAGTTAAGCTTATTTCCTCGTTCATGTACTTTTATATAAATCTTTGCTGCCAGCGTGCAGCAGAATACCAGCGTTGCTCAGGAAAGAAATAACTGCACATTTGACTAACAAAAATATGTTCTTTAATATACGTATTCTTACGCAATACAACCATGTTGTCGGGGAAGTGCGAGACAGAAAATGGATTGAGTGAGTTGAGTGAATTAATTGGCAGGGTGTGCAATCGAATATTGGCGCAGACGATGCATACCCTCGGGCTGGTAGACTCTCAGGTAGAATGGCGTGAGGCCACAAGCATTCTCAGGCAGGTTTTCTTTGACCCTTATTAAAATGTTTGAAAGCGGAAGTTTTTGTTTAAGATTTTTATATGATATTTATTTTTTTTAAAAGTCTTCCAATCTCAAATTCTTTCAATTTTTTTCAATTCTTTCAATCTTTGATGATATTTGGGAACCCTTCGTTTTGTGACAGCAAAATTTGAAACCATTGTCGAAATCGACTTCAGGTGTAGAAAAAGCAGCTAAACTGTACAATTACCTACATGTGTTAATCCAAATACCCGAAAATAAAATGAAAATGAAATTCACTGTAAATACTCAATCAATTATAACCATCAATACTTTTCATAAGTCGTGCGGACACATACGTACGTGTTGTTCTTTTTTCTTTGCAAGTTTTATACCTGATCTATAGTGTAAATACTAAATCTTATCAAATACATTTACAATTTTACAATAAATGCTTCCTTTCAGCCATAAATTGTAAACATACCCCTAAAAAAAAAGTGAATTGGTGTTTTTGCAAATAATAAAGTCCGAAAGAAAGTTCTGCCTAGTTATTCAAATTATCTTCTTTTTTTTTTCGGAGAATAAAGAGTCGGGAAAATGAAGAGTCGGCGAAGTGATAAGTTGGTCATTCAATGTGCGGGAAAATCAGCGATTGAAGAAAATCGGACTGCTGTAGGAATCGAGCCAGCGACGGATAGGGTAGCCGCTTGAACGTAGAGTTGCTGTTACATTTCAGCTAAACAGTCGCCAATAATGCAAATACCAAAATAACAATGATAAAAGAATAAACAATTCAAGAAATTATGGTTGCTGCAAGAATCGAACCTGCAACCGATAGCCCCATTTTCTAGAATTTGGGGTTGGGAAAGTTATTTGAGTCTTTGCGTTACGGGCGATTGTTAAGCGCAATGGTAAGAGCAATGCTACATTGAAGCGGGTACCCTATCGGTTGAGGGTTCACATCCTTCGATCGTTAAGTAAGCGACACAGACCAGAAATACCGAATATGCTTCTGATGAGATTCGAACTTGTGGCCCCTATTCTTGAGAGCCAGTCGTGCAATGTCTGTGCCTCTCTGTTGAGACTACGAAAGTTAACAAGAAGTCGTCATCATTATTTACGTATAATGTAAAATGTTGTCCGTTTCATGGCGGTGATTGAACGTCAGGAATATATGTTTGCTACTGTGGGGAATATCAGGTTTAGTTTTTTGTTTTTTTTTGTTTTGTTTTTTTTGGTCATTCATTCTACAGCCACTAATGAGACCCTCCTAGATTCAAACAGGCGTTCATCATTCATGGAAGAAGAAAAGTGACTCAACACTCACTTGATATTGGAACTGAGTCGACAGGTATCAGACACCTGCTATGAGCAAATGTTTTTCCACCATGCTTCAAGTCAAAATTAATTAATCCAGTCAAGTCATCTTTGGATAAATGAGTTTTCGTCGAATCCTATGTAAGAAACTGTCACCCAAAGCTGTCAACGCAGGTCTCTGTCATCTTTCAAGTTAGTCTGACTGGCTATGTATGTGAGAATTATACGTACAAGCCATACCAATGAAGCTAGAGGACTGAAATATGCACTCCTCATTATGTTTACATTGTTTGGGGAGTTATATCCCCCAAAATAATTTGGGGATCAGTTTGCATTGGTAGTTTATGCTAAAATAGTCCTTGATTGTGTCCGCTTGTTTGTTTGTTATTTGAAAATCCAGACTTTTAGTGATGACTAACCTAATAAAAGGCAGGAAAAGTAACTTATTCATTGATCACCCTTTTTTTTTTCAAATTTTCAGTTGATCACGACTCAAAAGCTGGCAAAAAAAACGTTGGTCTCATGGCAGATTCTATTGAGTGACTAGATAGACCAGTTTTGATAATGTTTCAAGTCAAAATTAAGTAAAAATCAATCCAGTTAAGTCATCTTTTAATTAACTAGTTCTCGTCAAATCCAATATTTCAATAAGGGCTACTTCATTATTTCTATTATCATTTGGACTATCCTCATCTTGGTTGTTTTTCATACAACGTTTCGGCCGTTGTACTCAACGGCCTTCATCAGGTATCATCTGGTAGGTGTGGTGAAGTAACGAACCGAACCCTTTATTTAACCAACGGGGGTATATTGACCGCACTCCCCTCTTAGCATTAGTAGTATTATTATTGTCTCACACTGGGATTGAACCTAGAACTATCAGATTAAGAAGGGAGTGCGGTCAATATACCCCCGTCGATTAAATGAAGAGTTCGGTTCGTTACTTCCCCACACGTTCCAGATGATACCTAATGAAGGCTGTAGAGTACAACGACCGAGACGTTGTATGAAAAACAACCAAGATGAGGATAGTCCGAATAATAATAGAAATAATAATCATACCTCATCCCAAAAATTCAGAGATATACTAAGGGCTACTTCATTTTTGGAAGATTTACGGCGTTTGAATCTTTGTTGGCACATATTCCACAAATGGCAGAATAGAACTTAATTTTGGATGACAAACATTGGCATCAAAAGCAATTTAAAACCTTCTTAAAGAGCACAGTTTTGCCCTAAGGGGGTTTTGTCCTGGGGGTCCAACACTACCCATACGTGGCCTCGAGTCTGACTAAGTAATGTGGTAAATAACCGAGGGCAACCGTTGTAGATCGGTAATCAACAAACATATCTTGCAAGCTACAGGTAATGAGTACGTTTCTCACAAGGCCACCTATTGTTTTGACCTAGTACCAGACCACGCTAAGTTTAATAGATGTCTATAGAATTTCGAAGAATGTCCTGTTCCAAAGTATTAATCGCTGCACTTGTCTGGGTCTACGAATCGTTGTTGAAAATCTGGTTTTATGATCTTCCAGACACGCGTACAATGGGGCAAACACGATCGAAGCGAAGTTCTTAGGAAGTGAAACAAAAGAAAGCTGCTAGATTAATTCAGTTATGATTAATTTAATAAATTGCAAAGACGAACTCCGAGAAATGCCGTCGGCCATTTAAACTCTGAGGCTAACAGTCGCGCCTACAAATGCCGGACGAAAAAAGTTGTTCTTATTAACAATTAGTTTTTTTCTTTCTTACTTTTATCCTTTTGTTCCATGTTCTTCCTTTTTGTTCTCTCTTTCTTTCTTTCGTGTTTTCTTCAACCTGTCCTTTTCTTTCTTTCTTTTGTTCTTTTTTATTCTTTTTTCTTTCATTTTTTCAATGTCTCTTTTCTTTCTTTCTTTCTTTCTTTCTTTTTTTCTATTATTTTTCTTGTTTTTTCCAAATTTCCTTCCACTTTTCTTCAATATGTCGATTTTCTCTACTTTCTTTCTGATTTATTTCCTCTAATCTTTCTTCCTCTCCTCTCTTTCAACTTTCCCAAACGTTTATAACTTCTTTCTTCTATATCCTTCTTTTTCTCTCTTATTCCTCTCTCCTCTCCCTTTCTCTCTTTCTCCCCCCCTCTCTCTCTCTCTCTCTCTCTCTCTCTCTGCCTCTCTCTCTCTCTCTCTCTCTCTCTCTGCCTCTCTCTCTCTCTCATTGTCTATTCTTCTCTTTCATTTCCTATGTTCTTAGTATAAATATACAAATGTAATTTACTAATATTTTATCGTCAACTGTCGGGGTTATGGAGGTAGCAGCTTTTGGCTCGGGCAGGTAAGATAGTGAGTGATTCGACCAAGTTAGATCTCATTGGGCGCTCAGTGCCCTGGACTTGTCACCAGGTCAGTTAATTCAATAAAGTTCACGTCATTTAATTAACGGTTCCTTTCGAGGAAAATTGTCGACTGGGCACAACCGCATTAAGTTGGAAAAGTACAAAGACCTGGAATGTTCAAGACAGGGTTGCCAGATAGTTGCTAATATTTCTGGCCAAAACATGCCAAGCAGGACCAGTTATTAGATTGTTCATTTTTGCAAGATTGAACTACTGTAAATCATTGTTATTAATTCAAAGAAAATTGATTCTAGTGTTCACCTTCATTTCTCAGTTGCAATTTCATCGCAACTCAACAGCGAAGGACTGAGTACTAAAGTTGCTATTTCGGAAAGCAACTGAAAATTTTTGATGGAAGTAAATAGTGGTAAACTATAGTTCAATAATAATGAATAAAACATTGGAATACTCGGGTACGTACCAAAAATAAGAATTTATCAAAAATACTGCCATAACAAAGTCAAAATGGCCAAAATTCTCAAGTATGGTTACCCAAAAGAGTTCATGACTAAATGCTTTAAAGAAAGCCAAATTTTGGCCATGAAATAGCCAAAATGGCAACCCTGATTTAAGACAAAAGCTGGATAACCAATATGATTCCTGCTAAAATCTAATGCCGAGGTCAACTTTTAATGAAGGCTTCGCTGGAGTCACTGTCGCTGATTTCGTACTATATATATATATATATATATATATATATATATATATATATATATATATGTGTGTGTGTCTGTGTGTGTGTGTGTGTGTGTGTGTGTATATATATATATATATATATATATATATGTCTCTCTGTATGTGTGTATCTGTGTGTGTGTGAGTGTGAATTCTGATAAGAAATGGATATGTATTATACACATACATATACATATGTATTATATAGACGGCAGTCAGTGTCTGTTCTCTTAGTATCGCTAGGGGTCTCAAACTGAATCGCTTCCAACAAAAGATTAAAATGACCTTGGTCAGCCCTGTATCTTGTCTTGATCTGGAAGGTTTGGCGGCGTTCTGACCTGTTAACAATGAACCTGCTTCCACGCCTTTCGCCCTGGTCATGTCACCTCCGCTAAAAGCGACTACGAAGAATTGAACGACGCTGTAAGAACGGAGAGGGAGGTCCCGTTGTTATCGATGTATGAGGAAAGCATATTGCAAATATGGTGTACAATTATTGGAAAAAAACTGGATTACAAAATCTTCAACAGTCGTGAAGCGATGAAGTCAGCATTATCAGAATTCTGTCAATCCAGAATCTCAGATTATTTTAACAAAGGAATCGAAGATTTGATTTTCAGGGTGAATTTTTGTTTTGTCATTGCAAATAATGATAATTTTATACTCTATTATAAATTTTCACTTGTTTTCTATACATCCTAACCTTCGTCCTTAAAAATATGGTCAAACAGAAGTTGATTTTTCACCTTAAACCTAACTCCCTACAACGGACATTCCACGCTTGTATATGTTTACAATGGAGACCTACTAGTCTTTTTGAAACAACGATATTTGCAATTCTTTTTCTTCCAAATTTATTCTTGGGTGAACAATGTTATAGGGAGTTGGTTTATGGTGTAAAATCAGCTTCTACGTGACTATTAAGTCCCCATGACTGAACGGTTGAAGCGACCAGGCGTATACTGGACTCCCTCTGCCTAGAGGTAGTGAGTTCGATTCTCAGCGCGGGCTTACACTTTACTTCCGATTACGCTGCTTAATTGTCGCTGTAAGACCAGTTTCCGACTCAAAGTTGTGATGAAAAGCAACCGAAAGTTAGTATGAAGCTAAAGGCTGGTCAAAATTTATAACAATGTTGCAATACTTCATCCCAAAATAAATTTCGTTGAAAAGATTTTATACTCGACAAATAGATTTCACGTTTGTAAAATTTCAACGAGAATTACTTCTGTTGACACATACAGGCGTGCACACCCGTATGAGTGCTGTGGCGTACAGGTTAACGAGATGCACGGGTAAACAATTTATAATGGGTAGCGCATTGGAGCTTTACGAATCTCAACTCTTAGTTTTCACAGTCTCCTTCAAATGATGATGGGATCAGACCTGTTTTCGGGACTGAAACAACATTACCAATAAACCAATCAAAATACACGTAAATGAAGCCTCCGTCAGCACTTATAACCTCTTCATATATTTTCCTTTCTATGATGTACACATTTCAGGTTTACTCAGTTGTGTATGCGCGTATGCACGTGCGTGCAAACACACACACACACACACACACAAATATGTATAAGAATATTTCAAAAGTGAGTCAGTCAGTGAGGATCGAAATCATTACATAAGTGAATTGGTTATCAGACTAGGTTGTTCAAAGTCAGGGAGAAAGTTTGGGACAAAATGCCTGCAACCAGAATAGGTTCCTTTACGCCCGCTATCATGTAACGATCTCCAGAGGATGATATTCAGGGTGAGAGATTTTATGTGTATATAGCGGTATAAGCATAATGTATAAGCACATAGATAGATAGATAGATAGATAGATAGATAGATAGATAGATAGATAGATAATCCTGAGGCCGTGCTTAGTCGGGAACAAAGCCATAAATATGGGGCACCCAGTGAGGATCAACCAATCACACTGACAAAAATTGGAATTCATAATGGTGTCAAACAATGGATCTTCTTTAGATATAAACTGTCAAATATTGAATTTTTCAACCTGTCAAGGATTCGAACGACTGATTTTTTTCACATTTGTAGTGTCGCCCCGGCTTCTCTATTCTGTCTTTTTCTACTTCAGAGCCCGGGGGTAGTCCTGGAAGCCGTAGGCTACGGAACCACAGTATTTACACATGTCAGCTATCAGTTGACCAACTAACCCAGTATACTTCAATCACTCTATACTATAAGTATGCATCCCCCTTATGCAAATACTGGAGATCAATTATACATTGGCCATAGAAGAAATCTATACATAACAGTCTTGGTTGCTGCAGGGTCACATCCCATTCCTGCGTCTATGCCAACTGAAGGTGAAAACTGCACCTTTTGTGTTGCATGAATAATAGATAAATTCATAGATATATAATATTTGTCAGTTTGGCTCAGTTTGAAAGAGAGTAGCCTAGCAATCACATGGACGTGATTTTAAATCACGATAGGGAAATGTTCACTTTATATATAGGTTTGGTTTAATGTGACGGGACGGACAAACAGTGAAGTGATTACTGTCCCCATAAATTTGGTGAGGATTTTATTGTTCTTGTTACGGGGGGGGGGGGGTCAACTCCAACTAAGATTGGAGTTTAACAAAAAATCTCAAAATAAAACTGAATAATTAAAAGTGTACTTGGGTCGGAAACTCCCTGACTCTTGTATTTTCTCGGATGTACTGTGCTGTCTTGTGGTCTCTCTATGTAAAACCCAGCATTATTCTTTCATATGCACGTTGCATAGTTCTCAATTTGCAGATCTGTCTCTTGGTTACGTTCCACGTTTCAGCTCCATAAGTGACTATTGGGAGGATGCATTGGTTATACACCCTTCTTTTCAGGATTAATGAGATCTTCTTATTTTTTGAGGTTGAGCTTGCTCTGCCAAAGGTTTGCCATCCTAGTGTGATTCTTCACTTGATTTCTTTTTCTTTTAGGGGTCTCACGGATATTCGTTGTCCTAGGTAGATGTAGTGATCAACTTTCTCTAGTTCTGTGTACTCGATTTTAAATTTAGTGTTTTTATCTCTGATGTGGTTGTTGCACATGATCTTCGTCTTGCTGAAGTTCATGTCAAGGCCGACTTTCTTGCTCTCTATATATCGGTATAAATGAACAGAAGACAATTCAATAATCTATCATATTGGTTATAGGTTCTCCCGCTATCCAAAAGTAGAGCATTCCCATGAAAGATCTCGTTAATGTATATGCGTAAAGCGAAGGAACAATTATCATACATTAACATAGGAAAAATTTTGAACGTCCCCAGAACTTTTTTCTTTTTCTGACAGATTTACAGTAAACGTAACGCCCCCATGAGCTCTCGTGGGCTTTTTGATGCCTTAGGATGAATGCACAAAATATATCAAGATGAAGCCTATATGTGACCCTGCACATTGAATCAGGTATCAAATCTCAAGCAAGAGCTGGAAATAGCTAGTGCAGGTCATTTTTGTCGATTTTCGGATTTTATCAGAAACAGCTTCATAAATACCTTATCTGACATATCCCGTTGAGAATATGAATGTTTAATAACCCAAAACATTTTAATGAGTTTTCCTGAGACAGCATCCCTAGAATTAGTGTATACTTGTATATTTTCAAGGTCACTTTTCTCAAAACTTTGATTAAAAAATTTCCCCAAATACTTGAAACTAAATGATCCGCATCTTCGCAACCGAATGAGCTATCAAGAAAGTAAAAGTACCAAAGTGAAGCTTATTGTGAATAGAATGTAAATTAGACGTGCAGGATCTCATATTCAAAGAGATTCATTGAAATCTATGGTGGTTGGAGTTCTTTTGTAAACCCAAACCTGTATTTGACTCCTTTTATCCTTGTGCCAGACTAACAAAAGTGAGTGAGTATCAGTATCCACAATCGAGTAGAATAAGTAAGCAAATGTACTTAGTCTAGAGTATTGATTTTCCCCTCAACGTAAGTCCTCCTATCCACATATAACCTTCAAACTAATGTTGTTAATGTTCCTGTTAAGTTTTAACTCTGAGTGTTCTAGGCAAACAGCTCAAACAGCAAGAGCCTGTAGCACGCCTTCTTCCCGTACCACCCCTGGACGTAGCCATTAAAAGTTCGCTAGCCAGCGGACGTTTCGCCGGCCAGGCGTTTGGACTTCCGGGCTTTTTATAAATTGATATCAAGCCACAAAAAGCCAGAGGAGGCCAGCAAGTAGCCTTCGGCTATCGTTTCTCTTTGCTTACAATTTCTTTCGATACATTCAACATATATATATTATATATATGTATATATATATATATATATATATATATATATATATATATATATATATATATATATATATATATATCAACGGTTTCGATTTCTTCCATCAAGTTTTTTGCGTATGTGTATTTTGCATATACAAATATTAAATATGTATACATACAGATATAGGTGTGTATTAAGACAGGTCAAGGTCGTATATATTAAGTGTAAGCAAAGTCTTTCAGTAAAAAAACCGGTTTTCAACTGTGTATTCAGTCTCAAGTTTTCAGAAGGGATCGCTGGGAATTTTTGCACACACCAACGAATACATATATATATATATATATATATATATATGTGTGTGTGTGTGTGTGTGTGTGTGTGTGTGTGCACATGTGTGTGTGTGTGTTGAAGTTGACTTAATTTTCCCTCGTAACAAAAACAATCCTCTTTCTTATATACGATACAAAAATTGCAGTAATCATCTTTGATGGGATAGAAGTAGGAGTGGAGTTTAACCCTGCAACATCCATGCGTGTCTGGTCACCAAAGTTAAGCAACTGCCATTCAATTCAGTACCGACATGGGTAACCACTCCCAAACATGCAGCAAGCAACATTTAGTTTTCATGCTCAACTGGGCAAAGTTGGTCAATAAAGAGATAGATACCAACAAATGGAGAAACTTGTTTGGATAATCGCTCAATAGTAACTTTCACGGGACCAAAATCACCTGAAAGCATGCCATGTTGGAAGTGATCAATAAAAAAAATGGAAAAGAGGGTGATCAATGAATAAGTTACTTCTTTAGCCTTTTATTGGATCATTGAAAAGTACAAATTTTCAAAAACAAGACTGAATGCAACCAGAGGACCAGTTTATCATAAACTTACATTAGAATTTAACCCACCAGTTTTTCAATTGGAATTTTGAATTTTTTTTTTTTTTTGGTTCTTGACAAAGATTTTCAAGTCATCCATGAATAAGAGGTGCTTCAGCTTTTTTTCCATTGATTTTGTAGATCTATATTCTCTCCATAAGTTTTTTTTAGTGGGGGTCAATTTACAATGTAAGTTTGCGTGAAATTAGTCCCTCAGTTTGTATCTAGCAGCGTTCACACTTATTTTTTTTTTTTAATCGAACAAGAGGCAAGAGAAATAACTTATGCACTGATCGACCCCTTTTCCAATTTTTTAACTGATCATCCCCAGATGTTTGTCACGTGCCAGTTTCTATTCAGTGATGGAGGGGGGATATTTATAGGCAACCTAATTTTCAAAGTTGATCCTGCCAAAAATGTTGATGTCATCATTGATGTCATCATGGAGTGGGTGAGTTGATTTTTTTCTCTGTAAAATTGTGCGTCTATATCTTCTGTTACAGGAATTGCAGGGTCGCCAAGCGGGTAAAAGCACGGAAAATGAACTTGGTGAGGCGAGTTCAAACTCCAGCTACGACAGTTTGTGTTCACTTTGCCTTTGCGAAAGGCATGAATCCAAATGCTCTTCCAGCTATACTTTTAAAAAAATCGTCACTTATTAGTCAGGTCATCATACAAATAATGTCCAAGTATAGGGGAAAATATCTGTTTATGAATTCTCCCAAACGGACCTCTTCAATCTTTTCATAAGTGGTCTTTGTTGTGGGGGGCTGCACATTATTTTCACGATGGAACACTTCTTTATGTAGCATCTCTTAACCCTTTTAGGTGCTAGATTGTTCTGTCTCAACAAATTACATCGTAGATTTTTTCTGCAGCTGAAAATAATTATTGCATGAAAGGGTTAAGCTGAAGTCGGCTTTTCTAAACCTTTCAAACTCTCTCTGGCAATTCTTTTTCGTTCAAAGCAAATATCATATAAACACTTCGAGTTGCTTCTGCGGCAATACCGCTTTTCTAAACTCAGAGAGCATAACATGCGTTATTTTCTCCATAGTCTCCTCCATCCGTAGGAATGTCAAGTTACTTACCAAGTGAGTTCAGTCCTGATGCAACGACGCCTCTTAATCTTTTAAAACTGTACAAACATGTACTAGCATATATTGTTACCTTTTAGGCGTTTTAGAATAGAATAAATATCATTCATTGTATCGTTATCACATTTCAGGCATTAACCCAGGTCAATTTTCAAGAAATGTTTACCTTTGAGGCAAATCGTGTAAATTCATGGCAAACTATTCATCACTAAAGACAG
>OY735223.1:38050794-38053294 GCA_963457665.1 Thysanoteuthis rhombus | reverse complement strand
CCCATCATCAGTGGTGCGTGTTGTGTGAGAGTGAATTAAAATGTACCATGTGGAACCAGAGTCCACTGCCAGCGGCTATGCATTGTGGGTAGGTTTTGTTGTCAGGGCTACAAGAGGCCTCATGCTGAATGTAAGAATGACCAGCAGGTATTGGGATTTTGGTAAAGCAGCAGCAGTTGGTCTTGGGGAGGGCAGAGTGTGTCAAGGTAGGGGGTAGTGTTGTGGAGGTGGATTTTTTGGTATGTTTGGGATAGTGTAGAAGGAGGGGTGGTGGAGTCAAGGAGCTACATAGGTATCAACCTTAAAAGTTACTGAAAATGTTTTGGCTATGATTTGGACAGGGGTTATAACAGGCTAAGGTGAAGTTTTTCCTATGGGTCTAGGTGACTTTGAAGCTTCCATTATTGAATGTGTCTAAGATGTGGGTGTGAGGATATTAATGGTAAGAGTTGTGTGTATTAGTGTTCTGTGTGGTGAGGGTTGTTCAGTTTAGTATTTAATCCATTAGGATATAGGGTTTTAAGTTTGTTGATCCACATGTCTTCGTGTTTTTCTAGAACTTTAGTTATGTCAATTGGAGTAGTTTTTTTTCTATTTTCTATGATGTATATATATATATATATATATATATATATATATATATATATATATATATATAAACACAGAGAGATAGGAATAGATCGGAATAGATGGAGATATTTTGATACGAAGAGACCAAGATAGATAGACGTATGGATAAATAGATAGCTAACCGGAAAAAAAACACTTATTCATGTTGACAATGTTCATGTTGACAGTTTTGGTCAACTTTCTCTAACAAGCGTTTAAGTTTTGGGCAAAGGCTTTGGAAAATATAGAATAAAACTAACTGCGTGATGTTAACTCTCACAAAGTTTAACATATCGAGAGAAATCTTCCAAAGAGACTCCCTTTTCACTGGTAGTATTCACCATTATAATGAGACAACTCAGCCATGTTTTACAAAAGTGTCAGGGAGGATATAGATCAACAAAATCAATGGAAAAAAATAGAAACACCTTTTATGAATGGATGACTTGAAAATCTTTGTCAAGAACAAAAAAGAATTGTAGATCTTGATACAAACAGTCAGGATCTTCTGTAAAGATATCGAGATCGGGTCCAGAAAAGAGATTGTGTTAGTGTAATAAACTTCCTCTATTTTCATTTGCGTTCACTGACGCAGACACTTTTCAAGTTGGTCAAAAATTAAAAACCATTGACCAAAACTGTCACCAAATAGATAGATAGAAAGATATAAAGCATAGCCTACCTTTCACGGGCCACAATTGTCTGGCATCCCGTTAGAATTGAACTCACTAAATAGCAGTGAAGGTTTGCTTAGACATTATGCAAACCATTAAGCCACAACGGAGCAGAGTATTAATTCATATTAGATTGACACAAAATTTCTCTGGGTCAATTTTCCCACAGTGTTTGAGAAATCTTGAGAAATGACATCGGAACTTATTCAGCTCTCCTTTGCTTGTCAATTCAGCCAAATCTAAGAAGTTGGAAAAAACTCACAAATGAGGAACACGGATTTCTTCGTGAATTGACCAAATTCTATCTATATGGGCATCAATTTTAAACATGTGTCGTTCTCTTTTTATTCGACGGATAAAGAAAATGATTTCGGACAAGATAGTCACCAATGATGATAAGTGGATTTATTGCGAAAATTCTACACGAAAAGAATTTATGTTAGATTCATAGTTCTCTCTTAGCTGTGCATGCGTGCTCGTGCGCTCACGATTTGCAACAAGCGCACAGGGGGAATTATTACGTGCACAAAAGTTTACTCACCTAAAATAATGCAGTCATTGATAATTATACTTATTATTAGTTGTTATTACTGAATTTCTATTGGATAAGTATTGATTCACCATATTGAACCCACAAGAAGCGAAAGGCATGATGCACAAAAGACCTACATAGTTGAAACTTCATAAAGTCATTTGAATATGCTTAAGCGTTTAGTTTGTACATCTTATCACAGGAAGAAATATTTGCATAAAGCAAGATTTTTGCGCACACTAACTACTAGGAATAAGAGGGGACTTTGGTTAGATCCAGTATAGATTTCAACGTGTTTCTTTGAACAGAACCTACCAAGGAAAGAATCTTTTTGTGGGATTCAAGGGAAATTTTTAATCAAAACTGTCCGAGCTTCTTACTGCGTAACGCTATGATGAATAATTAGCACTTTTTGATATTGCATTGAAAGGGAAAAGCAGAATAACCTTAGCCATCATGTGTCCCAGCACTCCTAGCCATACCACTCTGTCTACAGACTTGAAAATTGGCATCAGCACTCTACTAAACCCCCTCTAAAATGATTTTTTTTTGCAAAGAAACTTTGTTTTTTTGGTTTTTTATCATTTTGGGCTCTATTCTGGTGGTTTCAATAATAACATCTTGATATACATGTTTTTGTGGGGAGGTTTTCAACTGTTTTTTTGATGTTTTCCATTGGGAAATA
>OY735223.1:37988294-38045794 GCA_963457665.1 Thysanoteuthis rhombus | reverse complement strand
TGTTGGGAAATAGGCAACGAATAGGCCACAATGAGATCCTTTTTTTCCCCCTCCAAAGAGATTCTAATATCAGATCTAAAGAGAACTTCAACTAGATGTGAAGAATTGGCCTTATCGTCTGCTGCCTTCTTTCTTACTCATCCCATAGACTCGCACGCCTTGCATTCCACCCCGCACCCCACTTCTACTCCAGTTTTTTCCCTCCAGTCTCGAATTTCATCTTTCTCTCTCCATTCATCCAACGAAGTGTTTTATTAGGCTTTTCGACAGGAAATGCTCAATTCTTTATGCTGAAACACTCGCCACTTGACGAAAATTGTTGTGTGCGAGGGTGAACTGTAACACTGCAAAGTTCCATCGAATTTTTTTTTTGTAGTCAGTCTGCGCAAAAGTCTTCTACTGAGCAAATTTTCTCCTACAACAAAAAATATAAATATACGTACGTACTGAATGCCTGTGCAAATTCAAATTTGAAATTGTATCAAGATGATTTTGGCACAGTCTATTTCTCTATGCTAATACAGCCTTATTAGCATGTTTCAACATAAAAGAATGATTGCACCACTTACAGCTCCCCTATTACTGTTGAATCTTTTATTATGAAATTCAAAACGCTTGAAAATATGAAGATCTGTTGGAGAAATGTCGAGTGAATATGGAGGATGCTGCGCGATTTCCGATCCCTAAGCTTAGACGGTCAGCTGAAAGGTAGAACATTTCATCCATTCTATGTAGGTGGAACCCATTTTTCCCAGAAATTGTCTCGAGAAAGAGCTCGAACCGCTGTTCGTTGGTCGTTGCAGCAGCTGATTCTTCATCATGAAGAGAAGGTTTATACCATCTGAGAGGTTCGTTACTGGTATCCAAATTTCCAGGCCAAAACCCATTCATTAACGCTGCTTTGGTGCGGCTTTTTTTTCGTAACTCAATCAAATGTGGCATGCTTAACTCAGACGATTTGGTTTTTCAAAAAAGATATTTTTCAAGTGTCATTGATGGGAGTTCTATTTATATTGTAACTATAAGGCGGTTTTTAAGCTACCCCTTGGCGGGCTATAGAAGCTCTTGGAGGGGGCAGGGGTTACAGGAACTAACTAATTCTCTGTAATGAAATTAAATGATATTTCATGTGTAACAAGCTAATATACAATATAGCGACAAGAAACGAAGTTATAATCTCGGTTGTATTTGGTATTTGAACCAGTTTTTCCTATCGTTGTCCTCTTACTTTACAGTTACTCCATCACCACCCAGTTGGTATTTGTAATTATATATATATATATATATATATATATATATATATATATATATATATATATATATATATATATATATATATATATATATATATATATATATATATATATATATATATATATACTGGGAAAATCCATGATTAGACAATTTTTTAAATTTACAGTTTTTGAACGTAGTATTTGCTTGGGGAGATTTGTACAATAGATATGTCGGGCTTTGAAAACCAAGAAGCAAGGATTTGTATAATATAAATGCATTGCTGAAAAAAAGTCCTATAGAGATATATTGAAAATAAGGGAAAGGGGTTTGTCAGTAGTCAGGAATTATTCCAAATGTTACTGACAGTGAGGCAATTTTATTTCCTTTCCTATTCAACAGGGACAAAATATAGAGATCTAGGTCCAACAAGAATCGGGAAAGAAAACACCTGAATCCTACGTTGCTACTATTGTGAGGGACAAAATTCTTTTCACTGTCATCGGTTAGTACAACTGGAGAAGGCTTGAGATTGAAAGACAAAGAGACAGAGAGGGAGACATAGAGGGAGGGGCAGAAAGTGCAAGTCAGGGGGGGAGATGTGGAAAAAAAGAGAGGGTCAGAGTCAGAGAAAGAAAAATGTGAGATAGAGAAAGTGAGAATCAGGGAGAGAAAGAGGGAGGGGTAGAAAGCGCGCGTCGAAGAGAGGAAGAGAGTAGAACAGAGATAAAGAATTGAAGAAATCGGATTGAGGGAAAGTGAGAGTCAGAGAGAGAAAAATGGGTAAAGAAAAGAGCCAGAGAGAGAAAGAGGGAAGGACAGAAAGTGCAAATTAGAGATAGACAAAAGGGGAAAATAGAGAAAGAGAGGGGAGAGAGTTGGGAAGAGTACACCTGAAGGAGGCCGTAGAATTAATTGGTCAAAACGTTGTGTTAACAACACAAACATTATGAATGAGTTCAATCGTCTGAAAAACTCTTTGAATGCCAATGACTCATCTCAAAACTATAGACAGTAAATCTCAGATGTATTATACTCTTTCTAATTTCATTCATCATCGTCTCCAGGTAACTATTTACTTGAATCTTCCTGTCAACACGATATCTCTGAACGTGCTCAATGAAGTTTCAGTAAAATGGTGGGCCATAGGCCATGAAAGAAGTAATTGAATTTGGGAACGGATCAAGGAATTTACTTGCAATTGAGAGACATTTTTATTGTATGGGAAAACAGGTTAAAAAGAACAAGTGGTGAAAACACAAATTTGAATTTTGTAGGAAGGAACTCAATGTTCGTACATTTAGATTTCTCTCCCTTGTTTTTCAATATTTCATTTTCATTCAGTTTTTAGTTACGGTATTGACAGAGGTAAGCACTCTCTGAGTGCTTTCGAGTTTATTTCTGAATCGATCAGAATATCTGTCTCTTTCCTCTATTCTTTCTATGTTTATTTATCAATCCATTAATACATAGATATGGACAGATATATATGTATTGATTTATCTATTTTTATATCTTCGCTGCGAAACAACCTTTTGTACAATTCACTCTTCACCATTACGCCCCAATCACTCCCCTTTTTCTTTCTCGTTTCCTTTTCCTTTCTCTCTCTCTCTCTCTCTCTCTCTCTCTCTCTCTCTCTCTGACTTGCACTTTCTGTCCCTCCTACTGTCTCTTTCTAATTTTCACGTTTTTCCACGCTTTCCCTCTCTGACCCTCGCTTTTCTTTCCACTCTTTAACTCTCTCATTCATACTTTCTCTTTTCCTTTCTTTCTTTCTATCTTTCCTTCGTCCTCCATCTGACCCTCTCTCTCTCCCCCCCCTCTCT
This sequence comes from Thysanoteuthis rhombus, assembly GCA_963457665.1. NCBI lineage: Eukaryota > Metazoa > Mollusca > Cephalopoda > Oegopsida > Thysanoteuthidae > Thysanoteuthis > Thysanoteuthis major. Next base: position 38,042,732 of record OY735223.1, on the reverse strand, counting down.
CTCTCTCTCTATCTTTCCCCTTTTCTCTCTCTAATTACTACTTTCTGTCTCCGTCTTTCTCTCTCTGACTTGCACTTCCTTTCCCCGACCTTTCTCTTTCTAATTCACGCGTCCTCTCCTCCATGCTTGCGCTCTCTAAGTCTTACTTTCCGTTCCTCTCTCTTGAACTCTCTCATTATTACTTTTTCTCTTTCCCTCTTTCTTTCACTTTTCCTTCTCCCTTCTCTTACTCTTCCTTCTTCTCTCGACCTTTTTCCCTTTTCTCTCTCTCCCTCTCTGATTAGCACTCTTTTCCTTCTCCTCTCCCTTACTCTTCCTTCCTCTCTCAACCTTTTTACCTTTTCTCTCTCTTCCTCTCTGATTAGAACTCTTTTCTTTCTCTGCTCTCTTACTTTTCCTTCCTCTGTCGACTTTTTTCCCTTTTCTCTCTCTCCATCTCTAATTAGCACTCTTTTCCTTCTCTCTCTTACTCTTCCTTCCTCTCTCAACCTTTTTCCCTTTTCTCTCTCTCCCTCTGATTAGGACTTTTTTTTCTCCGCTTTCTTACTCTTCCTTCCTCTCTCGACCTTTCCCTTTTCTCTCCTTCATTCTCTAATTAGCACTCTTTTCCCTCTCCTCTCTCTTACTCTTCCTTACCCTTTCGACCTTTTCCGTCTTCTCTCTCTCTCCCTCTCTGATTAGCACTTTCTGATTCTTACCTTCCCTCTCCACCTCTTCCTCTCTCTGACTCCCACTTTTTTCCCTCTTTCTCCCTCAATCTCAGTCATTCGTTTTCGCCTCGCATCAATTATCAATCCTAGAATCCTTTCTTGTCAAACTGAAAATTCTAACCGGGGCGTTTCCGTCCGTCCGACCGTTCGCCACCAGAACAAATACAAAATGGCCGACAAAACCGGAAGTCGATGCAATACGGACCGGCTTCCTTTTGTTAGCCTCGCCTGCAGCTACGCAACGTATTCTGGACCCTTGCCTTGCCACTGAGATCAGTTTAAGGTGTGGCACATTCAAATAAAGCTGCAATGGCTGAAGTAACATCATTGTCTTCATAGACCTCATCTCGACACCAGCTATGGCGTCGGTTGTTATAGCAACGGGCATAGAGCCTACTGGCGTGACGTAAAACATGACGCAATGAGAAGCCGCATAAATTTCTTCTTTATCGTCTTTCAAAGTGGAAGACAGCAAGTAGAGGGCGCTGTTTTTTGATTGCGTGTTTTTGCCGACAAGTCATGGCTACCAAATGGTTTTTGTTGTTAACCTTCAAATATTATTTGATGTATCAGCGGACTTGCTTTGACACGAATGCCGGCCAAAGTAAAGCATGATGGGAAGGGGTGACAATGTCCTCACTTTCAAGGTCTATGTTGGCTTCGTTGTTTGAACAATGTCGTTCTTTAACCGACGGTTCGAGGTTCTTACTTCTTCTATCTTGTCTTTGATTTTTCTCCTCGTGGTTCTTATTCGTTCTTCGAAATTCCGTTCCTTCTGTCTCTCGCGTGATCTTTCAACCATTCAAGCTTTGAAAACTTCTACGTATATGAGTTATCATCATACATTGAAACGGCGTAAACTTACAATTTCTGTATGGACAGCGCAAACAATTTTTTTTCTGTGGCGTAATTACCACCACGATAACGACTTGTTTGCTGTTTCCATTTGTTCCGTAATTGACTCATATAATCTTAACCTTAATACAAACACTAACCCTAAATCTAACTTATATCCCTTGTTGTTAAATTTATCAAATACGTTTTTAAAATGTCAAGGTTTGTGCATTCACATGTTCCCTAATTGGCTTGTAGTTGAATGCATTTAAACACGTATGTTTCAATGTTCAAAAATACGGTTTTAAGCGGCCAAGATGGTTGACACCGCTTCGATGAATTGAGTATACGAAGTGACCTAGTTTATGCCACTTCAATGTATAAGTTATCTATACGTGATCTGGTTAGTTATTTGAAAAACATTTGCGCCGTTGGATTAACGACCCCCTTTGGGGAAAATATCGACATGGTGCATCAACGTAAACAGATGAAGTGTCGGGATCTACCGGAGCTATGTGTAAGAAATTTCAGGACAATTGAAATATTTCCTATTGAGATCCTGATGTTTTATTGCCAACGCGACTGTAACATACTTGACTAAGCTCGGGAAGTCATCAGCTGAAAAGAGAAAATTCGTACATCGTATTCATCACCTATGATTTTTTCGTCTATGTGTTGATTTGTTCACGATGTTTCGGCTAAATACCCAACCCCCTATCCCCATCCTGACCTTCGTCGGGATTTGTTGGTTTGAGAAATGCGGAATCACTACTCGCAGCGCAAGCTCGATTGGACTGAACACGTCACATCTGATTTTTGCGACGCATCCTGTCCAATCGAACCCGTGCTCTGTGTAGTGATTCCTTATTCTAGAACCAACAACATCCAACGGAGGGTACATAGCCGAAACGTTGTAAACAAATGGGAACATAGACAATGGGAATAGTCTGACCATATATATAATGATCAATACATCCTGTCTAACAGAATTTCACCATCTATAATCAGCTTTTTCATCAAAAATTCTGCCTTAAAAAATCAAGGTGCGTATTATCTATAGAAACATAATTGTTATAAAATAATTGATATCAGTATCCGACAATGTGAATAAAGAAAGACAGTTTTAGAAAGTAAACTGGGGTCAAATTATTTACGGTAGTGAACAAAACAACAGCGATGATCTAAAAAATAAAGAAATGAACCCCGGATGGTATTTGAACCCACACTCATCACTATGGGAGCACCTATGTAGCCTAGGTCTGCACTAACCGACTGAACCATCGGGAGCAGTTTTGTTTACGTGTTCTGTTCGTCTAACAACTACGGGTGTAAACGTTTTTCTTCATATATCAGAGGATGTGGATCATTTATGTTTGTGAATTATACATGATGAAATAAGATACAGGAAAGCCCGGTACCACACACAAGATCCGTTCCGGTTGAAGAGCATGCAGTCGGGCAGAATGCGTCTAATAGCCTGGCCTATTTTCTTACTAACATTATTAATCTTATTGACAATCGTTTTATGTATAACCGAAATAATTGTATGCGTTATTAAATTTCATCTTAATGTTGGGACATGCCGTACAAAGCACGGGGTTGTAGAGTAACCAGTAACAGAGCATTATTTTTTTTTCGACGTGTACGACTAATCGCGTGTGCCAGTATGTCGTGCGATACCAGGCTTCTCTGTACTGGAGGTAGTTACCATAGAAGGCTCGTGCTGTAGACTTCTGACTCGTTCCAGATCGAGGCAGACTAAGTAACTCCTCTCCGAAACAAAAACAGTAAACTACATCCATGTTTTACATATTTATTTTCGGTGTTTGCCCGAACATAAAGCTCTCCCACTGAGCCGCTTGACGTTAGGGTTTGGTATTACAGGTCATGTTTCGAGGAGTGGCTGTTAATGTCCACTGGCCAGTTGTTAAACACCAGGGTGCCCCGTGGCTCAAATGTCACTCGAAATTCAAGAGATCCCGTCGAGCAAGGCATAGAATGAGCGGAACTATTTCCTATTTACTTGACATGGACTCGAATCGGGTTTATTATTCTTGATAGTTATTATTCATTTTCACACCAGTTGCCTGGTGGTCACGGCTGGAGACTGTATTATTATTATTATTATTATTATTATTATTATTATTATTATTATTTGGGGCCTATATAAGTCATAAATAGACGACCAATTGATCGCTTTGAGCATTTTCTTTCTATCCTTTCCTTGCTTCTTTCTTTCCTTTGTCTTATTCAAACCTTCTCCTCTTACTGCCTCTCCCTCTCTCTCGTTTTTGCTCTCTCTCTCTTTTTCTCTCTCTCTCTCTCTCTTTTATTGATCTTCCTATTGATGTTTACTAAGCTTAGGCCTCGTAAAGCACAAACCATAAAATTGGGGTCACTCAGTAAAGATCGAAGACACGATAATAGTAATTATCTGCAATATCAGGTTTCTAACTACTGTTCCACGACAAGGGGTCTGAATGTAGCCTCCGAGTCGACGATTGAACTCTGAATGTTTTTTAGTAGACTTCTAAACGTTTTCGCCTTACAAGCTGAAGAAAGAGTAATCTGACCCCAGGATGAACATTGGGTTGGTGGCGAAGAAGTCTGGTGAACTCTTAACGTCAATCTGGAGTCAGGTCAATTTTGGTATTCTCAAATCTTTCAGAGATGGCTGTACCCTATAGCTCTGCAACTCCGTGTACAAGAGAAACTCGAACCTAGGATAAAAATAGGGTAGGTATTGCTGACCTCTGGTGATTTTAACGGTCAATTTTAGATCAAGTCAAGTATTCTGACCTGGGTTAAAGATAGGATAGGTGGTGAAGACCTCTGATAACTTTTACGTGTCATTTCAGAGTCAGGTCAACCAAGACTGCTACACCTTACGTTCTGCAAATATGTGCACTGGGATAATTTCAGCCCAGGATGAACATAGGATAGGCAGACCTGACCTCTCAAAAGCAGATCAATTTTCGAAAAAGATTTGAGATCTTTACTCTTTGAATCTGTATTAGATTTTATAACATAAACACTAAGTATTGATAACTCTTTTCCTTGAATAACGCTGAGTCACTTATATATATATATATATATATATATATATATATATATATATATATATATATATATGTGTGTGTGTGTGTATGTGTGTATTAGCAGGGAATCCTGCGTTGCCCCAGTGGAAAAATAACTGAACATCTGAAAACACAGAAATAAAACATGTTCTTGACTAATTGTCTTCTCAAACAACAAAACCACGTGGGCAGAGTGGTGGGAACCGAACAGTTGTTTGAGAGTATTCAGTGTAGTAACTGGGAGGTTGTGCAACCAGTTTGGATTTAAAGTTCTGATAATATGAATTTTATAAGATAATTTATTCCCATCCTAAACGATGTTTTTGACAAATAAAGGTCTAGTTAACTACTTTTACAAAGTATTTTTTTTTAACTTCTAAATTTTTTTTTTCGAATATGTTCTTGAATGAAGTCAAAAACTTGATTTAGATAAACAAAATTTCAAGAAGCATAGTTGACGATAAATGTTAGCTTCAACATCAGAAATATAAATAATAAAAAGTCAATTAAATCAAACTGAATTTTAAGCGAAACTTATTGAAACGAATGACTATTGTAGATGAGTTGGAAAGAAATTGGCCCTAACTAGTCGAAAAAGGGCTGAGCCAGACCGTCTCATGACTATCATTCAGATCTTCTCTGCTCTCTCACTCATCATAGAAACTTTTGTTCTCTTCATCATAATTGTTAGGCAGGCCTAATGCCATCTTTTTCATAATTCAGGCCTGACCTTTCTTTTTTGTCCTCTCTTTCTCTGTCTTTCTCATTAAAGAACCTTTGCCTAGAATAATTTGTGCAGGCAAACATTGTTACAGACAACTATATATATGTATGATTATAAATTGCGTTATATTATATAAAACCCTTATTTGAAATGATTTCCCGTCATTAAACGGTTAATGTATCACCCGGCCTAGACAACGTAAGTAGAATAAACAATTAAAGAAAATGGGGCTGCTGCAGGAACGGAACCTGCAACCGAAACAGTTGTCGCTTCAACGTAGCATTGCTATTACCATTGAGCTAAACAGCCGCCCTGTGCAATGGCGGGAGATCATTTCAAATAAGAGTTTCTATATGATATAACGGTTCTATAAAGTTTCTATATAAAAATTTATAATCATTCTGCAGGATCATGTATCCATTTCTTACTATATGACTGTCGTGTTGGAGGAAATGAATAGACTGAGAATAAAGGAGATGAGAATTTGGAGTGAAAACAGTTTATTTGGGACTTTGCGTTACAATATATATAACATCGTCAATAATTTTTTTTGGTAACCTGCGCAAGTAAGCTCTTTTAAAAATAAGTAGTATGAAATAACATCCATATAGAAGATATTATGGCAGTGCTTCTTAACGTTTTACCACGAGGCCCCCTTCAATAGTTGGACCTTGCCTTCACGCTCCCTATCTTTAACAACATGATCAGTATGAAATAAGTACGGCAAATATGTGGAAAACCATAAATCCATATCATCACACAATAATTCGCTACATGCAGATGTCAGCCTCACGTCATTCGTGACGTAACTTAGTAGAAAAATAATTCTGTTACGTCATACTTGATGAATATTCACTTAATTTTACCTTTAGCGTATTTCGGAAATATCGAACAAAAAAAAAGGAAATGTTGCACCACAAAATCTTTTAGATATTTTACAAGTACAACGTAATCGGAAAATTACTTAAAGCCATTATTATTTGACAGTAAGGGTAAACCAGTATATCATGTTCACCGTGATATTATGCAAGCACTTGTGAAGAGAATTCCTGGAATGATGAGAAAGATTCTTACCTTTTTCCTGCTGGCTCATGCTCCCTTATGATATTACTCACGCCCCCCAGGACGAACATATATACCTTGTACTGCCATAAATACTGTAACAAGTTTATATTATATATTTTCACGAAACCTTTCATATAATTGATGGTGTTTTGTCAATAGAAACGTTGCTAACTCCCTGTCCTTATTTTCAGTCGTATGATTTAGTAAATATAGTGTTTAACTATGGAATGTGATGATAAAAAAACAGAATCACAATGATCGGCCTACATAATGCTGGTCATGTACCTTCTCTTATTTTCAAACTGCTCAAACCACTTGGTACCAGTACGATATTTGTGTATCCAACCATAAAGAGATTCACAGGATATCACTCTGTTGAAGACGTACACCGACTTGGCCGTCCTCGTAAAGTAAAGACCAGTGCAATCAAAGCTGTTTCAAATAGAATCCGGATAAATCCTCCTAGAAAGTAAAAAATCATGGCTAGAAGGATTAATATTTCACTCAGATCAAGGTCTAGGCTGATCAAAAGCAATCTCGGACTATGCACCTATTATCGTAGAACTGGATACATGCTGACTTCGAACCTGATGGAATTCAAATTTTGTTTCAGCGATCCACAGGCATTGATCACAGAAGAATCTCTTATCACTAATGTAAATATTTTCAAAGTTGAAGAGTGTCCCAATGACCAAAATGATAGAGTTCCAAGGAAGATTTTAGGATCACTAGAAAAAAGTTCGGTAAGGCAACCATCCCTCATCAGCTATGATATGGTGGGGAGTGAGTTGGAAAGGTGTTACTCAGCTTCATTTTTGTAAGAAAGGAGTCAAAACAACTGCTTATGTGTACCTCAATGATATCCCCAAGGGTCAAGGTAAACATTTTAATCAGACCATGATCCATGGGGAGAATTGGAAATTCAAACATAGCTCTCTGTTCCATGTCATTACGCAAGAGTGACTCAATATCGACCAAGCGACAACGTTCCAGATTTTATCAAGCTTGAGGATTGGCCCCTGAAAGTCCAGATATCAATCCTCTGAATTACAAATTTTGTCAGAGCTAAAAAAGATTACAAGTAGCAAAAGACACTTCAATAGAGGATTCTTAAACCTTCCATAATGAGAGCTGCCACAAATTTTCAGTTGAAAATCTTGTGTGTTCTGCAATCGATACATACCCCGATCGTTTGAAGCTGTGAGTGAAGCACAGGCAAGCATTTTGCATAGTTAATGAACACACCAAAGCTTACTTTGTTTCATTATTCATTTTTCCTTTAATCAATGAATACATTTGTAACAGTATTTATGGCAGTACTTGGTAAATACGTAGTGCCAAGCTTGCGTGTCCTCGCCGGAGGTATGATAGGTTTGAAAATGAACATTTGAGAAGTGTTACGCATACAGCCTGTAGTCATCCCTGATGGCTTTGTGACAGAAGTCACTTCTCTCCATTTCACACTCTTCTCTAAATTGTAAGACACTCTACTCCAGTGCTTCTTGAACTATTTCAGCGTCATTCACCCTCGAGTCTTTATTACACATTTTCATTCACCCATGACTAAATTTCATCATGTTTTTAATCGCTTGTATCTTAATCTGCCGTATCATTACGTATCGTGAACAATCAAGAACCATAAGTTCAACGATGCATCAACAGTCCGTGGTAGTAGAAGCAGGAGAGGAGTGAGAAGAGCAAGTAATCCTCTTCTGGGTCAGTTGATTCTCATATTTAGCGATATTGAAATATCCTGCGAGTATTATTTTCAACAAATCTCGTAATTGGGCATTTTGGCGGCAGACCACGTACATTCTGTAATTGACATCACAGCAGCTGGTAAAATTGATTTATATGAATAAATGTTCTTATAATGACACCACACTTTTAATGACAACACACCTCTTACTTCCTTCATCTTTCCGTTGATTAGTGTAATCAGAACTGGCTGACCGACTGACCGACCAAAGAGCGTCTTAATGAGATGCGTGGCCTGGGTTGCCAAATTAGATGTTGTTGTTTTCTTGCCTTTTCAAGTTAGTGAGTCCAGTGTTGACATTTTCTCCTTTGTTTTAAAGTCCAGTATTGCCAATTGAGATGTATTTTTTTTTAATTTTTCGAATTAGAGTTTGACTTCCAGAATCGAAAAACTGAAAAATCAATCTAAATTGGCAACCGTATAGACACATCTAAAAATATGAACTTGCCCATTTTAAACTACATTCAAAATCTTTAAAAACCTAAAATGTGTACAGAAAACTTGGAGTGACAGAAAAAAATTAACGCAGATTTTTAATGAGAATTTTTCAACTTTAACTAATAGGTCAATAAACAACAGACTTGGGACTTGGAATTGGATCCTTAAAAACAATGTTTTCTCACTTTTTTTTCCAAGTATATGAAAATATAAATATCTGAGTAAATTGAATGATACACCTTCCATGCTTCATTCATTCCCCTAGTTCTATTCACCCCTGGGCGAGTCATTTATAAGTTTTTAAAAAAAGCACTGCTCTACTCCCCAAGTCTCATTCTGTGTCGATTCTCAAGAATAACACCCCTTTACAAAGCGGTGGGTCAACGTACGTTCCACTTTATGTAGTCATCTTGTTACTTTTGTTTCAGTAACAAAGAACGTTAATACTTTTTTCTCAGTTTCAAATAGATGTTTCAAGCAGCTCATCGTATTTCGTCCTGTATAACAAGATTCTTGTAAAAAAAAAATCGAGTACTAGACTTAGAGGTGAAAAATAGGTATAAAATTGTAGCCTCTTGAGTAACATGGGTACTGGATTTGGCACAACAGTTCGGCAGTCTCGCATGTTTTTCTGCTTCGATGTTCCAAATTGTTTACGGCAATATTGCAGTGATGCAATAAGTGCCAACTATTTTAACACTGTGTACTGTTACAGTGGTAATTATTTTAATTTCAGCAAATGAAATAACATAAGAAAGAAAAGAACAAATATATCTATCTTTATGCATTCTATTTGAAGCCATAGCTTTAGTTATATTTTAGTTTAAGCACTTCAGTTTATTTTAGTTATTTCTTGGTTAGTTGTGATACAATGGTTTGGTAGTGAAAGATCACGGTAAAACTTTTCAACTCTTCGCCCAGTGGTCCCAGACTTCTTGAGTGGGTATAATTCGTGGTGAATGTTTTGGGCTTAGGGGTAGAGGGATGTGATGCAAGATTGAGTATATAACTGTGCAAGCACAAGTCTGAATCTTCCTTACAAGTGTTGTCTATTAATGCTTTTAATTAAGTTATAGTGTTAGCTTTTTGCCGTTCTTTAATTGGTTTTATTAACTTTTATAATTTTTTATGATTTTTTCTATTAAACTACTTATTATAAAACTGTTTAATTATATGCAAAATGAAATAATTATTTTAAATCATTCTTTGATGCAACTTACTTGAATGGAAGTGGGGGAACCAGTGACCTTATTGACAAAAGTTGGGAATGACCTTGAAAAGGTTGGGAGCCAATGTCTAACCCCACCCCCACCCCACCTGAGCTCCAGAGTAAAAAGCTCAAATTACTCTTTTTAGTTTAATTCATTGATAACTGAAAAGTGAGTTGTGTCACCTCTGTCATCAAATGGGCTTGATTTCACTAACGTGTAAAAGATTTCCTTTGTATACATTCGATGATAGTGTGAACCCTCTATTTTCGCTCAGTTTTGGGTGCAAAACTTTTCGTATTATACACGAAGAAATACAGTAGCTAAGCGTAAAACACCTGTTTCCCAAGTGAAGCCCGTGAGACCCAAGTAAGGGGTTCACGAAAGGAAAATCATTTTGGAAGCAATAATAAAAAAAGAACCATAAGTTCAACGATACGTCCACCATCCATATGTCCATATCAGTGATTTCCAATTTCTAAGGTATTCTAAATTAAGTAGTGATAGCATTGTTAGTTGTGGTTGAAGTAGCAGGAGGTGAAGGAAGAGGAAAGTGAGATGTGATTCATCCGAAAATCTAGCTATTGAATAAAACAATTGGTAAGTTTAGACGAAAGAAGTGTACAATTTATTACAATAATTTGTTCTGGAGTCTTACTGTACGGTTATTTGATTTGATAAGTGGGCTTTAAATGAGTATGTATAAAATTCTTAGCAATAAAGTTAGCCGTGAATTGAAATTTAGCAGATTTTAACCATTTTTGCGGATAGTTTTAGCTATTATTAACATACAATTTTAGGCAACTCTGTAAAAAAAGCAAACGTTTGAAACGTCATCTGCTGATCAGAATAGATTCAATGACGTCACACCTTTTAATGACATAACAGCTCTTATGACCTAACAGCTAGTAAATAAAACACAAACCCCACTCATCACTCTTTCCCTTGTTTAACGTAACTGGGACCAACCGAAAAGCGATTAATAAAGATGTTCAAACACATCTCAAAATCTATCATCAAAGAATACTCAAGATATAAGAAAAGAAGATCTGCAACTATTAAACAAGGCTATCGAAGTACTTCTCGACTTTTCAACTATGTATATCTGTGGAGTGGGATGTTCTCCATGCGCAACAATGAAAACTTATCATCGTCATAGACTGAATGCTGAGGCGGATATGAGAATCCAGCTGTCTACCGTTAAACTAGACTTCAAAGAGATTTGGAAAAAAAAGAAAGAAGAAAATAAAACAGTGCCATTCATCCCAATAACTTTTCTTTCATATCCCTTGTCTTTTAAAATATACCTATTTTTCAAAATAAAACTTATGGAAAACTCGTAATGGCTCATTCTACTATAATGACTGAATCAAAGTAGAAACTTTTCAGGGGTTTGCACATATTTTTTGAGAATGTAGGGAGGTCCAAGCGAGGAAATGTTTGAGGACCACTGGTCTAACACAAAGGGGAAAAATCGTGTTGTGTCAAAGTTTTTAATGGAGAGTACTAGCCAACTTGGCTTTTACCCGGGCTCGAAAGTCAGCCAACTATTTCAAATTATTACTCAGCTGTCTCAAACCTGGAACCAATCCAACCTTGTCAAAATTTACTAACCTAAACCTAGCACAGAACCATCAGTGTGGATCGATCTCGCAGAACTAGGAGAATTATCTTCGAGATAACTTGAAAAGAATCGCTCTACGAGAGGCGCCCTAGATATATTTTTTTTAAATTTAATCTATGTGATTCATGAATGATACAAACTAGTATCATTATCTTTTTTTATTTTCACTCATTTTCTCCAAGAAAAAATCTTGAAACTGTTATGAAGAGAGAAGGCGGGACAGAGAGGGGGGAAATGAGGGTGTCAGGATGGTGGTGTCAGTTTGGTAGTTTTAGGGCGAGCATATAGTGACATGTATAGGTGTTTCTTGTCCTTCAGTTAAAGAAACATTTTTTTCATATTGCTATTATCACCATAAATGAAATGATGAACGTTTGCCTTTTAATGTCTTTTTTTTTACACTGTAACATTTGTTTAGTGTTTTTCTCCCCTTTATTTAAGGCATTTTAGCAATTTTCAGCAATACTCTAACCTCTAATCTACAATTATGACGGTGACCGGAAAGTGTGCCATTTCATTCGTGTATAAGGGATTACTATTGCCAGACTCGTACTATTGAGTTATGATTTTATTTTCCTTTGTTATAACAATGACAATGAACTCATCAAAAACCAGTGACGTCATAACTACATAAAAATGAGTTGTGTACGCAAAAACTGACGACGAATTCACTCTTTCACCTCAAGGTCGACTTGTTTTTTGAATTTTAATGAAGCAAGGGAGTTTGATCCTCATGCAACCAAACGTGTCTTTTGTAAATTATCATTCAGTACGATATCTTGATTTTTTGTACCACACAGCTTTTTCAGTTCCAAATTTGTCCAATTTTGGACTCAAAAAATACCAGATGGCAATCCTGGCTCGGATATGGCAACCCTAAATAATCAATCATTTCAATCATCAGAAGATTTCATTCAGGCCCTCTATTGCCCTTTTGGGATATTCAAGTTATTCTTCGTCGTCACACCCGGGGATTTCTACAATGTCTCAATATTTTTTTTTTTCTTTTTCAGTTAGGTGCTTTCTAAATGAGGTGTAGTCTTGTGCAATCGAATGTATGTTTTGTCGATGTAGTCTGCATTAATAGCAGGTGTGCCAGTCTAAGGGTATTTAGGACAAAGATAGTCGGGTTGCTTTAACTTGTGAATGTACCAATTATCATCCAGGTGCGTGGAAGACAGCTAGGGACCAGAATGCAATAAAAACTGCCCACTAACATATCTTTCTTGCTTACAGGACTTTTTTTGAGAAACTGTCGACCAAAACTGTCATCAATGGTTTCTTCAGTTATTAAATTGGTCCGCTGACTATGTATACAAGTGTCGTGCGAACATGCAATGGAGCTAGAGGGCTGGAGATTTAAACATATACTCCCAATTATGTCTAGAAAAAACTTCGTTGTTTTATTAACCCTCCCCCCAACAAATATTTTTGATAGCTTAGCAGGTCAATTTGCAATATAATTTTAAGCTAAATTCGTCTGAAAGTAAGTTTTCTTTCAAATTCGAACTCTTTTAATATTCACTGCACAACAAAAGGCGAGTGTAGTAACTTATTTATTGATCAACCTCTTTTTCAATTTTCAACTGATCACCCCAACGCTGCATGCTGCCAAGAGACATTGGCCACCTGACTGTTTTTATTGAGTTAATAATCTTCAGACTTGTTCTTTTTTTTTAACACCCAACAAATTGTGAACGCAATTCTGGCGAAACGTGTGTGATGATGTAGGGCCAACTTAAAGCTTTAGACGTGGAAAATGTTCGCCAGCTTTTACCAGCAGTGGAGAAGTCCCGTGGGAACGGCTTGGAACGGCGTTTCCGTCTTCTTGGGTGGAGGGGCGACAGCGTTCCGTCACTATCAATATATTGCTAAAATTCTCAATCCGAAGAATTCACTGACAAGAAAAACACCCCGCATATGTTCAAGTACTCATCACCTATGGATTCAAAAAGTCTTTGATCTGGAATCAGTTAGATTTCAAAAACATCCCCAGAGCAGGCAGCCGTGCGTTCCCTCAATCTTTCTTTTAGCATCAAACTACTGTTTAGAAAGATGGAAACAAAGTGTAGTATTAGTCAGGAGAGGTATTGTCGTGGCTTCAGCATATGAAGCTCACAAATTTACAGAAGTCTAAATACATTCTACCATAAGTGTGTATCAAAGTTCTTAGACGGGCTAGATTATCATATTATACGTGGAATGACAGTTGGACGACTATTGAGCGAGGAGACAATTGAGCGTGAGAGAATTAAGAGTGCGACAATTGAGCGTGGGTATAATTGAGCTTAAGACTTGATAATGTCGAAAATATAGTATGTAAAAAATAGTTTTTTATTTGATTAAATCAGAAAAACTATTTTCATTCACATTTACGTTCAAGTACTCTTTCACTGATATATTTTTGGTTCTATGCCTGCTTTGTTCGAACTGGTGTCGGTAAGGGCGACTGAGTTCAGCTCGCCCAGCTCATCAAGAATCCTAAGGTCGGCCCTAAGTGCTAGTTTTGTCTCCTGGTTTTTTGTTCTAAAATCTGTTTACTATCGTGTGTATCATCGGGGGCGCAAGGTCTGACTTCACATCCTACAAATTGTTAAATTTGCACTCAACACAGAAGTCGTTTTGAACGGTTATTTTTTGGCTGAAAGTTTTATTCTAATTTTGATTTTTTTTTTTTTATAAAAGACTGTTACACTGAAACTTGTTCTTTTAATTGTATTCAAAACAAAATATATAACAGTTTTGAAAATAAAGATTTATGGAGTCTACCGAGTACAGTCTTGTCAATTATCTCGGAATAAAGTTACTTCGATTTGGAAATTTCTCTTCCGGGACATACACATGAAGTGTTTACGTACATTAATATTTTTACTACGATAAACAGAATGATTTATGCCAATCGACATTTAAGAAAAAATATGCAAAAATTGGACACAATAAAAAAACAATCCTTCCGAAAGACATTTTTCGTGCTCTCATTATAGAGTGGAGATAAGCGGCGTGATTAAATTTTCAATTAGGCAGACCCTAACTGGTAGTGATAAAAGTTGCTTTCCAAAGAAAATAACCGTTTAAAACCTGTAATTCAGTGAGGAGTGCAAGTTTAACTATTTTGAGCAGGTGCAGTCGGACCTACTACCATTATTGATATACATGATTGTAAATACAAATTTTGGAGCAAACCCCTGGGGACAAATTTAGCGCTTAGGGTCGGATCTAGGATTCTTGATGAACCGGGCAAGCCTACCGTTGATGCCCAGGGCGACACCAGTTTTAACACAATAAGCAAATGAACCAAAAATATTTTAATGAAAGAGTCCTTTAAAACGTAAAGTAATTAGAACGCTATTTTTCAACATTAATTATTGTTTGAATGAAAACACGAATGACAGGTGTAATGCAGATCTGCCAATTGTCCTTACGCCCAATTATCGCACGCATAATTGTCTCACACGCCCAATAGTCGCATGCTCAATAGTTGCCCCACGGTAGGATGACAATAATCACAGATTTACGAAAAAATAACTCATTGAAGTAGTAATGGTCTGTAAAACTAGGTCGCTGTCCACTACCCTATGGTGAGGCACCTGACAACAAGTGGATATTTAGTAAGTTTAGGCGACAGGAAACCCAGTTGGGATCAAACACACCTTTATGTTATATATATATATATATATATGTGTGTGTGCGTGTGTGTGTGTGTGTGTGTGTATATATCACCAAAACCTGCCGAAAGCTCCGTAGCTTTTCCAACTTTTCTTGGTTAAATATACTTATCAATATACAAAAAAAAGTTTGGTATCAAATATAGAATTAATTTGATTAAACTCAAAAACGGAAATTTACTGGTAACACCGAAATCAAAATTCAATTCAATTAATTTTCCAAATTTCACAATATTTTTGTAATTAATTAATTAAAGGGAGCTGAATTCTACATTTCATTCTTGTTTCGATGAAATTGAATCGGATTTTCATTACGGTGTGATCAGAAAATTTGCGCTTTCGGCTTGAATCAATTGTGTTGTCCAGATTCTACATTAGATCCAATGTGTTTAATGTACAAACTGCTAGAATTTACAACATGACTAATTTCTAAACCATTTGAGCTCTGAAATTTAATATTTCCAGTGTCCTTTTTTTTTTTGTAATTTTTTTTATTCATCTTCCTTTTTTTATCAAAACGTTCCTAATCGAATACTTTTCGACTGTTGACCCCGTTATAACCCAGGTGTTAGGGTCCGAGAAATCCAACCTCGTTATAACCAAGCTGCTATAACTACAGAGTGGGTGTGGGCGACATTCAAGGACGGTGGTGAGTGAAAGACGACAAGTATCGCCCATCTTAGGAAGATATTTTGTGGGGATTAAGAATATCCCAACAATCCTAAAATAAAAAGGGTACACAACCAATGCATCCTTCCGAGAGTCACCTACGGAGCTGAAACATGGAACCTAACCAAGAGACTGGCCCTCAAACCGAGAACAACACGCACATGAAAGAGACATTTTTAGCCTAGAAGACGTGGGATGAATTCGTCATTAGTTTTAGCGTAGGTCACTGTTACTAGTGTATGACGTCATTCGTTTTTTTTCTGGTCAATGTCATCCGTCATTGTGACACACGGAAAATAAAGTAAAAAAAATGAATCGTAAGAGTTTGACAATAGAAAGAAAAGAAAAGCTTACTCAACCTGTTGATTGATCCGCTACTATCTACGAAATCAAAAAAGAAAAGAAAGGCTTACTCAGCCTTATGGGTCATCCTCCACTGACTTCAAAAGCAGGGTAAGAAGAAAAAAATATTTTGCTCCCAGTTGGATTCGATCCTAAAATCTAGAAGAACGCCCCATACCACTGCACCACAGACACAGTACAGATATTTGCGATTTATGTGTTATTATTGATAATTGGTCGGACGAATACCTCAAAAATACGGTCGAAAATACGGCTCAAAATCATAGACGAATATCTTTTTACGATCTTTATGTTTTTTATATTTTCTATCGTCATATCAACTCTTTTGATGAAATCCTCAGAAGCAAAGTAATCTAACTCTTTTACTGCCATCCTCAGAAGCAAAGTAATTTCATCTGAAAGAAAAATAAATCATATATGTATGTGTATATATATATATATATATATATATATATATATATATATATATATATATATATATGTATATATATAATACTTATTATTATATAAAAATTGTTTTTAACAACAGAAATTCAATGCTGATAAAAAATACCGAGAAATCGGTAACACGAGTTGACACTACATGACGTCACAGAATCACTTTCTTTTTCACTTTACTCTCTCTCTCTCTCTCTCTCTCTCTCTCTCTCTCTCTCTCTCTCTCTCTCTCTCTCTCTCATCCATGTCTTAAATTTCAGGTCTGACTAATTGCGATAATAAAGTCAACAATAAAAAGTTCCGTTCTTGATTACTGGAATGATTCGTTTCAGTTTCATTGGTGTAGGATGAGAGTTCTGTTATCTTTGTCAGCAAATGATCGTGAACCGCGCTATAACGAACTGTGTTCTATCGAGGGACCTCCGTTGAAATTTTAATCATTTGAATTCTGGGATGAAGTATTTTCGTTAATTAGAAACGATCGTACAGGCTGCACCAATGGAGCTATAGGGCTGAAATGTTCAATATTTACTCCGTATTACGTCTAGAAAAAAACGGTACAGCTTTTAGCGAGAGAGGAGTTCATGTTAAATTGGTGCTATATTGTGTGGTCGGCAAAGTTCACGAATGTTCGTGGAAAATTCGATCGTTTTAGTGATCACGGCCAAACAAAAGACCGCAGGAGAAACTTATTCATAGATCACCCCCTTTTCAAATGTTTTAATTGCTCACCCAAATACGACATGCTGCCAAAAGACATTGGTCTAATAACGGTTTCAATTGATTGAATAACCAGGCCTGTTTTCATTAATTTGTGGCTGGTCTTTTTTTCTTTCATTTTATTGCCTTACGTCTTGGTTGAATACACCCCAATCGTTAGAGTAATAATTTTGAATCATTTAAATCCTTAAATGATGTATTTTCATCCGTAATTTTCGATCTTTATCTTAATGTTGCATCTTATAACAAGTTCCCTCGTCGAATACACGGTAATAGTCTCTAATCTTTTGCAATCTGAGAAGTATTTTCATTAATGATTTTTGGTTTGGTTTTATTGCTGTTTCTATCAAAATTTTCTTGGTGGAATACTCTCCGATCATACACATATGTGTGAGTGTGTGTCTGTCTGTCTGTCTGTCTGTCTGTATTTGTGTGTGTATGTCTGTGTTTGTGTGTGTAGTAGTAGTATTCTGTGTCTGCTTGTGCAAGTCTTTTTCATAAGGTCATCATCTGGTTGCCACTTGTGACATGGGATCTCAGACTCCTTAAATCAGAGGTGCTAGGCATAACCAGCCACTCTCTTACATATGCCCCGCGGCACATTTGGTGCTTCGGTCATATTTTTTGTTTTGAAATGCGTTATTCAAAAAATAGAGAGGCAAATATGAATTGAAAGAATAGAACAATTAATATGAATTTTGAAAAAAAAACCTTAGAACTGAAAATTTAATATAAATTGAATACAAGCTTCGTCAATGTTAGAGGACAGGGTAACCATAACAGTCTTGCAACTGTGATAGCTATAGAAAAAAAACAATTTTGCTCCCCGAAATTTCCGTGCGAATCCATTGAACTTTACCCTCCAGTTTCAAATGATATCACGAATGCAATTCTTTGCTTCCCCCCTCCCCCACCAGGGTTGCCAGATATGCCCGATTTCAATGTTTAACCACGTATGTCCGATTAATTTAAAATCAATTGGACTTCCGAAATTTTCCTCTTAAAGGCCCTACATAAATTCAGATTGATAGTTCCGGAACCAAAAGCTTTATATACAAACCATCCTTCGGAAAAAATACAATTTAAGTTCATTTTTATACCTATTTACTAATTTTCGTTTCGTCTCGAAGAAAGACGATGGTCGATACATTCGAATTACAATATGAACAACGATCTTATTATTAGGATCGGAATAGCTACTTGATGCCAAAAACAGCGGACAAATACAAAAAAATCAAAAAGAAATAATGGAAGAAAAACAAGTAAGTACATAAGTTTTATTGTTATTTCTTTGAAATAAATAAATAGTTGAATTGTTTTATTTGTGTGCCATTTCCAAGTCTCATCTCCTCTTGAATGAAGTAACTATTTCACCCTTCACAGCCCTAGCCTCATTCTTCTTCAAGTTTGCAATTGAATATTGTCAAAAGGCGACGAATTTCCGGAGATGCAGTTTATTACCGAGGGAAGATTTTCGCGTGTATTTTGTTCGTTTCATATAAACATCTCTCGAACATAGGGCCCACTTTAGGATACCAAACCATAAAGAAGATATTATAGAATCGTTTAAGGATACTAATAGCTCCTCTACCCCTTAGAACATAGACATGGTGATCCAAACGTTTGAACTAAGAGTCTGAGAAGACATCGGTAACTACATCAATAACCATAGACTACCCCAGCCTTATGAGAACACAACTCCCCAACGAAAATCCTTCAGTAAACTTACAGGAGCTAATGACTTGATTATAACCCAAGTTAATAAAGGTGTAGCTACATTTATCTGTAGAAGAATAAATAAATACCGTTTGATATTTATCAAGATGGAATAAAATTCAAGGAAAAATATTCCTAAATATTTTTATCACAGTCACATTTTCATAATTAAATGAATAAATCAATGGATAAATACCGAAAGTTTTATTAAATTTCATTTATTAGATGAATTCCAGTAGTTTTTTAATGCGAGTATATTTTCCAAAAAAAAAATTCAAATGTTTTTGTGTATATTTTCAAATATAAGCAAAGATATAAAAAAAAAAAGTATAGGTAACTCTGTTTCTATGGAATGGAATAAAGTGATTTATATCAGATTTTTCCCCCAAATCGTCTGTGAAGCTCAAACTGAGGAGCCCCTGCCCCTTATTAATTTTTGAGAGTCTATTTTTACTTTCTCCTCCCTAATAACTGGGGAGGCAACGAAAACTATCTCAAGATTTCCCCATCAAAAGACAGCTATTGTAAACGATGCAAGAGGGAGAACTTGGTTCAACTTATTGTGTCTATCAACACAATTTGTCTGAGTTCAATTTTATCCACAAATTCCAGCGATTTTGAAAAGTTGTACCACCATAAGACTTTCCAAGCAAAATAATTTTGTAGTTCATGTCAATGCTGTACGTTTTTACTTCCCATGAGCCTACCCTATATATCTTTCCCAAACTACTAAGTTGTGTCAGTAACCATAATTTCCCACTCGCATCCCCGCTTGTTGAATTGTGGTAGGGCCACCCTGCCTATTCTAACCCAATCGGCAATTGGACACCTACGAGTACATCTTTTGATAATTTTTTTTTTTTTTAATTGCGTTTTCCCCTTGATGAGTTGGCCACAATATTGGTAAAAATGTGGGGTTCCACCAACCAACCGCGTTATATTGCAAACCTCACAATAACTAATTGCTCCATTATCGGGAGGCTAAAGTTATATTATTCGGTCGGCATACCCATTGTATTGGGCCCGCCATATTAAATGAGTTTGCAGTCATCCAACAATTTAAAACAACATATAGGAAATCGATAACAATATTACAGGTTACGTAAATGCAAATGTAAGAATTTTTTAATCAAATGAACTGGTCACAAATAACTGATCAAAAGTTATTAGAATTGTTTGAAATTGTTGTTTCTGGAAGTTTACAAGAAAAATGTTAAAAACCGCTTGAAATGAACAACGAATCATGAAATCTCAAGAGTGTAGTAAAAATCGTATGATACACGAGAAAATCGTGAAAGTTGGCAGCGATTAAAAAAATGTTATCTGGTGATTCTATAAAATGGTTTCTATGTAAGTGCTATCTTGATTTCTCAATGTATTTTCACGTGATTCTGATCTCCAAAATTACCCACGTCAATAATCTACTATAATGATGAACAATGGGATTTTTTCCAATTCTCTGTCCGAGACTGGGGACTAGAATGTAACAAGTTTGCTGGTAAAAATACCTTCAACCTAGCAATTTAAACAATGGACTCTTCCACTGAAGTATGTTTTTTTTTTTTTTTTCCAGTTTCCTGTTCAGAAGAAGATCCCTCGACAGAATAAAAATACTGATTGTCTTCGCTTTACGAAACTTCGTTGGATGCCACTTTTCCTCGACAATCGAAAGCAGTGTTCAGCTTCTGTTCTGCCGCGAGTCGTTACAGAGGTACGTTCATCCTTTTTCTCTTTCTTGTACACCCCAGTTCCTTGTACTTCCTTCCACCATAGCCTCCGATCATTCAGCCTGACATACCATTCTAATTATTTGGGGGGTCTCGGTATAATTAAACCCCTCCCCTGAAATTAATGCTTCTTCACTTTTCGCCATTTTGGATTAGGGAATGCTTTTGTAGGAACACAAAGTTAAAAATCTGTTATTTACCCTCCCAGGGATTAACTAGTCTACTGTAATGAAGACAGATATTTTTTTCAGTCTCTCTTTCCGCAACAAATGCCAAATTTCTCCACACTACATTTATCACGTGAAGAACTGGAGTGATCACTATATAAATCACGCCAAATTGATTTGCATTACATTTCTGATGTAAAATATTTAGGTATAGAAATCAGATTCAAATCATTTTTCCTTAGAATATATTGCAGATTATTTAGTGATATACGTGCATAGTAAATTATTATTGCAATAGAAATGCATTACAAATTATTTTACAGGAAGAATGCATTTTCAAATTCTTTCACAATAAGAAATTAGAAATAGATTGTAAATTACTCTCCCATAGAAATGGACTGCAAATTATTTTTCTATAAAAGTGCATTACAAATTATCTAGATACAAACTGTTAATGTAAATAATTTTATTACAGGTAGTATTTATTGGACCATCAAGTTAATACCCGTCAAAAAATTCACCGATATATTTGAATTTCCATAATTTTTTTTCTTTAGTTTCGTGGGAAAAACTATCTTACGGTAAGTTTTAATAGTTTACAACTTCGAAGCTGTTGATTGTGCACAAGAATGCTTTTGTCTCATCAATTTCAACTGAGATTTTATTAGAAAGTGACAATACTCGTTCAAGTGAAGAGTCCATTGTTTCAAACGGTGAGTAGGGGATACTTTAATCAGCAAAATTGTTACCTGTGAGTGGAAGTGTTCAGTGTTATGGACAGAGCAACAAAGGAATAGAAAAAGTCACATTGTTCATTATGCAGATAGATACATCAACAATTTTCAACACCTGCACAAGGCTAACGCTTCTATTGGATCAACTAGGCAGTCGACAAGGGTGCAGATCTCAGAGGAGCGTTGTACTGACCTTTCAGGAGAATTTTTTAACATCAAGCGAGCAGAGGTGCAAATTCTAAGCCTTGCGTAGGGTGCATAATTCCCTTGCACAAATTGCAAATCTCACCAAGGGCACATAAAACCCTTGCACCAGTCCTGCATACACAGAGACTCAGCAATCACTAAACACTTATATAAGAAATAAGCAGATGCCAAAATGTCTTTAGTACATTTAGCGTTTAGACAAGTGTAACGAATATGATTCAAAATGTTTATCATTTAATACTTACATATGTTTTCTGCTGGAAAACTGATGCAAAATATTAATTTCACTGACGTGCCTGGGGGCCATAAAGAGGATATCTCACCATCCCCCACTCTACACACACGCACAAGAATTTGTAAGAGCCCACTTTTGGTGAGTGTTGGTCTTAATGCTGGAAGGTGGAAGTCGTCCATGAGACTATGAATGAACGACAAATGAAGATATTAACGTTAGCACTTGGAAGAGGGATTGGATGGTTTCTCCCTCTCCCTCTCCCTCTCTCCCGCGTGCCCTTACGCTGGCAACAGATTCAGTCGCCCCAGCCCGGGCTCCAAGTTTTTCTGTCTCGGCTCCGCTTAGCGATTTGTCAAATCAACTTAGAGGCGACGAGAAATCACTCGCTATGCGCTATTTAATCAATAACTGCAGAGGTGTTGGATTCATGCTTTTCCCTAGGGAATCAGTGAAACGGGAACAGAAACAGTATTAGCCGGAGTTTGAACTCGATGCCAGTGATTGCTCTGCCGCACCGCAGCCATCAATTTAGGCATTTCTTTACTAAAATGTGTTTTTATAAAATTTGGACGCCCAATCTATGCAGGATATAGTAAATCAGGAAAAGGTATTGTCAGTGATCATGAATTTAGACCATTGTTAACGGTAGAATAGGGCTATTATATGTATAATGTAAGTATATTGCTGATAATTTTACGGTGGAAATGCATTGAAAATCAGTCAGGGATTGTCAGTGGTCAAGAATCAATGCAAGTGTTTCTGACTTGAGACTATGATATGCATAATAAGAATACTTTACTACTATAATGATTTTATTACAAAAATGCATTAAAATAAGAAAAATTACATTCTCAACAGCCAGGAATCGATATAAGATTTACTGATAGATTATCACTATTATATGTGTAATGAATGCACATGCACACACATATATAGTCTTTAAACATAAAACATAAAAAGAACTTTTCAATTTCTTTGTGTCATTTGAGTCACTCAATCTCTGTCTATGTGATTTTTTCCAGTGTTTTTCTCTCCATTTCCCTGATACTTTGTTATTATGATGTGTAAATTGTTTCTTGCTGGGATCGTCAGTTGTTTACCATGTAACCGTTTCGGGGATTTTAAAAACAAAACATATATATATGTATGTATATATAACGCATTGTATGCATGTGTGAGTGCGCTTATGTGTGCGTGTATATGTATATATTTGTAATACTTTTCAATACGTGGACTGATATAACTTATCCAAGGTAGGAGTACCATAGGAACAGATACTTTATTTTGATCTTCGGCAAAGGGTCGGGGAGTGATAATTTCATCCTAGGTGGAGCGCATACGATCTATGCGTACATAATTCCATCACTTTTTTATGGGCACTACGCTAGTACATATATGTATCTATATGAAACAGAATCAGGCCTTTGCCTTTGTTGAATTATGTTTCTGGTGCGATTATATAAGCATCAGGGTGTGGGTTTTGGTCGGGTTGGTTGAGATGGGAGGAGCTGCCGACTTTTCATGAATGGAGACAAGACACCCCGTCTCCGTCAAGTACCGACCCCGTCAAGTACCGTCTGTCTTCTTTCCTACGCAAATACTTAGCATACACTTCTGTGTGCGTGTGTCTGTTTTGGTGATTATTTGAATTCTGCAAAGACACCTCAAGTCTGTTATCGGGACCGACGACTTTTTTTATACTATTCCTTTTATTAATACTTTTCCCCCCTTTTTTTTTTGTCTCTCATTACTTTATGTGTGTTTAAGTGTTCATCTCTGTGTACGTGTGTGTACGTGTGTCTTTGAGTGTGTGTGTGTGCGTGCGCTTTTTCCACTGATTTCTCCCAGAATGAGGTCACGTGTACTCGGCATGAGAGGAAAGGGACACAGAGTTTGTACCCCAGGTCGGAAGGAGCGGCATGGAAGGGTGGGCTGTTAGAAAAAAAAAATAGGTTGGGGTGGGAACACCCGGGTGTAAAGGAGAAGGATGCAGCTGGAAATCAGGGTGCTGGGATGGCTCTAATTCGAAGGCACACATTTAGAGGAATAAGGAGAGAAAATCAGTGAAACAAAGGGACATTTTGATTTATTTTTATGAGCTGAAATTTCGCCCCTGCGGACGTCCACTGCATCTTTTGCCGAGGGAGGGGGTGTATTACAGGGGTGCGCAAAAATTATCCGGATGTTGGTTGACAGGTAGGGGGGAATAGGGGATGCTCAAGCTGTCACTCGTCCTAGACCGTCGCTGTTCGTAGTGACCCCTTGATCCAGTTTACATGAGGTCCCATCTTTCCAACTCCCTCGCCCTACATGAAAAGAAGATCCGGGAGGAAGGGGGCAAATGCTCTATTTACCCCCCCCCCTCTAGCTTCCTCTAAAGGAATTTTAGCTAGTTCCTGCCAGAGAGCCAAATGGGACCTTTAACCTCAATAAGAAATCAAAACTGTTTTTTTTTTTTTTTTTCTTTTTGGGGGTACCTTAATTCGATGCCTCTTGCCCCAAAATACAGTTCGGCTGCTCAGAGGTCACGAATTGATAAACAGAATCAGACTTACAGTTTTATAGATGGAAATTAAATCTTTATCTTCGGAGTACGCGCGAACACAGAGCTTACACTATTAGCAATACCTTACCAAAATGACTAAAAACCAACTTACTAGAACCATGCCGAAGGGCCCTATTAGTACATCAACACAATTTCATGCTGATATGTCGCGTGGTCCTCGAGTTACAAAATCGCATCCAGACGGATAATTGTTGAATTACTGTTGGATTCAATTATGCATTGTCAATCGTTATCAATTTTTACCCGTATTTCTTTCATCTTCATTTTTGAAACCTCACATTTCAAAAACTCAGGCAACTCTATCGGTGAAGCAATTGTCGTACATAAGCAGGCTTCTCGAAGTAGAGCGATGTGAGTTCGAGCCTTATCTCTCTTTTCACTCTTTTTCCCCCATCTACCCTGTTTACTCACTGCCATAAACCTACAGTCTGAGTAATTAAGATGAAAGAAATACTAGTCAAATGGGAGAGGAATTCTCTCTCTCCCTCTCTCACTCTCTCTCTCTCTCTCTCATTAACATGGGCAAAAGAATAATTTTTAAAAAATAAGACCAGACTGACATAGATAGACATACATGGATAGACTAAGATTGATATGAACAATAGATGGATATATAGATAACTTACTTTTGTGGCCTTGAGCCCAACTAAGCCTAGTAAACACTTGATCGTTTCCCCAATATATGGTTGTCAGCAAGCTGGTCTCCCTGACCATTTCTATCGTCGTCTGTTTGATCCACATTTATCACTTGGGGCCTTACTAATCTAGGCTTAACAAGTAGCCAGTACGTATCACATGTCCAGCCTCATGCATATCAAGTTCCTCATCATCTGTTAACCAGATCTACTGAACACTTCTTACAAAGTTTTGTTTCAGGGGATCTCACATGTTTCACTGGTGGAATTATTTTAGTAAGTGTATTAGGAAGAAATAGAGTTTTAGTTGGTGATTTAAGGGTTTAAAGATGGTCAGTTTTGGATGGTAGGCCATGCTGCCAACCAGTGTTGCATAAAATGCATTCTTTCCATCAAGATTAGCGTCATATATATATATATATATATATATATATATATATATATATATATATATATATATATATATATATTATTTATGAAAAAACATTTATGGCAAAAATTCTCAAGGAGAACAACTCCAGTTTCATTGTCCGAGGGATTGAGGATAGCTTCAGCTATTGCTATATTAACTTGTTACTGGTTGTCCAGCTTTATATACATTCCCAATTGGTTTAGATTTTGTGGCTTTATTCAAAGTATTTGCAAGGTCAATATGTTTTGGGTTCTGCATTTCACCTTTGCAGGTATTAAAAACAATATCTTGACCCTCAGGAAGTATCTTGTTCTTATCATCATCAGAGTATTCAGCTTCTCTATACATGCTCTCCGACAGACAATACCTTCAATAACACGTATACACCCTCGGGTATACATGAACGCGCTGCTTCACCTGTCGATTTGACACCTTCGTATTGTGGATAACACAAAATAGCCGACATCAGCTTTAGAGCTGTATGCACCCGAGATAAGAAAACGCCATCTCCTGGTTTGTGAACCGGAATTTAAAGGTGTATCTTTTCAGTTTCTTGAACAAGAACGGCTGCAATGGGATAATGGTAAAGTTTTGGGGTTTCCAGAACTGTGCCCTCATTTTGCAATTTACTTTCGATTTTCTTTTTTGGAGGATGTTCTATGACTAAGAAAGGGCCGGGGATTCTTGTGTATCTGAGCACAGATCAGTATAGAAGAGCCATTGATCATACAGGCCGAAAATATAACTCTTGGATGCTCTATTCCTCAGATGAGAACATAGCAAAGTTATTACCAAATCGGTTTCTCAGCAGCATTCTTAACGTTTTCTGTATCACACTTGTACTTTGAGAAGTATCTCAGATGATATGATCCTAAGCTTCAATTGAATCGCTGATTCCAACCAAAAACATTCATAACGTATGATCATATCTTGATAACTCAGTGTTATTCGTATTAAAGCATTGGACTGGATATAAGAGAAAGCCATTTTGACAGAATAAACATTTCTCCCGAACACTTATCTTTGATTCACTTCTGAGCTGTTTCTCGGTTCTTCCGTGATGGGATGATTCACTGGAAACCGGCTGTTCATTTTTTATTCTCTCGATGATTGTTTTACAAGCCAGTCTCATCTGTTGGTTTCATCAGTGTTTACAGAAGCTCGATTTTACACCATATCCATAGCAACCACCACCGGCTACACAGTTATAAAATCTTGGATTCACATCTAGGACTATTGGTATATCTACGTCAGCTGACTGCACCTTTCAATCACTCCAGTACCCGTAAAAAATGTGTGCTTGTCATACTCATCACATTGGATTGTTTTGCTAATCCTACTATAATTCACCAATGGTCTGTCCGTCTGTCTGTCTGTGACTGCAGAACTCAAGAACCACAAAAATTCATCTGTGTACTAATGGGACACCCACACATGATTTTTTTGAAAATTCCCCCAGAAAATATCATTTTTAGGTCTGCTGTCGCACTAAAACCGAAAAAAGTTATCTGATTTCCATCCATTTATCTATTTTACAATTTGCTTCTGTGGGATCTCACAAATATTTGAATTAAATATGATCAAAGAGTTCATGATAGAGTTGATTTTCGAATAAGCCATGATTCAATAAATGCATTCAATGCATTATCGCTAAAATGGCATCCATTTTGACTGAGCTATCCTGTAATAACGACAGAAAAACGAAGTAGGTTATTGCTTAGATTTTCAACCCATTAACTCCACTGGTGCAACCTGTAAACGCAAAACATACGTAGATAGATAGCGAACAAGTCCGTCAACCAACCAGAACCGCTTAAAAACTGAAGAAACCTATGTTGACAGTCCTGCGGGCAGTTTTGTTGACAGTTTCTAATAACAGCTTAGCTAATTTAGCCAATCTTATGCCGACATGTTTCATCTGCTTAAAGCTCTGCACAGCTTTTCATTATTGATTTCTCCATATTTAACATTTCCGTCACATGAATATTTTTCATATCTGAAGCTGAGAGATACTCTGAAATGTTCCTACCGTGCAAAAATTTCAACTTAACCACACTTTAATCCATGTTCAAGTGAACCCTGATTTCATGCCTAACGATTGTGTCCTGACATCTCTTCTCTTACACGAGAATATACAGTACCTTTAAATCCCCAATTCAATATTTTTAAAAAGCTTTACATAGCATTTAAATAGTTTGAAAATAAATTAGGCAAACCCTGTTTATATTACTGGAATTCAGTTACTATACATTGATCTGCTGAAGTCTCACATTAACTCTTACATTCATGCACCGCTCGTAATCGACAGTTGCACTCTTCAATGGATAGCATAAAACATAGTGGAACTTCTGTGAGTTGATTTTTTTTTTTGATAAAAAAAATCCACCAAATGGTGAAAAAGGGGGTCATTTTCATCAGAACTTATTTCCCTTGAAATTGACATTCTATTTCCTTTGTATGAATTGAAGAGTTAATCAAATGGTGGTAATTTTGTTTCAGATTTATTATGAGTTTGGGTAAATTACCTTCGCAGAAGTTCAGAATCGAAGGTTCATAGTAATTTAATTCTGAGCTGCAAATAAGTTTCGCTGCTTCAGACGCTGTGGATGTCGATCTGATGACCGGGGGCCAACGTCCGACATTGTGGGAAGAAGCCATGCCGATATATTATCAGACTATTTAATTTATCCATCCGTGGCTACGTTTAGCACTTCCGGGCGCTCGCAAGGAATGATGGGACACATTGATATATTCACTAGCCTTGATACACAATTATCGGTTAATATATATATATATGTGTGTGTCTACTTGTACTTTCCTCCATATTACATTATATATATAAAGAAAGGAGGATATATGTATGCGTGTATTTGTTTGTGTGCCGGTGTGTCTATGAGTGGGGGTTAAGAGTGAGGATGGACAGGATGCATATATATATATATATATATATATATATATATATATATATATATATTTCTCTCTCTCACTTTTCATACGTACATTTCATATCTATCGTCATGTTTATGTATAGAGAAATATATATATATATATATATATGTAGACATATGAAAAGAGGGGATATATTTATACATAAAAGTGAAAGAAAAAGTTGAACACACACACATATATATATATATATATATATATATATATATATATATATATATATATATATATATATATATATATATATATATATATATATCATAAGTGTGTTATATTACTTTGAAACTCTATTTGAAATGATCTCCCGTTATTACTTAGTGAAAGAATTATCTGGTGTAGACAACGTAAATAGAAAAAACGACCGAAAAAAATCGTCCCGCTGGAGGAATCGTACTTTCAACCAGTAGGTAGCAACTTTAAGGTAGCGTTGCTCTTACCATTGAGCTAAACAGCCCTCAGTTACGCAAAGGCCCAAATGACTGCTTTATCTCCAAATTCTCATTTTGTTGATTCACTGTCTATATCTGCTCTATTTGTTTGTCAACGCAGACAATTATATCATAAGAAACGGATGTATAATCCGACAGAAATGATTTTGAATGCCTTACATCACTTTGAAATATAGCTGCAGGTTCGATTTCTGCAGCACACCCATTCTCTCTAATTGTTTATTCTACTTAAGCTGTCTAGGCCAAATGCCAAGTAACATAACGTATTTACAATTATTTTTGTTGGATTTTTGTTTCCACTTGATGATTATTGATATATATATATATATATATATATATATATATATATATATATATATATATATATATATGTATATATATATGTCTGCCTGTGTGTGCGTTATTCTTCTCGGCTTAGAATACAGAATTGGTGAATTGCTGAGTGCGAATTCCGTTCAAGATTGGCGCATTATTTAGCACAAACGCCGTGGAACAGGCATGAATCCAACTTTCCCAAAGCACAATCTCATCGATATTGATCTCAACAGATCTTTTCTCTGACACACTGTAATGACAATAATTACCTTACCAGCATAGACAAAATAAATAGGATGGCTGCCTAATCCACTTTCTTGTGTATAAAGTTATGACGTTAGCATGTATTTATGTATGTATGTATGTTTGTACTCTTATAACTCGATAACAACGCTTTCTAGACAAAAAATAAAACAATAATGGAATTCAGCCCGTCTCAGTTTATATACAACCATCATTTCCTGGTACGAACTTGGAAAAAAACTATCCAGTCGGCAGTCTGTAACAAGCAGTTAGTCAAAAGTAGGTCTGGTGTGTGTAACAGAGATTGGGAGGTGGTAATGTACAGATGGAATGGAAAAAAAGTGTCAGAGAGGGTGACTTTCACGAGATCTAGCTAAAAAGTACCCGATTTTCAGTTAGTAAATATGTATAACATGTTCGTACTTGGAAAAGAGTCATCGTCCAGTGAAAAACAAAATAGGCAACAGTAGTTGAAGCAACGAATAGTGAAGACAACGGAATATTTCAAGTGGATAATATACACGTTTACTAACTACCTAAACTGCAATTGCATGTATTCAGATTGAAGAGAAAATTATTTTACTTTCTAATGCCAACGAAGGACTGAAGTTGGCTTGTAGCTGATGGAGAGCTCAAAATATCGGAGTTGCTATCCAGAATCTGAGGAACAGGTTAACTTTCCATTCATCGTAATGGTAATAGGAGGGTAGGGAGAAGAGAGAGAGGGAGAGAAAAGGGAGAAGCAAAAAGAAAGGAAGGGAGAAGGAAAGAAAAATAGAAAGAAGGTGATAAAGAATTTTTCAAAAATAAAAAAGGCTACAGACAAAAAAGAACGAAGAAGAAGAAAAGAGAGAGAAAAAGAAGAACTGAAGTAGGAAAAGTGACAAAGGGGAGAAGATGAAAAAGAAGGAGAAGATGTCGACAAGTGTTAATGGTAGAAAGAAAGAGAAAAAAAAGGTGTAGAAAAATAATGGAGTAGAATTGAAATAGGTAAAGTAGAAAGAAGAAGGGGTAGAAGAAGGAGATTGCAGTAGAAGTAAAAAGAAAAAAGAAGAGTAAAAAGGAAGTATTGAAGAAGGAGATAAAGAAAAAAAGGGAGAAGGAAGAAAAAATAGAAAAGATTGGAATATCGACATTTCTAGAAAATACCAATTTTAATTATGCTCACTGCACCAGAAAATTGGCAAAAAAAGCAACATTTCACCACCGTCTTATTAGCTGGTTTGTAAAACCTGTGATACCCATGAGGCCCCAACATGAGTGAGTCAACGAATCCGCCGGTATGCTATGGATTAGTTTTCTCGCCGTTGAGTAGCGACTTTCAAATTATCATTGTAGATCATTGTCAGGAGTTCGATCCTTACAGGGTGCAGTAGTCGGATACTCAACAATTCGTAATTTGATACCATCTAGATAGGTTTATATAGGTGAAAATTAAAATGCATAATCCATTGCTATTATAAATCTAACTCTTCTTATAATTATTTTGTACCAGTGAGAAGCCCAAATCATGACGATTAATGATTTGGTTCTATCAAGATAGATCTATGCAAAGGTGTATCATGTTGTATCACAAGTTGATGCCCGTGAAAAAAATCACGGATACATTTGAAATTCTATGAGACGATTTTTTAAAGAAAAACAACAACAATGTATTCGTTTGAGTTGAAGAGTCCATAGTTTCAAATACTGAGTAGAAGGTATTTTTCTCGGCAAAATTTTCGTCCTTGAGTGGAAACGGCCAGTGCTACAGACAGCAAAACAAAAAGGTGACCCTGTTTATTATAAGAGTATATACATTGTATGGTATCAGACCATCTATACTGAAAGATCCGACGAGGATCGAAACCACTAACAATGGCCAGTAAGATAAGCTTATTTATCATTGCTATTCGACGAACGTTCAAATCCATTTTTGTCTTATCATTTATTAACATAGAAGTTTTTCCTCAGACCATCAATGGAGGGGGATACGATGAGGATCGAACCCGCTAATAACGACCAGCAGTTTTAGCTTTCTGATCACTACCATACGATAGGTGTCTGGAACGATTTTTTTTTAATATGATCTACTAGTTAACACCGGGAAGGGTACATGGTGGGTGAGAAGTATTTTCTTTGACAAAATTTTAGCCCCCATCCCAGGGGAAAAATCCAGTGTTACGACCAGCTACCTAAGAAGATCACCCTGTTCATTATCAGGGTATATCATTTGCTATGATAAATCTGGTTATCCTACGGTTATATTCCGTTGTACCACATGAAGTATCGGTTTAGCGTAGATTTTCTGTAGAACTGTTTGGCAGATATTTTTCGTAATAAATTAAGTAATGTTCAATTTCCGAAATAAATAAATAAGAGAGGATAAAGACAGCGCCGTGGAACAGTCTCCGGAATAACTGTATATTGTACACTTTAGTTAATGAGATTAAACGTATACACATTCACAATAAATTATCATGTAGTGATATATATCGGCAGCTGGTGATATTTCACACACCCTGGAAAGTAGCTAACAGATGAAATACATAGCACTGATCATTTCTATTTTGTTGAGTCTCAACAACGACATCATATATTTTAGAATATTGCGTAACAGAGAAGCTGGTCCAGACCTACTGTTTCACTTAGCACTGCAGGTTTCGGGATTTATCTCGCGTGCTAACCGAGGGATTACGGTATCTATTAGTGAATTTTGTACAATAATCTAGCACAGGGCTTAAGAAGAGGCAGTGAGAGTCTTCTACTTTCCGCAGAAAACTACTGCTAGCCTCTCATACAATCTAGGTGTAAAAACAATGTTCTTTTCATCAGTGCCAGTAATCTGTCGAGTACCATGTTGATCCTGCACGCATTACTTAACGTATTAAGAATAAATACTGATCCTGTATCCAAATTGTAACCATCTTGTCGATATGGACAATGAAAAAAAAAGCAATGAAAAGAAAACGAAACAAAATTATTTCGACAAACGATTTACACAGGATGTAAACATTACGATAATAATAGTAGATGAGGATTCTTATATAGATTATTATTATTTGCTGAGAGTGAGGCAGTCTTCACACGGCACCGCACCTTGAAACCTAGCTTTCTTTTGTATTTGATCTTGATTTTGCCCCCAAGTGATAAATGAATGTATATCAGGCTGGTGCAAAAATTATTGTAGTTTTTGTTATTTTAAAGTTTGATGCTGATTTTTGAATAAATTATTCTTTAACTATGATCATGGAAAATACCATTTTAAAGAGCAAGTTTCGCTCTATTTATTTATGCTGAACTTCTTTTCTTTTTTTCATTTTTTTTCACTATTTATTCTGGTTTATCTGAAGCTGCCAAATCAAAGATTCGAATAAATCCTAGGTTAGAGTACCCCAGAATTCTATGCTTCCGGGATAAAGAGACTTGTTTCTTGTTAGTAAAACAAAAAGTAGATTCTGAAGGTTCTTATTTCGATTAAGGATTTATTCTAAGCTGGGAAATACTGCTTCAAAGTTGATGGTGAAAAACCGCAATTATTTTTGCACCAACCTAAAATTCAATCATTCTTATTTTTATTCATTCGGAGCGAGATTTAGATCGTTTCTAAAAAAAAAAAAAACAGAATTTCTTGCGAAAAAAAAAAAGTGATTTTTTTTTTTCTTAAAAAAAAATCTCAGGTTCTTAGATTCGGAAACAGATCATTCTTTGATTTAAAAAATCCTCCATTCATTTTTCTTACAAATACTTCTCACAATAAACAATTCCTACATTGCTAAGTATCGCTTTTTGGTCAAAAGTTCGCCGGCAGGATGGGCAAATATGGCTGGTATAAAAAGTAACGCCCGTATTTTTGAAACGTTCCTTCCCAACTATTCCATCATCTCTGAGCATGCCGAATGGGCGAAAGATGTTAAATGGATTTTCCAAATTGTCATTAATATTCTAATAAATACTTGCATACGCGGGTGAAGAGAAGGGAAAGAAATGAAAAAAAAAACGAAGAGTTGGATGGGAGAGAGGGAAGATTCATGCTCCCAGCAATGTTTTATCAAGCTGACCAAATCCCGAGGGAGTGTTCCAAAGGGTGGAGACTCGACCCCTCCCTCTCCCACAGCCACACGTGATTGCTAGAAGAGCCCTTCTACATTGGCACCTTGAACGTGTACCAAACTTGTCGCTTTCATCCATCTCTTAGCAATCTCAAAAGCATCTCATTAGTCTCTCTTTCCCCACCTCTATCTCTTTCTCTCTCTCTCTCTCCCCGGACTGGGACTGGCAAATCAACTAACCGTGAAGACCAGCATGTTCTTCTTTCTCTTGGAATTTGAGGTTTGGGGGAAAAAAGAGCTAGAAGGCGTCAGACAGACAGATGTCTGTCTTTAGGTTTGCTTTTGTTTCGGGCCAAATATTTTCATTAATTTTCCAGAACTCGAAGACGCAGCATACATCAACATATCGGCTAATTGTACAAGTCAGACCAGTGAGGAATTAAACTCTACAAAGCTTCCGCTGCTCAGCAGGGACAAAGCCCGGGACGAACAAAGAAATGAGTTGAAAACATCTGCATCCTGTGCCGCTGCTAAAAAAAAAACGATTTTTTCTCTACCGTTACTTAGCAATACCGGGAAAAGATTCCCCTCTCTTCACCAATGGAGAGTACATCTGGAGAAGGCCGTAGAATGGCCGTAGAAACATCTTGGTATTATCACAAATAACAAGAAGAATTAGTTCGAGTGTCTGAAAAACTCTTTGGATGTTAATGACTCTTCTCAAAATTATAGACAACTAGCTGTAATGCCGGCCCTATAGACAGGCTTTCCGTAGTAGTATTAATGGAATTGTTGATGATATTTTTTTAGTACTTCATTTGCTAAAAAGGTTGACAGAAATGCTAGACAAAAATTAACGATGATTAACAATACTTCATTTGAGAAACTAAAGGAGAGCTATCATGTTTAATATTGTTACTCTCAATAAATATGGCGACAAAGTGGAGCTAAGAGAATAATATATTTATGTGTCTGAATTTGAATGACTCCTTAGCCCAACCAGTAAGGGGGTGTCACGGCACAAGAGACTCCAAGGATAAGAGATACGAGTTAAAATTTCGTCATTTATATCTTCTAGTCCATGCTGCTTACTTGACGATCGGAGGGCTACGATTAAAATCACATCATATTCAATGATTGAACAACTGTGAAGTCCTGTAGAAAAAAAAAAGAAGTCCATGGGTGAATAATTATGATCAGAATAAATTCTACTTATGACACCACAGATGTTTTCTACCTGAAATAGAGGGGATTCTGGACAATCCATATGTTATTATTAAATCCGTTAGAATGTCCACAAAATGGTCAAAGATGCTTTTTTTTTTTTTTTTTAAATTGAAAAAAAATTTCATTAGGGGTCTAGTGGAGTTTTAATGCCAATTTTCAAGTCTGTAGCGAAAACGGTAGGACCAGGAGTGCTGGAGCACACAAACATATATATATGTATAAATTAAGATTGAGCCTTCCACCCTCTTTGATTGGCTTCGGTCAAAAAATTAGTCAAAATTGATAATAATTGACACCTAAGAAATACCTGAAATAATTGATACCTAAGAAATTCAGGAAATTCAAGACTATTACTTCTAGGTGTAAAAGCAAGTGAAATAAGATGAAAGAATCACAAGTCAAAAATTGATAATAATTGACAATGTTTCATCTATGAAAAAACAATTTGAAATTATTACTGCAAGGTGTGAATAAGAAACAGACATAGGACTAAAGAAAAAGAAGTAAACAATTAATGATAATTAGCAATGTTTTATCAAAGAAATACAGAGAATATTATTCTCACTTAGGAAAAATAAATTTTTCTGAACTGAATATCATATCACAGATCCTAACTGGGTGTCCCACACTTGTGGCCTTGTGCAAAACAAGCCAAGTTTAGTGAATAAATACCTAGAAACATTATTTCAATCTCTTTCGGAATCCTGAGTAACCTCCCACTGAACCTAGGGTGAACTCCAGTCGGGGAAATGCTGTTCTGTACCAATGATGTCTAATCAGTTAAGGATCTTGTATCAAAAAGGTTTTTACACTCTCTCTCTCTCTCTCTCTCTCTCTCTCTCTCTCTCTCTCTCTCTCTCTCTCTCTCTCTCTCTCTCTTACACACAAACACACAACTGGAGCTGGTACTTCAACTGACCGTAAAAACCAGAGTGATGCTTGTCTTCTTTGAAATTAAGGTCAGGAGACAAAGTACCAGGGATGCCAGTCTTATTTGGTTTTAACCCCCTTCTCATTTATCACATATCAACTTACCATGTCCCTCATCGTATTCAGCATCATTTCTTTCATCTACTGTCCTCTGGCATCTCCTAAGAAACCCTATGACCTTTGTGCCTAGACCGACCTGTGATTTTTGGCCATGAAACCATCCAAGTCGCTTGCATAGTTTACCACCATTTCTGATGCCATGGAAACAACAAACCATATTTTAATTGATTACAGAACTCTTCCCCGTCTAAGCTCGAGATCAGGGTAGCAGCCAGGTTTGCCAATTAAAACATTTTTTTTTTCAATTTTTTGAATCTGGAAATCGCTCCCGAATTCGAAAAGTTTCTTTTTAAACACCCGAATCGGCAACCCTGGACTCCTAAATTCCAAGAATGAAAAGAAAGAAAAAAGCATCTAAATCAACAACACTGGACTCCCAGATTTAAAAAAAAAATGAAAAAAAAAAGGATCCAAATTGGTAATACTGAATTCTCGATTCCAAAAGATTGGCAACCTGTGAAGGTAAAGAAGTTAAAGTAACCACGCAACGTGCACATGAAAGAATAATGCTGGGCCTCACATTGAGAGACCACAAGACAGCACAGTGCATCCGAGAAAAGACTAGAGTCAGGGACATCATAGAATCCATTAAAAAATCTCAAATGGCGGTGGGCTGGTCATGTTGCAAGAATGGCAGACAATCGATGGACATCACGACTCACGACATGGATCCCCGAGATCACATGCGTAACCGAGGCCGGCAGAATATTAGATGGAGAGACGAGCTAGACAACTTCAGGAAGTACTGGCTCTGCGACGCCCATGATAGAGAAGAAAGGCGAATCCTGGGGAAGGTCTGTGTCCAACAACGTACGTTAAAAGACTACTGATGATAATGATGATGATGATTAAGCAGTCACGTAGTGGATAATGGTTAACGAGCTTTTCACTACTACTGCGTACTGAGTTCGATTCTCACTAGGTACCCCACACCCTAAGGCCGTGTGCCAAACTGCGCCAAGCCTCGTAAATATTGTCATCTCACCATGGCTCACTTGATATTAACTTACGAATTGATTTTGGCCACGAGTTCAATCCCAGGTCACAGCAGTTGGTAATGTTACTTTCCCTTGAGAAAACGTTCGAATCTCTTATTAGAGCCAAGCCTTTTTATTAGCACTCGACGCAAGTAACGTACCCCCATGTTTTGGACACTCTTTTGGGGATTGATGTTATTCCTAAGGAACAAGAGTATTTCCTCCTTCCACCTAATCGCTGTTGAGTCTTCACACAAGTACTATCTAGTATCTCGCTGAAGACCACCCGACAGCAAGCCTCTTAAAAAATTCCAGGACTCTTCACAGTATTCTTGCTGGTTTTTGTAATACTCTTGTCTAGAATGTTTCTTGAATTTGCCCATTACACCAGATGTCTGGTTTTATCTCTACAAGATTGAGGGACAGAAAGTCTCTTCAAGTCTCTAGTACTTTTTTCGCAGCAGGATTATTCATCACTTGTCAGGATCAGGAGAAGTTTCACGGTATCTTGTACGAGCTATGAGAATAACATACTGTTTTTACTTTTTTTTCCTCCTGGGTAATAAGTGTTATTTTTTTATTGATAACGTCTTGAATGTATAGAAAATGATAATTATTCCCTTCAAACATTGCTTTAATTTCCAGGACACAAATAATTTGAAATCTGCTTAATCCCAATTAGACAACGGGCAAATTTGCACATGTTCTAACTCAGCAGGGAAAAAGACTTCATAGGAATATCACTATCCTATACACAAAAGCAACGTTTGAAGGGAATAAGAGTTATTTTCAATACTTTTTAAACAGAAGCAATAATAAATAAATAAATAACACCCACCACCCTGGAACACAGCTAGATTGATCGCCAACATTAAACCTGTCTTCGGTGGTAACCAGAATGTAAGACCGTCGACGTTTCGGTCGCAGATATTTCGACCACGGATGTTTCGGCCTTGTTTTGTTTTCAAAGAGAATGAAAAAACTAGATATAATTTTGAATGAGATCGAATCATAAGATCGATATATATTTGTCGTTTAGGGTTTTGTAAATCTTATTTTCAAGTTTTCATTGCAAATTTTTGTTTGCTTTATCTTTTTATAGAAGGCAAATAAAATGGGTTGAGATTCGTTTTTCGACAGATAACTAACAAGTCAAAAATCTTTTTTTCTGTCTTTTTTGTGCGAAAATTTCTCACCCATACGCACACGATATCAAAATTGCGTATAAAATGAAAACATATATATGTCATTTTCGCTTTGAAAAAATGAAATGAGGTGAAACGTCTACAGTCAAAATATCTATGGCTGGAACGTCCCACAAGTGTATTCAGCGACTACTTACATATTTTGCTTTTATGGCCCTATACAGTTCTCCCATCTTACAATCTTGAAGGAACCAGTGTATATCGTAGATTAAAGTCATACAGGGACACCTTCCGACTTTCCTTCAGTTGCTTTTGTGTCCGAATGAGTCGAGCTTAGTAAATATCTGTAGAGACTTCTGTAAAAAAAAACAAACGGAAAATTTGAATAAAACGCTACCAATTACTGTACGACTACTTCAGAAGAGAATGTGAAAAACAGGTGTTAGGGACAACGATAGAAATGGGTTTTGGGTGCTAGGTCTATGGTGAGGTTCGGTGGCATTCATTTTACCGAATCAGTTTACGCCGACGCCGATTTTGCCGCAGTTCTATTGGCTGCCTTATTCGTGTACTCATCGTGTTAATGCTCTGCGAATTACACAGAACGAAAGAGAATTAATTCTTGGATATTCTTCAATGTTTCATTACATTTCGAAAAACACCGATTGACTTTTCATTTCCTATAATTACTGCGACGGAGTTATTTCTGGAGGACTCTAATTTTACAAACTATAGAATTAAAACCTATCATTGAAAACTGAAAATTAAAATCATTTATTGAGTTGGACTATTTTAGTGAGTTAATTTACTCCTGTAGTTCAATTTGATAATTCATAGTTCCGAGAGACAAAATATACGAATTTGATACTGTTTATTACAGAAATTGAAATTATGGGATTGATCAGTTTGTAAACATACTATGAAACTATTTATTAAAATATCAAAATTATCTTTTACTTTGCTGTAGTACATAGCATTGCGACAAAATCGGCGTCGACATAAACAGATTCGGGATAATGATACGGATCTAGTTCGGCTGTAACTTGAATTAATGTTCAGGGGTCAAAGAAGGGTCGGTCCATCGGGAATAAACGAAGTGAACACACATAACTAGGAGTTCTGGGGCACTCTAAGTCCCCGTGGGTAATCTTTTCAAAATGTAGTCAGTTTTGGGTTATTTTCAGTCATATGCAAAATCAGGAAATCGAGAAGTAGGTATATGCCGTACACCTGTGAGCCCCATCAATATTTCCCTCACTGGTCAAGGCAAGTCATTTTTTTTTCTTCATGTTCAAATTCCGAAAACTTGTGGGGGGTAGAATCTAAATTATAAATAAGTATTGGAAATCAATGAAGTCTGAGCAGGTGAAGTCGAGTCTCAAACTAGAAACACAATAAATTGTGGACAGTTTTTGCTTAAGGGCACATGTACGTTTATATTTAATGGAGTCATATTT
Organism: Thysanoteuthis rhombus; assembly: GCA_963457665.1. Taxonomy (NCBI): domain Eukaryota; kingdom Metazoa; phylum Mollusca; class Cephalopoda; order Oegopsida; family Thysanoteuthidae; genus Thysanoteuthis; species Thysanoteuthis major. The sequence continues at coordinate 38,003,199 of OY735223.1, read as the reverse complement.
CTTGACTAGTGCATTGACAAGAAAGAAGATTATGTGTGTGTGTGTGTGTGTGCGTGTGTGTGTGTGTGTGTGAATGTATTGACAACGCAGAAGATTATGTTGAAATATAAATATGTACATATATATATATATATATTTCAATATAATCTTCGTTGTCAATTCACTTAATCTAGCGATTCTCCGTTAATCTCTTAGATCGAAAATCATAGTTAACTTTTAAAATCAAAATTCAACAAATAACTGTGTCAGGCAACGGACTTATCGATCCTACATATTCACACACATACACATACGCTCACAAATATATATACTAAAGATTTGAGGGAGAAAACACTAAACATAGTTGATCTATCTATTCATCAAGGGGATCCACCATCCATCCAGGTTATAACGTGAACTATGACGTGACTATCCCTCATGCACCCCAATCTCCATTACCTCCCAACACTCAGGATAACATACCATCATCACCATTTTTTAGTCCGAAAACGCGCGAATATTTCATATACATATCTCTATATCAGCAGAACCAAACGGCTTGCATGTCTTTTTCGTTGTTCTCTTTTCTTTCTTTTAATTTTAAGCCCAACGAATAGAAACAGTTCATAAACATTTCCAGCAACGTAAAACCTGCTCACATCGTTTACTACTTGACAACCTTCAGAATATTATACCTATGATAGTAAAGAATGAAATCGATATGGTGTCCACAAAGTTGATTGGGATACATTGCCTACTGCACTAATTAAAACTCAGAAAAAAAGAAGTGGGAGCAGCCCAACGTTCAATCAAGTTGATGTTAGTGACTGTACTACAGGTCTCCCCCGTTGTAACGCTGTTCGTTATAGCGCGGTACACGTTATAATGTGGGTGCGTAACCGGCCCAGGTATATTGATCTAGCTTTAAAGTAGCTCGATCTAGCTCCAAGATGTTTGTATTTTTATCACGGATTGCTCTTGACGCGGTTGGTTTTCTCGGACCCCAACATACGGGTTACAACGAGGACACCTGCACTCAACAGTGATTAAGGTTGTTTTTGTTTTTTTGTTTTGTTTTTTCAAATAGAAATGAGTCACTTGAAATCTCACCTCGTAAAGAGCAGGCAGCAGCCATTGATGAGGATGGATTCAGGATTTATGTTGACTGTAATCCGATTCATATGTGTCAAATGCTTGCATTAAAGTTCAATGCGTGTATATCGTCGGGAAAAGCTTTCTGAACTCGAAAGGGTCTACTTCCCCAACACTCCAATCTTATGGACCTGCCAGAACTCCAAACTCTGACGACTCAGGCTAACATACCATCATCACCATTTCTTTCAGTCTGGAAAAGCTCAAGAAGTTCCTTCTATATTGCTTTTTATTTCTTCCATGTCAGTAAAAAGTCGCACAAACATTTTCGATCATATATATATATATATATATATGTGTGTGTGTGTGTGTGTGTATATATATATATATATATATATATGTATTTGAGGACGCTGACATCCGATCTTGATACCTCATCTAAGCAAAATGACGGTATCTGATAGTTTAAAAAGATAATATTCGAGATCACAGACACGGCTGAGCCAGCGGACCACAGAGAGAAGACGAAAGATAGTTGAAAAATATTTTTCAAGACTTTGCCCGAGAAAATAGTGGAACATGGGCCCAAAGCACTACAATCGAGATCGGATCTCTTGGAAATTCGAGGAAACACTGAGACTCTGTCCAGAACGTCGATGTTAAGGGCTGAATTGATACTGAGAGAAGTGCTTGAGATTTGTCGAGACTTACTATAGTTCAATCTTCTGATTATAATAATAATAATAATAATAATAATAATAATTGATCTAACTACAGTTGAAGAATTCTCTGTCTGTGTGTATCTATGCTCTGCGATTACTCGACAATAAGCCATTGTACGAAATTGACATTCACCTGATATACTGGTGAGTATAGCATCGAGTTTGATGTTTTTCATCAGCAGTTCTTGAGAAATCTAAAATTTCTGATAATAGATATTTTATCCAACATGGTAGATATAAATCTAGATATAAAATATCTAAATTTGTAATAAATCTGATTTTTTATATAAAATATCTAAATTGGTAGCACTGAAGAGAAGTTGCCGAAATACTTCAAAGCCATTTTTTCGTACGACAGACGAAAAATGATTTTGTACGACCACGTACCATAAAGTGTGACTCCTTCCATACATGCATCTTTGGAATAGGCGCTGCGGTAGTAATAATAATTTAGAAGCTTGTCCTTGTAGATTTCCTGGTTTCTGCGTTGTATCTTTAGATCAAGGAATATAAAAATGGAGACCATGAATCTATAAAATGTGCACTTGTGCCTCTATGCTAACGTCTGCATCTGCCTCCGTTTGATTTATAAGTAATTTTAGCATTCATATCTCCATTAATCGGCGTCTTCTATCTGAGCTTGTGCGCGCATGCGTGGCTGTCTACGTATTTGTATTCTTGAAGTTTTGCATATTTTTAGACGCAGTAGAAAGACCATTGGGACCGTTTTACACAAATCTCACTTCACATGCTTTCTCTCACTTTGAGTTCTCTCATCTATCTATCTATCTGTCTGTCTGTCTGTCTATCTAGCTGTCTGCCTCAGTGATTTCATAGGCCGGATGTTCAGCCTTTTCATTCTCATTGTCTTCAGCTTCTACAAATGTTCGTCGCTCATCGAATTAAAGATCATCTTCACCTAGTAATTCTACATGAGAATCAAGCAATTCCTGCAAATGTTAATATGTATTCACCTATCTCAATCTAGTCACATATCCCTCCCACTCTCTCTCTCTCTCTCTCTCTCTTCATATATATATATATATATATATGGTTGTCTATCTATTTATTGCAATCTATATCAACCTATCTTACCTGCAGTCACTTTCTCTCTCAGTCTCCTATTCCTCTTCTTTTTTTTCTTTCAGCCATTTTCTCTTTCTTACTACCTTTTCCTCCCCGACTTCTCTGGCCCTCTTTCTTATTTTTCTCCTTTCCTCTGCTCTCTCCCTCTCTCTCCCCCTCTCTCGTCGTTTTTCCATTCTTCTTACATATTTTTCTTCCCGACTCTTTCTCAGTAGTCTGAGAGAGTAAAAGATAGCGTGCTTGTCTAGCAGACTATTACTATTACCATAGAGAGTTTGATTCTCACTGAGCATCCAACGCTTATGAGTTTTCTGTCGGAAAATAAAGAGAGGCAAAGATTGATAGATAAATAGACAGATCTCAACTGATTTGCAAAGATTGATAGATAATTATATAGATATTAGCAGACTTCTATAGATATATAGATATCGAGAGTCTTACGAATATAGATAGATAGATATCAACAGACTCGGAGAGATAGATAGAGTTGAGAAGACTGAGATAGAGAGATTGGAAGAAATGTGAATACAGCGAGAGAGATTGGAACAGGGATATATATATATATATATATATATATATATATATATATATATATATATATATATATATATATATAGACAGAGCTCGAGAGGGAGTGAGAGGGAGAGGGATACCATACGATCTGCACACTTGTTCTCGCACACGCACACCTACATGCATGCATACCAGCGTGCACAATCTGACAATCAATAACATCTTGTCTTTTGGACTTGTGTTATTTTTAGAGTTGTTCCTGATAACAGCAACCTGTTATGTGCGTTCTGTCATCGATCGCTCGGAGCTTGAACTCGGAGAGCACGCTCTCCCATGTGCACACATACATACGCACACACATGTACGCATGATTACACGAACTCCAATGCACGCACACCAACACTCACACACACATACACACACACACAAACCCATGCACACACGCAGTCACACACACATCTATTCATGTGCACACTTCTGCGAACAAAGACAAAGAAAAGCTTCTTATTTACATGATATTCGGGTGCAACGCTTTTTACGAACAGGCCATATCGATCCGATTGGCCGTCAGTTGACATTGTGAAGCCAATTGGTTGGGGAAAAAATACAATTGGCTAATTGTTGGTGATGCTCGTGTCCAGGGCTATAGAAACTGCCAGAGTTCATTCATTTATTTCTTGTCGCTTTAATAACGCAGTCAGGCCAGTGAAAGTGTCCAGGGGGAGAAGAGATCAGAGGGTTATGGGGTAGGGAAGTTGTAGCACCGTGTGGCCTCATGGCTTGTTTAGCATGGTGTAGAGATTGGTCTCCTCCGAGGAAGATTAACAGAGATCGCCACGGGAGGGTTCTCTTTATGATCCCCACTGTCAGGCTTAACTAACTTGTAGAATAAATCAAGCATTGAATTCACATTCAATGACAGATAACAAAGCTCCACGGCTGAACTCACAACGGTGCTGAATTATCAGTGTGTTCATGGGGAAGGGGCAAAAAAAGGGGTCCACTCTTACCCCTGGATCAGGCCTCTTCGCCTAGGGTGAGGGAGTTTGATAGTTGGAACCTTATACCCAATAAAGGATAATGATGCTGTACGATTGCTTTATGTAACCCATACAAAAATGTAGTATCATCAGTCGCTGTTAACAGTGCTGCCGGTAAGATATATCCCGAATACATTCTTTCAGTGCCTCCTCTTGAAATATATCCCTTTGCCCCACTACCCGGAAAAGTGGCTGTGGACACCCATGATCAACATTATTTTCGTTTTTACAGACTTTTACTCCAAGGCTTACATCAATTGCGATTTTTCTCATTTTAGATTCAAATTTTCTTTACGCAAATTTCGCTGCTCAATCTGTACGTTTTGCATTGAAAATCAGGAGAAAGAAAAGGATTGTCACTGACCAGGAATTAAAGCACGTATGACTAACTGAATAGGGTTGTAATATGTAATATTTGAATACATTGTAAATGTTTTTACCATAGAAATGCATTGAAAACACGGAAAAAATTGTCACAAGTCAGGACTTAAGGTGCATGCTACTAATAGAATGGGGTTATGTGTGTATAATGTGAATAGATTTCTAATGAATTTATTACAGAAATGTAATGCAAATAATTTGTTATAGAAATAAATTGTAAATTATCTTATTGCAGAATCTCATTGAAAAATCATGAAGGATTGGTCATTGGTCAGGAATCAACGCAAGCTTTACCACCACCATCGGGCTATTATATGTATGACATAAACAAAAACCTAATTAACTTATTACAGAAATACATTACAACTAATTCATAATAAAATTGCATTGTAACTGATTTTGCTGTGAAATTAATTCATAAATCAGTCAGAAATGGATGGTCAGTAGTCAGGAATTACCGCCTGCGTTACTAATAGAAAAGGGCTATTATACGTCAGATGTAAATGCATTGCTAGTAAATGATTCTTCTATAAAGATTCATTGCCATTAAGGTTATAAGAAAATACATTCCTAATAATTTTACGATAGAAATGCATTGAAGATAATTTTCCTTGAAAATAAATTGTAAATGATTTTCGATAGAAACGAACTGAAAACCTTGAAACCAAGGAACGAGATAGTCAGTAATCAACGCTTGATACAAATATCATTACAAGAACCTACCCTGTTAGAATTTATACATAACTTTTGTGAATATATCTCTATTTTCGTGAAACTAATTTCATTTTGGTCCTTAGAGCGGTAAAATTTAATTTAATATATGGTCCGACGTAGAGTTAGTTTAAGTAGAAACAACCAATGAATAATATAGTTATCACCAATTTCCGATAGGAGGTTTCTTTTAACCCACGCCGTGTATAAGTCAACAACAGACGCGTATATTTTGAGATAATGATAATGAATGGAGAGCGTGGAGGGAAAAGGGGGGGAGGAGAGGTCACGTGGGAATGAGAAAGACAAGGAAAGGAGATTAGGACTTATCTGAATATGTCGCCAGATCTACAGTAATCCATTGGGTATTTGTAAGGATTTGGCCAATTTCTCTCGTTGGGAACATCAAGACTAATTATATTTTGTAATAAGTTGTTCATGCTATAGCATCGACATTACAATTCGCATCTCTAACCTTTCCATTCTGTTCACATCAATTTTCATATCTTTGACTATCTGCCTATTTCAGTTTCTTTTTTTTATCTACCAATCTCTATCTCTATTTCTCTCTCTCTCTCTCTCTCTCTCAATATATATATATATATATATATATATATATATACATATATATATATATGTGTGTTTATACATGTATATAATATGGTTATAAATTGCCTCATATACAGAAACTCTTATTTGAAATGATCACCCATTAATACACGGTAAATGTACCATTTGGCCTAGACTAAGTAAATAGAATAAATAATTTAGGAAAATGGTACTGCTGTACGAATCGAATAAGATACATAGATAATGAATACACACACACCACACATACACACACATATACATATGAGCGTATATATCCTTTATCTATCTAGGTCTATTCATGCCAATCTATGTATCTATCAATCTATCTTGTCATCCATCTTGGTCTGTTCATCCATCTATCTATCTATTTATCGATTTATCTCAGTCTGTTCATATCTATCCTACTCAGCGCAGTCATCATTTATCTATCTCAATCTACCTATTTCTGTTCATATCTGTCACAGTCTATTCATATCTATCCGTTGCACATAGAGGCTCATAAACATTTACTACGTATATTTCTCCCTCTTCTTCAACAGTTACCCATGTATATTTTAACGTTCTCATGTTAGCCTGATATTTCATCGTAACGTTTCAACTTACACGGGAGTTCATATTGTACTTATCAGATAATCGGATAAAATGGACTAAGGAAGTTTCTTTAGGCTGGATTTATTAACATTCTTAAACTAAGATTAAAATATTTTAATCAACTTCTATCTTTTAAACAGATATATCTTACACACACACACACACATGAACACACACACGCACACACATACGTATATATATATATATATAATGATAATAATTACGAGATTATAAGTCACATTGATTGATTTTATATCATGACTTTAATTCCCATGCAAAAGTATAATATAATGATAATCCTACATTCATCAGGTGAATATTTTCTTTCAGGTTTTTTGACCCCTCCACAATGTGAGAAAAGATTCTCTCTCTCTCTCTCTCTCTCTCTCTCTCTCTCTCTCTCTCTCTCTCTCTCTCTCTCTCTCTCTCTCTCTCTCTCTCTCTCTCTCTCTCTCTCTCTCTCCTTCAAATTTTGAGTCTAGACAATAAAGCCAGTCCGTTCGTCTGGCACTAAAACCACTTTGAAATATTTTACGACTTTTCCAATTGCTACTCATTTTATATAAGCGCTTTTTTTTTTTGCGTGCTCTATCTCTCATTTTATTTGTCTGAAATAGTTGCGCGTTCGTTTTCTTCGACGCGTTTCTTGTATACCTTAGATTAAATTAAATATGTTTTTTTTTTTTTTTTGTAGTTGTACATCTTACTTACATCATTATTTCGCTATCCATTTTCTTCCATTTTGTATATGTATTCCCCTCTTTTTCTTCGTTCTTTATTCCTTCCTTCCTTTTCCGTTCTCTCTCTCTCTCTCTCTCTCTCTCTCTCTCTCTCTCTCTCTCTCTCTCTCTCTCTTATACATATATATATATATATATAATAGGTAAACCTATTTCCCGTTACCTTGGATTCCAGATCCCTACTTGATCATCCATTTTGCCGGACCAACGGTGTCACATAATAATAGTTCAATGATACTACTCTGACCTATTAATTATGCACATTTTATATATCTTTAAAGCATTAGGTAAAAAAAATAACTTAAGCAAATATCAAATATGAATTAAATGGTTAAGAGTAATTCAATAATATAAATGGTACAGTTTATCAATATGAATGAGACAGACACATATACATTAATTAAACAAATGCAAATCACATATAGAATTAGTGTGCCAATAGCATATGCGTCACGTAGCTTCTGTACTGCAACAACGCAGTCAAATTCTCTCAGTACTTCTATCATTTATTGAATCGATATGGACTTGTGGTTTGCGCTTTGAACTACCACTGACACCTGCACATTGTTTGCCAGCCATTAATTGGGGTAGATGTAAGCAAATTAGACGAGGATTTTTTTTTCTCAAAGATGAAGATGTAACAACCAAGGCAGTATGAATAATCAAGAGATGGTCCTACACACAACGTAACCTGTGGCCACTAAGTCATCTAATGTAAAAACAAAGAGTAATTCAAGTGTCTGTTAGTATTTTTGCCCGGATTGAAAAAAAAGGATCGCATCACCAACTACCAGAAAATAGATGGTAGAATTATATACACACACACACACACTCACACACACACACATATATATATATATATATATATATATATATATATATATATATATATATATATTATTGTGTCATCTACAGGCCGCTGTTTCGTTGTGTTACAACCCTTCAGACTATTCATTTTCCCATCCAGTACCACAAGGTAGGATTGAAATCTTCGCTTCAGACCCGGAGGTCTACCTCTGCTCCACAGAACTGGACGGTCAGTGAGGTTGAATTCAAGCGATATGTTTATCTAGCTTCCCCATCCAACAGAGTGCTCTATTCCTATGAAAGAGCATTGCATAATGTTACGATGAACAAGTTACCTCGCTTAAAAAGTGCTCAACCCTGTATAGGAAAGCGTTAATTATTGTGTCATCCACAGGCAGCTGTTTCGTTGTATTACAACTCTTCAGTATGGCTATAGACTATCCATTTTCCCATTCAGTACCACTATGTAGGATTGAAACCTTCACTTCAGACCCGTAGGCTGATATCCTACCTCTTCGTTCTCCTTGGAACTGGGCGGTCAGTGGAAATTTAAGCGATATATTTATATAGCTTATATTCCCCATCCACCAGAGTGCTCTTATATATTCACACACATAAATTGTTTTACATTTCTCTTGTGAACGAAACCTCGTTATAACTAAGCTGAACATTACCGCAACTTATCGGCCCAAATCACGCTCCAGTGCGAGCTTACACAAAAACCTTGCTCGTCACAGGGAATTTCTGGCTCAAGTCACTCAAACGTTTCTTACTTTTCGTGCATGGTTTGAAAACTTCAAGAAAGGGCCCAATCTCTAAAACCGTCCGGTTAATAGGGAAATCAGGAAGTGCAGCTGATATCAAGGATTTATTGCATGCTGATAAGGAGACCCTCGTTTATGAAACCTCAAGGAATTATCAGGAGCGAGAGAGTCTAGTTCAAATATCAAAGAAGAGACTCCTCTACAACCAGTTTTAACGGCAGAGATCTTATCTAAAAGCATCAGTGAAATAACTCGTGCTTTAGAGCAACTGTCAGAAAACGATCCAATTTTTGAACGAAGCATGTAAGTTGAAAGATTTGTAATGGTAGCACTGAATTAGGTAATAATTAATGGCTCGTAAGATGAAGGCAAAGCAGTCAACCATTGCTTCTTTTACGAGAAAAAAAAACTCCAACAGAAACAGTCAACCAAAACTGTCACCAAATTTGTCAACATAGGTTTCTGTGGTTTTTCAGTTGAGCTGGCAGTCTAGCTGTATCTGTGTATGTATCACGCGTACAGGCTGCAACAATGCAGCTAGAGGGCTGAAAATTTACACGTTTACTCATTATGTCCGGGAAAAAACGTATGGGGCCAAATCCATCCTGCTCTAAATAGGTTTTTAGTGGAGGGTTCATTTTGCAATGTAAGTTTCTTTGTGTGTGTGTGTGTGTGTGTGTGTGTGTGTGTGTGTGTGTGTGTGTATGTGTGTCTGGCAGCGTTCATGCATTGATGACCCATTTTTTTCAGTTTCTCAATCAAAGAGTAATTCAAGTGTCTGTTAGTATGCTGCCAAAAGACGTTGGCCATGTGACGGTTTCTATAGAGTGACTAACCAGACCTGTTTACTTTTAATTGTTTCGTTTTCATTTCACTTGCATAGGCCAAAGAAAGTGTGTATATTTCTTGATTGAATTAACATTTAATTTCATTTAGAGCAATTTCAACGGATTTCAAATTAGTGTAGATTTCTCTCAATAAATAGAAGAACTTATCCATGGAAAACTATGTCTTACCTCGCTCTGATAACGAGGTTTCTGATAACGAAATGAACATTGGAACATTAATTTCGTTAATCGAGGCATTAGAGTGGATATCTATCTATCTAACTATCTATATACATGTATATATATCGCTATATATATATATATGCACATGTGTTTGTGTGTGCATCCGTTTGTGTGTGTGGGTGGGTGTGGGTGTGCTTGCAGGTAACAGATAACACTAGCTCGTTATCGACATTCATCAACTGGGACCCATGTGATTTTTCGGGTCTTTTTCCGGAACAACTGTTTCTTTACGTGGTGCCCAAGCAAAGCCAGGGGACTTCATCTGCTGAAGATCTTGTGCAACAGACCACAGCATTCATATTTATATAGTTGTAATGTATGTATGTAAGTATGATTGTACTCTTAAAACTCGAGAATAACGTATCCGAGACTGAAAAAAAAAATTAAAATTATAATCGATTTCAACGTGTCTCAATTCATGTCCAGCACACCTTTTTCGGTTGATTTTGAAGAAAAAAAAATGTATTGATGTTTTGTTTTTTATTTTTATTTTTATTTTTTTTAAAACTTTCGTGCGTTATTTTGCGTTCTCAAAATATCCAGCGGACAGGCTATAACCAGCTGTCAGTTTGTAAATTGTAGTCTGTCAAAAGTTGTCCATGTTTGTCCTTGGGGGTTGGGGAGTTGGCCTTTTATCTACAAATAGTATCTAGCCGTTGACTTTAGCAATAACCCTCACACCAAGGAACTCGCTGAAAACTAGTGAAAAGAGGAAATTAGAGTTAGAAGGACGCATTAGATTCATATGCAACATAGTCGTAATATCACTGTGGGTTTCCATAAGTAGAGACATCGATCTTACTTTTATTTCATCTATCTTTCAATGTCTTTTCCTTCTTATCTAGGAATATTTATCAGTTTGTCCAAGTCTATCGATGTATCTATTCCATGTAATAAGCTAGTTTAACAGACATATATATATATATATATATATATATATATATATATATATATATATATATATATATATATATATGTGTGTGTGTGTGCGTGTGTGTATGTGTGTGTGTGTATGTGGGTATATATATATATATATATATATATATATATATATGAATGATCATTTATGCCAGTCCGTTCATATAAGTCTGCTTCATTTTCTCGTTTTTTTTCCCACTAATTCTTGTACACTCTGATGTGTCAATCATGGCCTCTGTGAATATAAAAAGAGGTTGCCTCCCTTTGCGTCCCAAGGAGGCTAAAAATGGCTAAATTTTTTCCATTTTTCATTTCCAGCTACTTTTAGCAAATCTTTTAGCTAGAAATGTCAAGTGTGTTCAAAAACTTACGTAAGCTCCTGAGATCTTTGGATACTGGAATTCTATATTCACAAATATATTATTTAAGACGTTGACACCATAATGAAGATAAATAACACAATGAAAGAAAATTTGTTTTATTTACCTTTTTACCTTTATTGTTAATTAACGTATCTATCTGATATCAATGCAATTATAAGACTAAATGTCCCATATCTGCTTCTTATCAAGAGATTCCGAACCACAAACTCATCCAAGTACGATGGAAACATTGACAAATCATCTTTCAGACTGTAAAGTAAGCTGGGAATGAAAGATGAATAAATCCAGCAACTTTCAGCCATCTTTAGGCACGATTTCCATCCGTGCGTGCGAGTCGTACTTCTTTTTCCCTAACTGTAATCTATCCACATTTCGACGCCCGATATTTCGTCCGCCAATTCGTTCATAAAAACATCGACTGATAAACGAGATGTAATACACACGACATCATCATCATCATCATCATCGATAAACGAGATGTAAAACACACATTATCATCATCATCGCAGTCAAACAAGGTGTAATAATAGTAACAACAACAACTCAAGCATCTGCAAGGTAGAGAAGATTGTCCTCACAGGCACCGCCCATATCATTCGCGAAGCACTGTCCATGTGAATATCTCATCTTTCATACAACTACCTAGTGTATCTTATGTAGCCTCCTGAATTTTACCAGGGGGTACTCAGTTCCGTTCAGGTCCCCCTTTCCCTTCCTAACCAGTCATCTTGTTTTTATCCACCACGATTTTATACCATGAGCTACAAGGCCTTAAAGCTTACGGGAGCGAGTAGGATCGAACAGAGCACTGTATTGGTTTTTCTACGTTTGAGGCCCTATGCTCCTGACTTCCCTCCACGATGAATACAAATAAAACAAAAGAGGATCAGTGAGAAGAAAACACAATTGAACACCTTTTTTTATGCTAAAAGACTGATAAGAAGAAAGAATTCAATTGAAAGATTCTTTTATTTTGCAATGCAGATCAGAAGACATTGGCATTGGTTAGAAAAAAAAACTTTTTTTTTTCTAAAGGTAGATAGGCTAAGAATTTACTTCAACAAAAGAGTTTTCTTTGGTTTCTGGGGCTCTTTTGGACCACCCCTCCGACCTGAGTGTGATGTACCCCTCCGTCTCAGAGGCTCTGGCTCAACGGACGTTATTCTGTCTATTTATTAAATCTGCCCTGAAGAATGTTCAATAATCAAAGTTTTCAGAAGTATCTGCTTACAAATATTCGTTGAACTCTGTCAAATTCGACATGAGACTAAGTTCGTAGAGCGACCAATAAGCAATAAACTGACAATGGCAAATGAAACTGGCTCGTTTACCATTGCTTTACACAAAACAATCAATTCTGGTCTATAATCTTCTGGTCGGTAAAAGAAAAAACAGTTGTTGTATTACAATGTTCTTCTTGGTGCAAATACAGGCTGTCGTAAAAGTCATGAACAGGAATTGAAGAAACAAAAAAACAATCGTGCATTTGTACGAGAGGCGTCGTGGGAGATGTGGAGACAGCGGTCCCGTTATTCAATTCGTCTTTTTGGGTTTTTTCAATTCACCTTTAGATATTTTACATAAACAATCCTCTCCTACTCAGTTCGTTGCCCGCCTCTCACGGCTCTGGTCTTGACTGGTTTGTAAGAGTTGTCCGTCTTCTAAACTGGTTGCCAAAGAAGAGCCCAGTCTGCCCAGTTATCTAATCTATTCTAAGGCGTGAAAGCATCTATTCTCATCTCTCAGGAGAAGAGATGGTTTCATGCCTTTCCAAGGGCGTTAGTACGAAGTGAACGGTGTTTAAATGGTTAGATTTTTCCGTGTTGCTTACTGTTACGCTACATGCACTTCTTGATAAAGAAACGGAGAAAGGGAAAGAAAGAAAATTATAAACCTAATAATCTATAATTGCTTTTATTTTGGAGTTTTCATCGATAATTACAATTTATCTCCAGTTTATAAACTCAATTTGGAAATATAAGTTAAAAGTAACAAACAACGATAAATTTTACAGCAACTGCTTTTTACCTTCATCTCAATTCATTAATACTATTTATCACTTTTTTTTACCTAGACTGATTAATTAAAATGAAGGCAAAGAGGAGTCAATTTTTTTTCTAAATAATAATTTATACTACTTCATCTAATAAAAATGAATAAAAACGATAAATTTCATTGAATATCTGAATCCTTTTTGAGACTTTTGCACCAACCTGTAAAATCAGCAGTAGCTTTACTAACAACCCATCGGATACGAGTGCCAAGAAAACGTATCAGTGACAAGAGGGACAACTTAACAATCCTCTGATTCAAAGCAAGGAAAACAAAATGTCGACTGGAAGAGCAACTTCTCCTCAATCGCTGATTTGATTACTTTTCACTCCCTTCCGATTTGGAGGTTCTGATTGAAAGGGGTCTTCCGACTTGACCAAAGCCGCACTTGATCGGACCGGCTTGGGCTCTTAAACTCTTCTGAATTTCCTTCCGTTACCTCCTTAAAACGCATCAGCCGAAGAAAGAGGCGGGCCAAGTGAAACACTTACTGGTCATTTACGAATGACAGGTTGTCGCTTTTTGACTTCTCTCACGTCTCCGGGGTGTTTCTCCGCTATTTGTTATTGGTCTTCTTACTTTTTTAGATACTTGAAACTACGTTTATTGCAGATTTGCAGAACCTTTGGTTAAAACAGCAACAATAACAACAATAATAACTAGCTGGAACCACGGAAATTCCACGGATGTTGACCACTAAAATAACATCATTTCTCTCGCATACTTATTTCTGCGATTAAAGTATAGATAAACCTTGTTAAGAGCGGTTAATTCGTTCCAAAATTTAACTCAATGTTCAAAAAAGCTCTATCCAAAGACTTATGATTTAATATGGGGTTTGCAGCTTATACTTAGACAGCAATACTAAAACCGCACTACATCAAAACACTCACTAATCAAAACTACTTTATTCAAGGTATTGCTGCATATCATTTCTTGAGTTATTTAAAATCTATAGAATGCATCTATATTAATGATAATATCATACAAAGGCGAATTAAACTTATATATCTACTATCATTATTATTATTTTTGAATACGTTTGCTTTCTGTCCATATTCCTACGGTCTGCTACTACAACAACTTAATTTCAGGCTTCAGACTTGTGGGGAAGAATTGATGAATGAATTGCAGTTATAGTGGACGTCGAGTCTTGAGGCACGTAACGAATTTCCTCCAGATCACATGTACGTCTATTCCACGATTTTATTTAAGGTAATTCTCTAAACCCAGTTTCTGCCTCGCAGCAATGAACGGAAAACCTGATTATTGGGTTGCGCTGTGTGATGTGCTAACCAAAAGTAGTACAGAACTAATTTCGAAGCTGTGGTCTGCAGATCTCTGTGGGTCCGTCAGATACTAGTCGGGCGGTCTGCAATTGAAAATTCAATTCAATACCATGAATTTTAAAGTAGGTTGAATAGCTCGACAATAAGTTGCTGTATATTGAAAAAAAAATAAGCAA
>OY735223.1:37943294-37983294 GCA_963457665.1 Thysanoteuthis rhombus | reverse complement strand
GGGATAGAGAAAGAGTGATAGAGAAATAGAAATGGACGGACAGACAGATGGACAGAAAGAGAGAAATTCTGTGTATATAATCTGTGCGAGTATTTATGTAAGATTGAGGGTAGTGCGGATATGGAAGGGGTGGGGTGTCAGATGTAACATAATCCGGTATATCTGCCCTGTTATTCTCTCTCTCTCTCTCTCTCTCTCTCTCTCTCTCTCTCTCTCTCTCTCTCTCTCTCTCTCTCTCTCCTGCATCCTTGTAAACATCACTTTAACTTTTGTTGGCCAACAGAATAAATAAATAAACTGAATAAAAGAGATGACCTTATTATCTCTATCAGTTGCTCGTGACCGTAAACAACAAAACATGGAGGATTTTGCGTTTCATTTGTCATAAATTGAGCAAGTCTCTTGTTTTTATGCACTCTCACTAATTAATACCCGAGAAAAAAAAATTCTCGGGCCTACTCCAACTCCACCATCAACGTTGCTTCATTCAAATTCGTTTCGTTTAAACGTAGTTGAGGAATGAAGCCGTTTCGTCAGAACATCGTCGAAATACAGGCGTCACCCGTTATAATACAGTTGTTGGAGTCCAAGAGAGCTAAATGCGTTATAATCGAGCTGAGATCAACATACTTATTTTTTTGCTAGATCCAGCGATTTTGTTTCTAGCTATTTTGGAGTTTACCACCCACTCGCGTTATAACGCAAGCCGTGCTATTACGATAAATGATTTTTCTGACCCAAAGTAAGTTAGACGCAAAATACACTACAATAGATTGAATAAGTCCTATTTATATATTTGTGTCTATGGTAAAAATCGGTTCCACTTAACGTGTATTCAATTAAAGTCGTGGTTTTCAGGAACCTAACCACAACGTTGATGGGAAATGAGTGTATATAAATTCCAATGAGATAAATTTTTCAATAAAAGAAATTACTGTATGCATCTCTGTGGAATAGTTCATTGTTTCAAATGGTGGGTAGGAGATAACTTCATCAGCAGAATTGGCACCTCTAAGTGAAAGAGTCCATTGTTATAGCTAGAAAAACGGAAAAAATCTCCCAAGATCCCTCTTTTCAATCCATGCATTTCTTATCTCACTCTTGCCCCTTCTCATCTCAGTCTTTATCTCCCTCTTCCTTTCATTCCTCTCTTTCTCTCAATCTCTATCTCTCTATGAATATCTGCCTCTCCCTCTCCCCTCGTATCAGTTTGTTTGTCTCCATCTTTCCTTCTACTTCCTCTCTCTTTCTATCGATCAGTTCTTCTCCTGTCATCTTGGTCTCTGTCCCTTTCCTTCCGTTTTCTTTCTGTTTCTATCTCTATCTGTACAATTATCTTTCAATGTATCTATCTATTTCTACCCCTTTCACCTCCTGACAGTCTATATCTCACTCTTTCCTTCCTTTTTTTTTCTTTCTCTTTTTCTCCGTCTTTCTGGCTACCCCCTCTCTCTCCCACCTCAGTCTCTTTCTATCTTCCTTCCCTCTACCAAACGACCGCTCAGAATTAGTAAATATCCATTCCATGTTGTCCATATATGTCACTCTGTCACTCTGAACAATCGATCGGCCTATCTAGCCTAGACTGTTTACATCTACAGTAATACTCCGCTTAGCGCTACCCAGTTCAGTGCTAATTAGCTAGAGATCGATAGTGCTCTTTTTCAAATATTTTCCCCAATAAATTCAGTGATTTTAAATATTCTGAAGTGATATATGATAAAAGACAACGTCATGGACAGTCTTCTAAATAACTGTATATCGTACACCTTTGTTAATGTATCATCTGTATGGGGATAAGCATATGCGCATAGGTATTCACAATAATATATCAAGTACGACGGTACAAGAACATAGTGATATTTCAACAGCTCCGGAAAGTAGTATGAGACACACAGCACTAATCCATTCACGTTAAGGCTCAACAATGATATCATTTGTTTCTTTAATGAAGATAACCGTGACTGGGAGAGCAGCAGTAAGGCAAATAGAGGTGTTCTAAACAGACTATCTATGCCAAGTTCGCTCAGTATATCAGAGAGAAAAAAAAAAGGAGATATCATAAAATCAATTTTTTAAAAAAACTCAGATAGCAATGGGCAGGCCATGTTGCAAGATCAGTAGACAATTGATGGACATCGTGAGTTGCAGCATGTATCCCCAGAGATCATACGCGTAATTGTATCCGGCGGAAAACAAGATGGCGTGACGATTTAGACAAACTCAAAAGATTGTCACCACGTCGTTTTTTTTTTCGCCACCGAAAACCACTTTTTTTGCGCAGTGCTGCAGTTTTCAGGAACATATCTAGAGTACCAATCCTGGTATTACTATGTTTGTCTATCTGGGTTTGGCTGATGGCAGTGATAGTTGCATATTTCTCACCGGTGCAAGTGGTCGGCGTTCAAGCCTAGATGTAAGCCAGGATTTCTAATGAGAATTTGCAATGCATGCAAGCGAAACTTGAGAGGTCGGCGCAATACGATCTTCCAATCCCCAACAGCATATCCTTAGTATCTGTCAATCTCAATTTGTTCGCGTCTGCAGTTGGTATTTGAGTACTTGTAAAGGCCAACATTTCTAATGATTTGATTTTGCACTTCATTTAGCTTATCAATTATATAAGTATTTATTGAGCTTAGCTTTGTCTGCCACAAGGCCACAAGTATAGGGCACCTATAAAAGATTGAACTTGAGATAAGAAACATGCTTGAGTAGTGGTCAAGAGTTCTGTCTCGCAAAGCCAAAGTACTGTAGAGTGTACAATCTCCATTGGATACCCTATACTTGTGGCCTTGTGCCACACTGAGCTAAGCTTGGTAAATATAGATATTGCAGTAGATAGGCATTTTCTTGTTGAATGGTTGGCTAACGAGTCTTGCAAGTCATTGCTACTGTAGTGAGTTCGATCCTTACTTGGTTCTCTATATTTATAGACTTGTGCAAAATTTAGTACGTACAGGTTTCCCCGCTATACGAAAGTAGAGCATTCCTATTGAAAAAAAAATTCCATGAGCTATAGGCTGAGTCGGTAGAGGTGGGAATGAATGTAGGTGCAGGAGACAAAAGCGTAGGAGAGAAAAAAAGAGGATGCGTACTACTTCTATACATGGGTGTTTGTGAACTCTTTTGGTCAAGAAGGTTTGAGGGCTTTATTTGTCCGAATTTTACACTGTCTTGCCTGAATTTAGTAGAGCAATACGACTATGCATCTGTAAGAGCTCGCTGTATAATCAATGCTGAACCCTATTATCACTTTTCCTTTCTACAAATGCGAGTCTTGTAGTCTGATTTCCTTTTAAACCGACCAACCTTTGATTCATACAATTCGAATACCCGTCTTTTGGGCGGATTAATCAGCTAGTTTTAAATGAAATAAACATTTCATTTTTTTATCCGCATAAACCAACTCGACTTGATTTGCATCGGCTAATAATTGAAAAAAAATGTAATTGAAAAAATCGACAAAACTTTCGTTAACGAAATTCCCGGACATGCTTTCATTATATATTAACATCGGTAACATATGCATGCCTTAGACTCATTATAATAAGAATTTAGCATTTGCCTTTGTTTCCATCAATCCATTTTACTTGTGCGGGTCCTGTAATCTGACCTTTTTTTAAACTGATCAACATTTGATCGAAACGCTTTATTTATAATAATTATCAATATATGGCATTTAAAGGACAGGGTAAGTGCGTGATAAGTGTGTCAGAAGTATTTTTGAGTTATTACTATGCTATTTAACCCCGTGACTCATAATATCTACTAATCCGATTATACGGCTAATCTGACATGGTTCTGGAACCATAAAGGTCAAAACAGATGACTTGAACCTGTTCTTTGAATGTTAAAAACCAGTGAAAAAAAATTTTTTTTTACTTAGTAAAATGCATCATCTGAGAAATTCAGAAAACTTGACACTATTACTAGTCGGTGTAAAAGCAAGGGAAATAAGAAGAAATTCAGACAACTTAAGACTATTACCAATAGGTGTAAAAGCTACAGAAATATCATGAGAGGAGGAGGAGGAGGAGGAGGAGGAGGATTATTATTATTATTATTATTATTATTATTATTATTATTATTATTATTATTATCATCATTATTATTATCATTATTATTATTATTATCATTCTAAGAAGAAGAAAAAGAAAAAGAAGAAGAAGAAGAAAATCGGACACCTTAAGACTATTACTGCTAGGTGTAAAAGCAAGGGAAGTAAGATGAAAGAAATACTGGTCGCAAATTAATAATAACTGACAATGTTTTATACAATAAATTCAGACACTATTAACACTATTTCACTAGAAGGTGCTTTTCTATTTTGTTTTGTTTGTTGGGTGGAGTTGTTGATCGAATTGAAATTGCATGTGTTTCTTAAATGGAGATGTCGCCGGCTGTATGTATCTTGTTGGCAAAAGGAGAAAACCGTGTACTGTAATAGAAACACCTCCCAGGTGCCTCGTTGTATTATAATGGTTAGACTGCTCTCGCATATCATACTACGTGAGTTCGATCCCCTAAGTGCCCCTGTTTGGTTTTATGCCAAAACTGAAGTATTCTTAGTAAATAACTATGAATACCAGTTGAAGTGAAAAGTGAGAAAAAGTGTAATTCTCATCGATAGATTTGCTTAAAAACAAAACATACCGATCTCTTGAAGAATCATGGCGTATGAGAAGTCTGTCTATAACATTTCTAGCCATTTTGAATATCTCAAGAACCATCTGAGCGGCTGTGACGTAACTTGGTAATCAATCAGAGGGGATCTTGTTGTGTACGCGTGAACAAACACTCACCCGTGGGATTACTCAGTCGGCAGTGTAAGGCCATCGAGTGAGCTTGCCTACCCTGTGACTGTTGCATTCACAATGACTGAGCGAATCACATTTTACGTCTCATGCAGAGTCATCATTTTGGAAATAAAAACAATGCATCACCCAAATCTGAGAGACCCTCTAGTGTCCATGTTTGACTCTGAGCGATTTACGGTTTTTCAGATTGTAGATGAGATTAAAGAGAATGTGAGAAGGCAGCTGATGGTGACCTCGAAAGAGGGCTCTGTAAACTGTTTTAAAAAGTGAAAGGGACACTTCTATTAGTACGTATGGTCTCAAGAGGATTGCTTTTAAGGGAACTAAGGCGCCATTGCCTAGATAGGCCGTTCTTTTTGTTAATATTAGACAGCTGGACGTTTTCAGGACGAACTTCGCATAATTGGTTTGAACAATACATGAGATTATGATTAGCTAATGGTTTGCCATTTAAATCAAAGGATGTAATAATAGATCAATAAATTAATAGACAGTCTTGTTAATCACTGAATAGAAACCAACATATGACCACTGTCTTTTAGCGCCATGAAGTGTCGGGGTGATCAAATAAAAAATTGAGAGAGGGGCCTTCTGATGAAAAAAAGTTTGAATTTTATTTTAAAAAAAACAAGCGTGAATGCTATCGAACACAAACTAGCGGGCTGATTTAGCACAAACTTACATTGCAAATTGACACCCATTAAAAAGCTATTTATAAGGTAATTTTTAAAACAAGACATAATAAAGGGCAAGTCTTTAAATCTTCGGTCCTCAAGTTTCATTGAAACAGCCCTGCGCACGTGATACATACATGGTAAGACAGCCAGACAGACCCAGCTTAAAACTGAAGGAACCGATGCTGACAGTTTTGGTTGACGTTTCCTGAAAAATTGCTCCAGTGCCCCTCCTATCATTGGTACTGCAGGCGTTTTAGTCTGTCCTAACAATGGAATGACAATAACCTATGAATTAATTTCTGGAAATGAATGCACCGTAGGGGAATTTGTAGGTCTGAATATAGCAACCACAAAGAATCAGAATCCTGATTGTTTGCCATAAACATCTACAAGTATCCCACGATTTTTGAAAGTTCGTTTTACGCCATTTTTTTTTTTCATTTTTACGGTAAAAAGGCGAAAAGCGAAAATTCTGTCCTAAACCTCTGTGCATTTTCAAAATCGAAATCATTCTTTTCTCCAATCATTGCAGCACTGTCAATCGTTGATTGGTGGTCACGGGATGCTAAAAAGGTTTCCCATATGAATTGATGGCAATTGTTTCTTTGCTTTATGCCATTTCGAAATGTTTCATGAGAACGTTCTACTTACGAGTAGTGGAGAAAACACACACACACACACACACACGCACACACACGTATATATATATATATATATATATATATATATATATATATATATATATATATATATTACACCCCACACACAAACACGAAGTCCAAAAAGAACCTGAACTTCTGAAAAAGCGCACCAATGAGAAGTTTCAGCCAATTCGCTACCGTCATGTTGAGAAGCAGTGACTTTGAACTTTCGTATATGAAAAAAAAATGCATCTCGCCACGTTGGTTACTGTTTTAGCTACACGCGTTTGAATGAAAGTGCGTGCGGCACATTTGTTTTTTGAGTGTTTTTTCTTTCTTCTTCTTTCCAATTCAACTGAAAACAATCATATTGAGAAACTGCGTTTCATGATCCGTGGAAATCGTCGCCTGACTTTTACAGATTTTTACTTCACCGAAAGAAAGAAACAAACTAACAAATACAAAGTGTCAGGCGACGATTTCCACGCAGGATGCAGTTTTTCAATGTGATCGTGATCGGCTGAAAGAAAAAAAAAACATCAAACGTATCACATGCACGTTCATTCGAACTCAGCTACTAACTGACGAAGCGTAGCATGGGTTTTTTCTTATACGTAAGGCTAAAATCACTGCTACACAACATAATAGTGATGAACATGCTATAACTTTCCATTGGTGCCCTGGTTTTATATATATATATATATATACATATATATATATATATATATATATATATATATATATATATATATATAATATGTGTGTCTGTATATGTGTATGTATATATATATATATATATAATGTGTGTGTCTATATATATATATATATATATATATATATATATATATATATATATATATATATATATATATATATATAATATATATATATATATATATAAGTTTCTGCGTGTGTATCATATTTCTAAAAGAGATCTCAGCAGAAATATCCCTCTGGGATCAATCATCTACCAAATGGGACAGTTACTTATTTCTGACTCGTTCGTAATACGCCGTTTTAAAACCGAAATAATAATGTCTTCCCAAACTCATTTAAGAGTAGATAAAAACAAAATTTAGATATTGACAAATAAAGACAAGAAAAAAAAGGAGAAGGAGAGAATAAAGGAAAAAAAGGGAATGAGAGAAAAAAAAAACAACAAATTACTTCCCGTTTTGCTTTCCTTCCTCCTGCACAACGAACTCTTAAATATCGTTTTGGACATTTCAGATAGAGGCGCGTGCTTCACGCATGCCGCCGCGTATGTGCACGCAGCTATCGATGAAACGATACAGGTCAATCGGTCAGCGTCTTAGATAAAGCAAGAAAGCATTGGAGAAATTTATAGCTTACAGTTATCAGTTTATTCTCTTTATATTTTTATTCGCTTCGTGTTTTGCTTTTGTAGTTCTATTGAGATTCGACAACAACAAACATATCCGACAGACCTTCAGGATTTTATGCGCCGTAAAAAATAAAAAAAAAATGATAGAAACGTAATAATAGACAGTTAAGTCTTCCTTCTGTTGGCGAATGGTTGTAAGCGGTTGATGGGTCAGTAGGGTCGCTTCTGACCAGTATTAAACGATTGTTATCTGGATACGAAACAACCCGGGGAAGATGGCTATTGTGGAGACGACAGTCAGCTGTAATGGCATTGGAAGATATTCGAAAACAAAGAGGAAAGAGACGAGAAGGGAAGTAATATATATATATATATATATATATATATATATATATATATATATATATATATATATATATATATATATTATTAATATCATTAGTAGTATTATTAGTAGTAGTATCATTAGTAGTAGTATTATTATAAGAAAACAATCTAAAAAAAGAAGAAAAATGAAGAAGCAGAGAAATCGTAGCTATCAAAAAATTCGATGAGTCTTTTTCTTTAATCCTCTCCAAAAGCTCTTGTCCGCAATTTCAGAGTACAGAAATTTCTTAGTCTCGTCGAAAAAAAAAGTAAATTCTGAGTTTTTACGTTAGTGACCACCACAAAAATGAAAATCCTAACCTTAACTCCAACCCCTAACCTTGGAACAGACTTGACATATTGAATCTCACTGGTCATGAACATTCCAGTCTGGTAAAGGCTAACGAAGGGACTAAAATACTATGTCCTATATTGTTAGTTTTTCTTATCTCAAAATTTGTCAGCATTAGCCTGTTCAGGCAAAAATCTGACGATTTGAGTGAACTCAACTAAGAAAATGTACGAGACTGGCCGTCCGGACTGAAATGTTTTGATTCCCCAAGATCAAATTTCTGTTAAAATTTGATCCCAAACAAATACCACGAGTCAAGTTTTTCTCTTTCTGTTTTACGCTTTATGTAAACAGTGATAGTGGTTCCGGAAAACATCCTTGCTCGTATGAAATAAAAATAGTATTCAAAAGTAATTTCATCTTACGAACAAAACTTCGACAGGTAGGGATCTAGGAAGATGGCCCCACTCCACCTGCTCAGATAAAGCATTTTTTTTAATCTGATACTCAGATAAAGATTTTTTTTCTAAGCGAATGAATCAAAATAATCATTGAAGGTCGGAAGATCATAACTCTTACTAGTACCAAAAATGAAATCGGCGAACCGAATTCAAATTTCGACTGAGGCTATTTGCGTTCGCGTAGCAGAAATTCCACAAGGAAAAGCATTGATCATTATTATCTTCTTACCTCCAACTTGATATGGGAAAAAAACAGAAAAGTCTTGGTTATATAGCCTTGGTTGGCAACCAGTCTAGAGGGATAGGTTAACAGGTAGTAGCACAAAAATGGAATCGTTGAGCCAAAATTCAAACACCAGCTGAGGCAATTCGTGTTCAGTCTCTACTAATCGAAAGGTCACCTCCCCTTTTCCAGCGCCGTGAAAGACTGACAATGGAACGTGTTCCCGAAATGTACTGTTTACGGAGCTTTGGTGAAGCCTCGATGGTCCGAACAAGCCGAAAGTAGGTGATTGCTCAAGAAAATAAAGGAGAATAAAAAAATAAAAGATTAAAAAACGTACAAAATAACGCGATTGTCGTCTCAAACTCCACAGAACCTTGAGTGAAAATGAAAGAATAAAAAATCAAGACTGGTCAGTCACTCAATAGAAAACGTCACGTGATATCATGTACTGTTGAAGGTGATCAATTAAATAATAGGAAAAGGGATGATCAGTGAATAAGTTACTTCTCTAGCCTTTCATCATTGCAAAAAAAGTCCGAAAAAAAATCAAGCGAGAATGCTACCGGACATAAACAAAGGATCGGATTTACTATAATCTACATTGTAAATTGAGAAAAAAAAAACTATCTGAAGGAGAATTTTCAGAAAACAAAAAAACATTTTTTTAGACCTAAGGAGTAAAGGTTTAAATTTTCAGCCCTCTATCCTTATTGATACAGTCTGTACACTCGACACACGCATAGATAGTCACCAAACCAGACTCGCTTAAAAAAAACTGAAGAAGCCTAGATTAGCAGTTTTGGTCTCTAAATCTGATATATTTGCCCAGGATGATTCAATTTGATTTCTTAAGCACCAAACAGATTTTCTATTCTCTTTGACAGTTCGTTGATTGTACTTAGTTCATTGGTCTGCACCGTAAAATCCATGTCGTTTGTACAATTAATATTGGATGACTTTCACTACCGAGTCATGTGTATCTTTATACTCCAACAATGCTATTTCGTTACTGTATGAAGAGTTGTTAACTCAGATTTGCCCGCGGCCAAAACACTGGCTCAATAACAGAACCGACAACGATTATTGTTCGTTATTCAAATATTGATTGCGAACAAGTATTCCTTTAAAGTTATTGTCATCCTTGATGTTTTCAGGCAGGTGTGACGGTGGAGATAGGTTGAAAGATGTTCTACGGCAACAAAACAAGCACATAAACGTACGCACGCGAGCGCACACGCATACACACAGATATACGTATATTAAGATGGTTTAGTCAGACAAAAGGCCTCAATAGTGGGATATAACACATACACATGCACACACATACACACACACACACACACACACACACATATATATATATATATATATATATATATGAAAGAGATCCAAATAAATCTAATCATTCGCCTGAAGCAGCCATTAGAGACAGAAACATGAACGTGTTTGTGTAGTGAATCTATTATTCGAATATATATATATATAAAAAATGGATGTAAAATCTGATAGAAATAATCATAAATCCATCACATTACTTTCAAACTCTATTTGAAATGGTTTCCCGTTATTACACAGCGGAAGTATCATTTGGCCAACTGTGTAAATTGAATAAACAATTAGAGAAAATGGGGCTGCTACAGGAATTGAACCTGCAATCGCGATGTAGCCATTTTAATGTAGTGTCACTCTAAACACTGAGCTAAAAAGCCGCTAATAATTCGAAATTCTTTAATTGTTTATTATATTCATGCTGTTTAGGCTAAACGATATATAGGTGTGTGTGTGTGTAGTGCATTTAGGCAGCATTCCATCTTTTAAACACATGTTATTAAAAGTATGGACATTTTTAATCTGGTAATTTTCCAGACAGTTTTCTGTCGCTTTTTCGTATGTTCGGTTTGAATGGGTGTAAGAATTTTCAGAAATTCTTGTTGTATTATCTCTGCTTATCCCGAGTACTTTCGACCACCGCTGTTGTTTTTAAAGATGTTTTTTTTTTCAACATTGCTGTGTTTGTATCGATTTTTCGATTTTTAACGGTATTAATGATGTCTCGTGTTAGTTACGTCATGTCATTTTGTATGAAGTTGTTGTTCTATTTGATTTGTTCTGTTAATGGAAGTTGTGTTATTGTTTTAGAGGTATTCTACGATGCTGGCGCCTATTCCATATGAGATTTTGTTTATTAGAGGTTGTTTTCTCTTAATTAGAATTGCTTCTAATATTTGGAGTATTTTTATGTTGTAAGAGTTTCTAGGATTTTTGTGTTTTCAGTGAATATTTTGCAGATATTAGAGGAGGGGCAATTGTGTGTTTTTTCAACGTTGACAAATGGAGCAAGAATCTGATAAGTGGCATGTTAATCTTATATATATATATATATATATATATATATATATATATATATATATATATATATATATATAGCATGGTTTGGTCTTGCAGCAGGATATAATTATTGGACTTCTAATGTATGTATAAATACAGACACGCGTGCGAGAGAGTAAACATATATATAAAGAGAGAGAGGGAAAAAGGTTGCTTTGTTTTAAAAGAATGGAAGTTATGCATCGCTCCAAGTAGATATTTTTCGGACATGTCGTAAAAATGGTCAGTTCTACTATCGAGCAACGCGTCAATTCGAAATTTATGGGGAGATCGGAAAGAACACGGGCTACCGAATCTTTCTGTGTGCTAACTGAAGTTCATTGCGAAGAATGCATTGTCACGTGTAAGCGTGTTCGATTGGCACAAGATATGTTCTGGCGTTGGCAGTCGGACATGATAGAGCTTATGGACGCCCGTGCACGTCAAGAACCATCTATTAATCGATGGAGACCCTTTCTGCAATTATTCTGATGCAAAGTCATCGAACATCTTGAACGATTTGTTCGATTTTTTTTAACACCAGCGCCTTTCCATACGTGCATATTCGTGCACAATGTTCATCATCTGTGGTATCCTCTCGACCTTCACAAAATCACTTGGGCCGCTCGTACACACGAGTACGTGACATTCATTTGTTTGATTAAAGACGGCAGACAAGGATTATTTTCTCAGTTATGTACAAGAGAACACATGTTAAAATCCAATACTTTTCAATATTGTCCAAATGTTTGTGACTGAGGTCTTTTGGTCATATTTCGGATCATATTCAAGATCACAGAAAACTATGAACGTCGCCTTCCTTCCTCTTGTTTGGCTTGAAGGAATGAATACATACCAAAATACATGTATACATACATATATATATATATATATATACACATATATAAATATATAGATAGATAGATGGATAGATATTTCTATATAATGCGGTGGTATTCGTCTGTGGGTTTGTTTGTCTGTCACACGATAGAAACCACCTGAATACGAGCGCAGCCAGAGCAAATTTGGCATGCTTACTCAACGAACCTCGGTGAAAGTTTCTAATAATGATTAATTTCCATATATATATATATATATATATATATATATATATATATATATATATATATATATATATATATATTATTGAATTAAAATACCACTGACAGAATGGATTTGAACTCCCAGTCACGCCTTCCACAGGAGCTAGCTGAAAACACGCACTATAGGTGGGATTTCAGATAGTCAATCATATTCTCTTGTGCTATACCGTCTTCAAAATAGAAACAAAATTGGCATTTTATAAGTTTAACTCAGTATGGCACAGGGCCAATAGAGGTAAGAATAAAAGGTAGGAAGATTGAATTCTTTGGTAATCCTCCAAGATGATATTGCTTTGCTGCCCTGACTTGAAAATCAGCCTTCGAAACCCAGGCTTGAAATGGAGCCTCAAACACCATCCTCTGCCGCCAATGTGAAAAAACACAACTATCTCGCTCAACAAACAGTCCATAAAGTAATACTAAAAAGGATTGAGTCGTTTTGGCAGTCGCATAAGCCAGACACTCTAAGTACCACTTAAAAGTCCTGTATTACTACGGCGGCATGAACGAGTCAGAAAAGACGTGAATACGCATATATATATATATATATATATATATATATATATATATATATATATATATATATAAATGTATGCTTGTGTGCAGCATCGTCTGTGAATGCGTGCTTACGCGCGTGCGAGTGCTGAGAGCGCATTAACAGTGGCTCGATATCAAAATCAATTCGAGAAATTTAAAACCACAGACGTCTTTGTTTCTTTTGCTTTCCTATTTGAGTGCATAATATTGGATTATTATTATTGCTCGGAATATTGGAATATCGGTTAGCGATGAAGAAAGCCTCTATTGCTTGAGCTGTTTATAGAGACTTGCACGTATATTGATATATAGGCAGATACATACTTTTATACACACATATGAACAGGCTGACATAGATAGATGTATAGATAAGATAGATATGAACAGACTGATATATATATATAGAGAGAGAGAGAGACAGAGAGAGAGAGAGAGAGAGAAAGAGTGAGAGAAAGATAATGGATAGACTTAGATTAGAATATTTCTTTGAGCGATAGAAAATGTAAAAACATTGTAAGAAAATGTAAGAAATAGATGTTTATCAAAAAGATTGAATTAAGGTATATATATATATATATATATATATATATATATATATATATATATATATATATATATGAGAGAGAGAGTGGGGGGTAGATTGTTCAATCTCTAATTGTAGATGAACGTTTTTTCTAGCTTTCTCTCTCTTAATAGTTAATATCAGAGATATAAGAGGCTATTAATATTAAACACACATCAATTACCCATAACTGATTAATCGATATTATTATTATATTATTAGTGATGGTCTTATGATAATAGTATATGTATTCGATGAATATCATGATCTTTTAGAAATGACATTTCTGAATGTTGTGAATGCAAGTCTAAATCGGTTAACCATTTTCCCGCTGTTACCTGTGTCGTTACGTCATAAGTCCGTCGAATTTATTCGATCAGTATGATGCTAAGCAAAAAAGAATGTTCGAAGCTTATTTGAAACAAGTCTAGTTAGTCACTGAATCGAAGTCGACTCGAGACCAATGTCTTTTGACAGCATGTTGTGTTGGGCGTGATCAATTAAATAATTTGGAAAAGGGGTGATCGATGAATAAGTTACTTTTTTTGTCTTGAGTTGGGTTGTGACCACTAAAAAGTCGGGATTTTCAACAACAGAAAACAAGTGTGAACTCTGCTAGAAATGAAGGAAACAATTTAGCATAAACTAACATTGACCATCAAAAAAATGGGGGGGGGGGTAAAAATACTTTTTGTTGACATAATAATCAATAAATGCTTGAATTTTCAGAACTGAAGCACCACTGGAGCGGCCTATGCGTGTGACTCGTAGATAGGAAGATCCTCCCTTAGTATGACACAAGGTCAGGTTTATCATGGGGTCTTAAGCGTATACCTGTGGGCTAGGACAACCGTTGCTCAGTCCCATGACCAGTGTTATGAAGATGTCTGGACTACTCTCGATCTTTCCCTCATCGTGTAATGGTTAGGTGTTGATCCTCTTCTGTTGGAATCCTTAGGACTAGGCTGGCTTTATCTAGACCATGTCCACCCAAAAACGAGAACGTGACAGAGGATCGGGTCTTCTACTCAGAATCCAACCAGGAGGCTGAGAAGCGAGAGACGGGCAGTTCTTGCTTGATGTAGATAGCACGTTGCAAAGTCCTCTTTCAACTCAAACTGTCTGCCGCAGGGGTGCGCGTTTGCTGCACCTGGAAGAATAAAGCGGACAAGCTGATGACCTCCAATGTTAAAACCTGAAAAAGTCAAAATTACTCATTTGAATGAAAGAAAGTGGTTCGTTTAGCGTAAATCACTCGAGGGAAAATTACTTTTCTTTTTCAAATTTTTTATGTTCAAGCATGGGCCTTGGCCTACAAGTTTTGTAAATCAGTATCCGAAATCCTTGACTTTTATCTAAGTTTGAACCACGACTATCGGCACAGGTGAAAAATATGCAATTTTCTCAATCGCTGTACACGAATGCAGTCCTTTTCAGTACATGTTGTCGGTTTAATCGAACGCCTACACTGGGGCTTACTTTATTTTTTCTTAGTAACAACAATGACAATGCCAATGACAACAAAGACGACCCTCACCAAAATTAGAACCCTTCAAGGCTACTGAGAAGACTGAAAATTGGCATGCAACCTTCTTTCAATCATACTAGAAGATTTACAAAGAAATATTTGGCTCGCCCAACCCAAACCCCCAGACCACCTCATTTTCCTTTTAGTTTATTTGTAGAATTGCCTTAAATTATATTTAGAATTATCATGGATTTTCTAGATTTGCCGTTCATTTAGATATATACCTTGGCTAAATTTAAAGAGTCTTTTCAGTTAAACGGAAACTATTCTTACAAAAGTTGAACTATTTTCAAAATGTATAAGCTAAGTTATTTAGGCTTTAGTCAGAGCTGTGTTTGACCCTGAAGTAGTCAATCCAATTGTTACTTTTTTCCAACCGATTAATTATGTGCTTGAATTGCCGTGGAGCAGTGGTTAGCAGGCTGATCTCACAGACTCTTTTAGTGAGTTTGATCCCCATCGGGTGTACCATACTCGTAGTCAAGCTAAACTTGAACATTTCACTACCGACAACTACCACCAGTCGGACACATACAACTATCCCAGCCAGGAGGCAGGTTAAACATTCAGATTACCTTTATGCAGGCAGGCATACATCTCAACTTACAGCCCCTACACTGTTAAATACGTGTTCTATCCGGAAAGTATACAGTCGTTTTGAATATCTCCAGAAGGGATTGTACAACCTTCGCCACAGATTCGAGAGGACTTTATTGCACATGCACGAACATATTCATCTATGATGTTGCTCAGTCGACAGTGAAAGTCAATTGAATGGACTCGTGCACTCTGGCCGTTGCATTCACAGTGTCCGTTCCCTCAGGTCTAGTGCAGGATGTTTTTTTGTAGAACATCGCATCTCCCAGGTCTGTCAGACAGCCTCTATTTGGAAACTTCTCACCTTGCCCAACGCCAACATCGCCGTTGAAGAGGGGATATCAGACCGAGGACAAGATTAAGGAGGACGCAATGAAGCGGCTGATGGCCATCCCGGAAGAGGGCTTCGAAGAATGTTTCGAAAAGTGGGAGGGACGCCAAATCATTTAAGCTTCAGCCAGAGTAGGGTTCGATCCTGCAGCAGCGGGGGACAACCGATGGACATCACGACTCACAACATGGATCCCCCGAGATCACATGCGCAACCGAGGCCGACAGGATATTAGATGGAGAGACGAGCAAGACAAGTTTAGGAAGAACTGGCTCCGCAACACCCACGATAGAGAAGTATGGCAAATCCTGGGGAATGTCTATTGTCCAACGACGGACGTTAAAAGACTGATGATGATGATGATGATGATGATTGTAACTTTGCAACATATCAGAGGTACCTTTACTGAACACGTGATTTCCCAAAAGGGAGTAGTTTGAAGAGGACTACGGCGCGATCGCACAAAGGTGCGCAATTTTTAATTTTTTTTTTTTTTTTCTGTAACATTAAATGTCTGGATATTTTGCGGACAGACCTCGTACAACATCTAAGATTTCGCATATATGTAATGTCTTACGTTGAGGTCGGTTTCATGTAGCAGTTTTTGTTCGGTTGAACGCACGCAAATTCCAGTAAGTTGTAATATCGAATCCGTTCGGTGGATTATTCCTTCCTTCGTTCTGTCACTGTGCGTGTGTGCAGGCCGACCGCCAAGTGAAACGGACGGCCGCTTCTTCGTTCATTCGATTTTTTTCTTTCTTTACATCTTCACATCCAACAAAACAAAGCAATCAGAACAAGGCTTGTGCAAAGCTAGAAATAGGCCCAGGCCACGAAAGAAATGTAGACCCCTCCCCCACCACCACCATCTTAAACTGCTCATTATTTTTTTTATATTCAGCGCTAAACACGTGATTCATTTACGGGTGTATACATGCGCAGGAACAACTCGATTAACGTCGTTTCGTTATGGCGTCATTGAGGAAAAAACTATATATATATATATATATATATATATATATATATATATATATATATATATATATATATATATATATATATACATATATATATATTTACAATAATATAAATGATTGTTGGTGGAATCATGAATTAAGTGATATTTTTCCGACTTGATATAAGTTAGTCAGAAAATCCCTAAACCACTATAATTTAAAAGATTATTATTAATACAATTGTGTCTATGGTAAGATCAGGATTTCAGTTCTTGGTATATACTGTAATAATGAACTTACCAATAATAGAACATTATAAAAGGGCTGGATACATTTATTAAAGAAAAGCTTATAAAAAATTTCATTCAAATTGTGTATATGACAAGAGCACCGTAAGAAAAAGCACTGAATATCATTGTATTTGCCTTTACCAGGGGGGGGGGGGATAGACCCTCTCAAAATTGTAGGCACATGCCAATTGGCCCCCTTTTGTTCTAACCCAATCTGGATTCGCCTCCTTTACTCATTCACTTACTTGAAGGCAACAAGAAGGAAGCAGTTGGATTACAATATACCCCTCCCCCATTATGGTTGGTGCGTGTTTGCTACTTACCTTCTCTTGGTCGACGTCTTCTGCAGATACAGATGTCCCCCGTTATAACGCGTATGTTGGGGTCTAAAGAAGATGGAACTGCAAACAAATTAGCTATTTCGAAGCTATACCTAGCTATTCTGGAGCAAGATCAATATTTGGAGAGTCACAGTCCAACTGAAAAAATTGCGCGAACCGCGCTATGATAAACCGTGTTATAACAGGGGAGGTCCATATTAGCATTCACTCGACAAAATGATAGCGGATTTTACAAGTATGGCTGTTTGAGTGTTGGAAGGAATGGGATTTTCTTTTGTTTTAAATTGTTTCTCCGTCGACCGAATGTGAAGAAACGATGTTGACTTCGTCCTGTAGTCGAACAACCTGCCACTAACCTGTATACACCAACTCCCCGAATAACGTCGTAGCTGAAAACCACAGCTTCAACTGAAAACAACGTTAAGTGATACCAATTTTTTCATAGATGCAATTATATTAATAGGGGGTTATATTCCTTTGGTACATGTGGGAATTTTGCGACAAACCAATGTCTAGACGGAAAAATCACCTAATTCCCAAATCCACCGACAATATTTTGTATCATTGCATATTTATATCTTTTTCTCTCTCAACGACGTTGAATGTGGAATCGATGGATTTTCTCAAATTGGAAAATGTTCTGAATATATGCGTGTGGTGTGTATGTTTTATATATTACCTAAATCTCTCTCTCTCTCTCTCTCTCTCTCTCTCTCTCTCTCTCTCTCTCTCTCTCTCTCTCTCTCTCGTAATATCTATTTGTTGATTAGTCTTTTTGTTTCAGTGTATCTCTTTCAACCTATATCTCCCCATTTCTTCAACTGCCGTTTATAGATCTCACTTCATTACTCCTATTTGTTACACGTAAATTTATCAACGTATCAGGAAGTGATATTTATCATCTTTAATCAGAAATTTACGATGAAACAAGATGATAAATTCAAGTTTACAAATTACTGTAATTTTTCTCAAGTTTGTTCAATGAAACATTTTTTAATGTGTAAATAGATAGATAGATATATAGGTAGATGGATTAAATTAAAAGCATATTGGATGCACAAAGGGTCTGCGTATTGCATTTGCCTCCACGGCTCAAGGACGGGCTTCTGGCTACCCCAGAGGATTTTTTTTTCAGACAAACAAACCTCCCTCACGCATCTCCCGAAATCAATCCACCAAGAAAAATAAATAACCTCATTTGCTATCAATTTTTCTCTTCTTTGAGCAAGCCATTTCGTGACTCCAGTTCACCAAACTTTTGGTCTCTCTCTCTGTCTCTCTGTCTCACACACACACACTTACACTCATAGCATATTGTGGTCCTCTTATGTAATCCGTCTCTGGCTTCAATACCAACTGCTCAATGCAGTCCATTGCGCAGTATCAAACCTTTGACTGAACAAGAGAACGAGAAAGAAAGTAATATATATATATATATATATATATATATATATATATATATATATATATATATATATATTCACTCTCTTTCTCTCTATATACCTTCATATTCGCTCACTTTCTATACATAATTCAATCTCTTTCTCTCTATATACATACATATTCATTCACTTTCTATACACACAAACACACACACACACACACACACATATATATATATATATATATATATATATATATATATATATATATATATATATGTATATGTATATGTGTGTGAGTGTATTCATGTGGATAGACAATGGCCGGTATATAGGTATTTGCACTAAATGAGTTCTAGGTTTTGATCATGACGTGAATAAATTAATATATTGACTACCAGAGAAAGAAGAAAACTAATGTGGTGATCACCCATTTTTAATTTTCAAAATAAGTCCATTTTTCACAGGCATTGACTATCTTGTCCAAAAAATGCAAATTTTCTGTGTCAAGCAAGAAGTGAAAGAGACCAGTGGAAACACTGACCAATATCCGTTTCCATAAATTCATATGGGGTCATTTTTATAGCTTCAGCATTCCAAAGCTTTTAAATGACATACTACAGTCGAGTGATTGCGCAAGGAATAATGAGCTGAGTTAACATCCAAGACACTTCTAAGGTTTCCCTAGCATTGTACATTGACGTTAGTTACTTTGCATCAACCTAATAATTAAAGTCTGGTACAAGGACATATCATATGGAGACTTAAAAGAGAATCAAACCTGATACAGCTCTGGTTAGTCACTCAATAGAAACCATCACAGCATCAACGTCATTTGGTAGCATACCTTGGGATGATCAGTTAAAAAATGGGGCTGATCACTGAAAACGTTCGAATTTTCAAAAGACAAGCGTGAATGCAGCTGGATACAATCTAACGTTTTTCTAGACGATAGGGAGTAAATGTTCAAAATTTCAGCCTTGTAGCTCCATCGGAGCAGTTAGTTCGCGCGACACAATTTGACGAGAAGTAAATTCGTTTTCTATTCATTTACCAGAATTTAGCACAAGCTTATATTACTAGGCTAGCACAAGGCTATTTTTTATGGAGCACGCCTAAGCACCAATATATCATCAGCTCTGGGATACCAACACATGAAATAACAGGTTATGAAAGCAATATTTTCTTTTGCAAATTGTGCTTGTTTTAAATGAATAAATTTAATAAAAACATTGTTTGGTAAATTTTATTCTTGCCGATAAAATCATATACACGGGGTCTGTCCGGGGAGTATCCAGCCATTTATTATTAATAGAAAAATAACTCAGTTAGAACAATGGTGTCTCAGTCCTCTTCAAAATATGACTTTTGTGACCTTACATGTTGCTCAAAAAGTAAATGTAAGCTTCGTTGTCCAGTTCCACGATGGCCAGAACTTGAGAAGTTGTATTTTTCTTTTTCTGATTAGGCGATAAATGAGAAGATAATCCATGCTGAAATAAGGAGCTGTTATATGCTATCAAATACGGTAAATACGGATCTTCATCATTCTCAGATTATGTACTGTTTGTTTGTTCGACGCCGATTGGCCCATTGTGAATTCCCTGGAAAACAAAGAATTACAATTCGATGCCCTTTGTTTCATAGTTTATTATTTACAAAATCACCCGTTGACTTTTTTTTCCAAAAATTAGTGCCATGTGGTATGATTACGATTTATGGGAGAAAAACATTTATTCTAAAATTTGTTAATAGGTATTTACTTATCGTAGTCTGGCATAAGACCACAATTTTGGAGCATTCAGCGAAGGTCGAACTCATTAAATAGTAATGATTACTTAGTCTTGCTAGGTCTGGAACAAGACTGCATGTGTTATGAATACCCAGTGAGGATAAAACTGTAGTAACGGTTTGTGCGACTGGTGATCTAACCACTACTCCACGATGTTTGGGGCATCCAGCGATGATTGAAATCACAACACTGTAGTAATTGTCAGAGAGCCTAGGTTGTTAACAACTACATCACAATTAAGGCAGTAGACGTTAAAAAACTCGCTAATAGTATCCGTCCTCCTATTTATGATATCAACATATTAGACCTAATATCATACCTGGAGACTTGACCTGATGAACCCGTAGTAGCAGTTTACTGGTACAACGTCCCAGAATCTAATAACAATTGTGCCGGTAAACCGATAAGAATATGTATCTCAAGACCATAACATAGCTTGAAACATAATTTTCAGCATTGTATTGAGAAATGTTCTCAAAAATATATATATATATATAGGAATGTGGGGCGATTATTGAGCGATAACAACAGTGTGGTTACAACTGAGCGTGATAACGTGGGGCCAATTGAGCGTAAGACGATTGAGAAGAGGACATTTTTCAATCACAAAATGATAAAAGTGAAAATGGAAAATGTATAAGATAATGTTTTTATTTTTAGTCAATTGATTAATGATAGACGGACGTTACTTACTTTGGAATATGATAAATCTAATGGCAGTTCCCTTGTTTTCAAAATACTGCGAATGGATCGAAGCAGTTTAGCCAAATGTCTTCTGACACACGAGACCAAATTTTATCGGGACTAAATCAAGTAACTCCAGTACCGAAATTATCAATTAACTGAAAGTAAGCTTGCAGGAATAATGTATTGACATACATATTTTTTCTGATCTTCATGTACAATTATGTTGTAATATATCATTCGTAAATGGTTGATGTCTTTTGTAAATCTTACTTACCAAAATCTTTTTTCTTTTTTCGGAAGCAAATTGCTTTGTTTATCACCAAATTTGCTAAGTTTTGGTCTTGAAATAATATCAAATCGCATCCTTGTTTTGTGTCTGTACGGTGATGGCTCAAGACTCCGATCAACCCAGCCAATCACGAGAGAAGAGGAGGCAAGCTCCACCGAAGAGGTATTATCTAAAGTGCTTGGATTTTGATGACCATGAAATGGTTTACGATGGAGACTATCCCAAGAGTGAAGCAACTCGGCACTAGCTATTTGCTGTTCTTCACTGCAGATTTGTTCTATTACACAAGCTGCAGG
Organism: Thysanoteuthis rhombus; assembly: GCA_963457665.1. Classification (NCBI taxonomy): domain Eukaryota; kingdom Metazoa; phylum Mollusca; class Cephalopoda; order Oegopsida; family Thysanoteuthidae; genus Thysanoteuthis; species Thysanoteuthis major. The sequence continues at coordinate 37,961,408 of OY735223.1, read as the reverse complement.
GGCTTCTGGGAGGAATTTTATAAGCCCCCCCCACACACACACACACAGACGTGCTGCAAAAACGCCTTCGTCTTTTAGCCATTCTGTTTCCATCAGCTCCAACTTTTTCTTCCGCGAGGAATAAAGAGAATTTTGAGAAGTTCCCTACCTACACGTTCATGTATGTGGTACCCCCACGTTAAACCAACCTTGTGACATACCCTTTCCTCGTGGGGGTTAAGGTAAATAGGAGTTATAACTTTTTTATATTTTCTTTTTCATATTCGTTCGCTGATAAACGATCGAATCAATCTATTCAATGAGTGGGCATATTTGATCGACTCGGAAGATCAACTCTGGGAACCCCTTAAACACACTCAAACCCCCTTCGGAACCGACCCTCTGTGCCTTAACAATGTTAATGATGTCTCACCAGCTAAATTCTTTTTCATTCATTCTTTTGTGTGTATCTCATGGGACCTTGTCAAGGCTGACTATGGGGTAACAGCTTTTCGGTGTTAGTGCTTGGATAGTGAAGCTTGTTACGAAGGGGGTGTAGCAGGCCCAAGAGCTCCGTCAGAGATTGTGGCATGACAGTGTGGATGCAATACAAGCGATTTGGTCAGCGAGATCGGCTAGCTAAACATTGCGCCACAGTAGGCGCCCTTTTTGGCTTATCAGACGAATGTTTTACAAGAATAGATAGATAGATAGATTGATAGATAGATAGATAGATGGATAGATAGATAATGATCAGGTTGAGACTTTGAATGGGAGAGAGGACGAGAGAGAGAGAGAGAGAGAGAGTGAGTAGGCCGTGGGTTGGGTAAAGATTTGTAAATAAATGTAAAAAAAAAAAAACCGAAGAGGAAATAGGACGATCAGAAACACCCACGCACCATGCAATTTTATTATCATCAGACTGGATTGAATGTGTGTGTACGCACGCGCGTTTGTATGTGTGTGTGTGTGTGTGTGTGTGTGTGTGCGCGCGCGCGTGCGCACAATATTGGGAGACCGATCTTTTAGCTTCTTCTTCTTCTTGTTATATTAGAAGCAGCACAAGTAATAACTCTAGTTGTTATAGCAGTCAGCGTCGTCTTTCTTCCAAGGTAGAAGGAAGAAATAATATTACCCGTCCTACAATGAGAAAAATAGTTGAAGTAGTAGTAGTAGTTGTTGTAGTTGTTGTTGTTGTTGTTGTAGTAGTAGTAGTAGTAGTAGTAGTAGTAGCGGTCATGGTTATTGTGGTGGGTAGGGATGATAATAATAATGGTGCCAGTAGTCGTTGTAGAAAGTGCTTGTCCACCTTCCTCTATTTGAACATCCCATCTAGTCAGTCATATTTTGCATCCAACTCTGGAATCGAGAGAAACACATCAAACTCCCCCGCCCCTCTCTCTCTCTCTCTCTCTCTCTCTCTCTCACTCTCTCTCTCTCTCTCTCTCTCTCTCTCTCTCTCTCTCTCTCTCTCTCTCTCTCTCTCTCTGCGTGTGTGCTTGTCAGAGATGGAAATGGGTTTTAAGCATTAGGTATACAGTAATGTCTCCATTAGTAGACATTGAGCGTACCGAAAAAAAAAAACGGAAATTGGGAAGTAGGTATACGGCCGTACCCTGCAGACCCCTGCCTCTTCCCCATCGCTAATGCGTGTGTATCTGTGAGAAAGGAGAAGAGGTTGAAAGAGAGAGAAGGTAGGTTTCTCTCTAAATAATTCACTTTCTCTTACTCTCTCTTTTTGGGGGGATAAGTAATCGGTGAAGAACGTATACAGATACATACGTATACAAGTGGGTCTATTTGCGGGCCTTTGATAAGCTTAGCTTACGCTGGCACAAGTTCAGAGTTGTGGGAGTACTTCGTTTGAGAATCGAACGTACTATACTGGTGATTTGGTCTGCGAGACGAACTCGCTAAACATCCCACCACAATAGGCGTCCTCGCCGGCTTATCAGACTGATGATTTTACAAGCGTATTTTTTTTTTTTTGAAAACCGTTGCTTACCACATTTCTTGATTGTTCAATGCTAGGTTTCTTTATATCAGCACATCGGACATAGGGGGATAACTTTTGTTGCAGGAAGGAAAGTGCATCTTACACGATAATTATGCTGGGCGCTGTGCACCTCTATATGAGCTCGAACGCATATCTCTTAATTTGTTGATCCGTATTGTGTGTCTATGTACACGTTCGTGTTCGTGTGAGCATTTGTTTTCGTACTCGTGTTTGTCTGTATGTGTTACTGTGTTTGTGTATGTATATGTCACCATGTGTGTGTATGCATGTGTTTTCGCGTTTATGTGTGTGTTTCTGAGTGCGTATGTTACAAGGTCTGTCTGCTTCCGTATTCAGGTGTGTATGTGATTATATGCTCATGAGTACGCGCTAGTGAACGTTTCTGTGTTCGTACATGTTTGTGTTTTTCCGTATTCCGTGGGCGCATATGATGTTACCGTGTTCATAACGTATGCGTTTCCGTGTTCGTGTATGTCTACACGTTTCTGTGTTCTAGTGTACACATGCTTCTGCATCTGAGTATGATCCCGTGTTAATGTGCTTCTATGTGAATGTTTCCGTGTTCACGAACGTGTAAAGATTTTTCGTTGTCTTCGATGTAAGCGAGTTTCCGTCTTTGCGGGCGTATGCGTGTGTGCAGGCGCATATGCATTTCTGTGTGCGTGTGGATGTCAGTGTGTAAGCAAGTGCATGCGTGCGCTTATGCCTATGCATATTCTGTGTGTGTGTGAGTATGTGTGGCATAACTATTACATGAACTACAAGACAAAAGGTATTTAGAGAAATACCGTTCACTGCAACACATCCAACCCCTATAACTCTCCATATCGAGAGAAGTTCCCTATTTATAATACCAGCACATTGGACGCAGTGCAATATTTGTATACATTGGTTTGTTTTTGCTCCTTTTTTTTTTTTTTTTTCTCCGATTGATTATCTGCCTTATATATCTTATATAGTACCGTCGTATACGGGTAATGGTAAATACCCATTACAAAGCTAATGGTCTTTTACAGTCCGGTTTACGGCGTCCATCTTTGCCTCTTCCTCACAATACAAGTCCAGCTCAAGTTTTCCTGCAATAAGTTCTCCTCGCTCATTTATCGCGGTGCCAGTGGCCGTGCAGTTAACAGCACAGAGAATAGAATCGGCGAGCCGAGTTCATACTCCAGCTGAGGTAGTTTTCATTAATTTTGCAATGATGCCCCTTGAGTAAGGCATGCATCTGCAATTGCTCAACACATCATGGGGTGGTGTGGCAGAGTAATGCACATTACCCCCAAAGTCTAACACTTACTTAAGGAAGGTCCATATCCAACAAGGGACCCTAAAAGCACCCACCTTGGGAAATGTACAAAGGAACGACTACATTTTTTCCATTTTGTTCTTTCTGTTGCTTCTTTGGTTTTGCTCTCCTTTTCTTCCATTTTCGTCATGCTCTCCTTTTCTCCTTCTTCGTCTTCTTTTTTCCTTCCACGTTTTCTCATTTTCTTCCTTCTTTCTTTTCTCTTCATCCGTTTCTTTTTTCGTCTTCTTTCCTTTTATTCCTCTATTTCTCTCCCTTTCGTCTTTTTCTCTCATAATTCCCTCTCTTTCCTGTTTCTCTTTTCTTTTGCCTCTTTTTCTATCTTCTTCCCTCTCTACACCCTCTCTTGCTATATATATATATATACATCTTTTCAATTTTCCCTCTCTATATATATATCTTTTCCTCCTTTTCTCTCTCCCTCTTTTGATCACTCTGATACCCGTCTTTCTGTATTTTCTTAATTTGCCCCCATCTATTCTTATCGCCCTACTTCCTTTCTACTTATCACTTTTTAATTTCATCTGCTTCTACCCTTTATCATATACCTGGGTACATGTGAACCAGAGGTCGCCTGCCATAGTACGATCTATTGCACAAGTACATGTTTATGCGAGGTTTATCCCAAAACTGGTCATCTAGACGAATTGCAGACATCAGGGTGTGCCATTAACTCGACTCCTTCTAGAGCATTGTTTAGCTATACAGTCTTGTAGACATTTAGGCGGCTAAGACTTATCGACGCCAGAAGTGAACAGAGGCTTTCTCGCCAAATACAAGCTGACAGAAAGGCTACTGTGGCAAAAATGGCAGACATCTTTAATGAAGTTGAGGGAAGGAATGCGTTACAACACACATCGATCCTCGTGGCGTATGGGGATGTGTAGCTGTGGACCAGACAGAGTACCAGGGTTAAATAATATGTATTGCCCAAACCGTCTTCAATGGGCATGCAAGTTTCGGAAAAGATCTTTGTATCAATGGAAGGAGGTCGTCCAGTCCGTTGAGTCTCCCTTGCTACTAAGTAAGATGGACGATGGGGTCAGTGTTCGTCGTTATCCTGGGGGAGCGAAAGTATTAGGATGCTCTGTTGAGAAGCAATAACCCGATGGAAGCAGCGTGTTGCTTTCCACAACGTTCTGCTGGAAAACACTGGCCCTGAGCGTTCACGTGAGACCACTTCATGGCAGCAGTCTTCTACGATGGCGGTAGCATCTTTCAGTGGGACAATGCCCTATTCAACACTGCACGAGTTATACAGCAATCGTTTCGAGAACATGAAGAAGACCTTACTGTGTTGCTTACGCCACATAACTCCCCAGATCTGAAGTATTCATGAGATATGTTGGACCAACAAGTTTGCTTTTAATGACGTCGACATCGTAACTCAAAAGACTTGCTGTTAACATCCTGGCACTGGATCCCAGAAGGAAACTTCAGAGGTCTTAGAGTCCGAATTAGAAACCGCCAGGCAAAACGGTCAACATAGGTTTCCACAGTTTTCAAGTTGGCCTGGCTTGATGGCTATGTAGGTTTACATTTACTCCATATTATAGTTTGTTTTTTTTCCAATTTTTTTTTTACTCCCATCCAAAAATATAGGTTTTCAATGGAGGATGTCAATTTCCAGTGTGAATGCATTCTACCTTGGTCCCTCAATTAGTGCCCGGTAGCATTCATGCTTTGTTTGTTTGTTTGTTTGTTTTTGTGGGTTTTTTTTTATTCGAACGTTCTTATAGATCTTAACTCAACTAAGGACGAGAGAATTCATTCATTCAACACAGCATGCTGCCAAAATTAGTTGATCACGCTACGATTTCTGTCAAGTGATTAACCAGACCTGCCATTGCTAATTACTAAAATTTCATTAGTATATCATTCCAAGATTAGCCACCTATGAGTTACATACATCCGAGATCTGTCTAGAGAGTATTCAACTATTTAATATCACAGAAAAATAGCCCGCCTGGAGCAGTGACACTTACAGCAATGGCGTTATCTTATTCAAGATGCACATAAGTACTCCACCTGGGACCTGACATACTTATCCCAGCGCCCCTTCCACTTTTCAAAACAGTCTACAAAGTCCTCTTTCGGGATCACCATTGGCTGCCCCGTCGCCTCCTCCGTCATCCCGTCCTAAAATCTACTTGAGAAAAGACAAATCTGGGCTGGTGGGAGCGAATAGATTAGGTTGAGGCAATGTTGTGCAAAAGAAGCCTGCATGAGACGAGAATGATGGCGAGCACGGTCATTGTGAATGCAGTGATCACACAGTCCACAAGCTCACTCACTGGTATCTCACTACCGATTGAGTAAACCTGCGGAAGAGTGTCTGTTTACTCTTGAGCAGAGCCTTTCTGATTGGTTGTCAAGTAACAACAAGGCTGCACCGCTGGTTCTCGAGATATCCCTTGCACGAACACGATACAACTCTATCGAAGTCTATTCAATGTTCATTTCACCTAAATCTTCCTGTCATCATAATAGCTTATATATTCAAACTTACTTAGCTTAGTTCAGCTTAATACTGCACAATTCGAAATGGTGGCTGGGTGAAAGTTGGAATATAATGTTGCGCCAGTCTCCCAAGTGAGGAGGGGCTGCCTGATTAAAAATCAGCATTCAAAATTCAGTCAGTGACGAACTCAGATCTCTAGCACCAACTTAGTCAGGGACAAAGCTAAATGGGGCGATCGAGAAAGGGAGATAGTGTCGTGCCAATGTTTGCTGTTGGGAAGGATTCCCTGCTTTGAAAATCAGCTTTCGAAATCTTGGTTTTTATCTCAACTAGAACAACGACCTTTGGTACCTGTGAGAAATATGCGTCCATCTCACCCACAGGGCAAGCTCTTTTCTCAGGTTTATTTGTGAAATATTCCTATAGAATAATTAGTGTAAATGGTCGAGTATAAACGTTCTCACTTCTCAAGAATAAGGGTGTGCACATGTGTGTAGGTGTGTATGAGTGTACGCGCACATGTCACGTGTGTCTGTGTGCGTAGACATGTGTGTGTGTGTGTGTGTGTGTGTGTGTGTAGTTCTTCACCCACAGGAATATCTAACTTCGTATGCAAATACACAACATTCTTTTTTCCTTTTCTTTCTTTCTATCTTACCTCTTTATTCTGCTTGTTTTTATTATTCCCCTGTATCTCTCTTTTCTTCACCCTTTTCCTCTTCTGTCGCTTCTCCTTTTTCTTTTCTTCCCTCTTCTTCTAAGTCCCCCTCCTCTTCTTCTACATTTTCTTTGCCTTCCCTTTTGTCGTTATCGGCGTTGTCTTCTTCCCCTCCTCCTCCACGTCTTCTACTTCTTTCTTTCTCTTCCGCCTTCTTCTCCCCCATCACCTCTTCCTCCACTTGTTTGCTTCTTTCTCGTTTTTTTTTCTTCTTCTCATTCTCTTCCTCTTCTACTTCTTTTTTCTCTTTCACCTCCTTCTTCCTCCACCTCCATCAATTCATCTACTTTTTCTCTTTTTTCTCTAGTCGTCTTTCCCCCAAGTCCCTACTTCTTCTTCTTCTTCTTCTTCTTCTTCTTCTTCTTCTTCTTCTTCTTCTTCTTCTTCTTCACCCAACACCTCTTCCTCTATTCGTTTTTATTCTTTCTCGTTCTTTTCTTCTTCTTCTCCTCCACCTCCACCTTCTCTTTCGCCTTCGTCTTCCTCCAACTCCATCTCTTCATCTACTTTTTCTTTTTCTTCTCTCTCGTCGTCTTTTCCTTCTGCTCTTCTTCTTCTTCTTCTTCTTCTTCTTCTTCTTCTTCTTCTTCTTCTTCTTCTTCTTCTTCCTACACAATCACTGTTCATACTTTTCCCGTGAACATTGAATATAATTAAACTCCTTCTTGGTTCGGATCACCAATAGAGAATAACTACTGTGTAGAAAGTACGATTGTTTTGAAGCAATACTCACAGGACTGACATTGTAAATAAATTTCAATAATGTCTCGTTCTTTTTCTTCACTTTTGCTGATTGTTGTCTACTAGCTGGTAATAGGCCCAGGCCAAACGGAAAATGTAGGCTCATGTCAAACTGCTCATTGAGTATTTTTGTAATCGGTGCTATTTATACAGGATTTATTTATGGGTATATATGTACGTATATAGTACAAGATGTACTTACAAGTAACAGAACTAATAAAAGAACTAATACAATTTGTTAAGAAAGATAATGGCAAGTGAATTTATTCAAGATGTACATAAGACAATATAGTACAGTACTGTTATAAGAAGGAGCAAAATAGAACAGTATTTCCCTCTAGCGGGGGGGGGGTGACGCCCCCTCAAAACTGATCCCATGCCAACTGGTTTAACTGGACCCCTTTTGATCTGGCATAGTTGTCTGATTCACAGTAGTGGACGTATATCAATAAGTGATTTTGAATCAAGTAAGTAGAGCTGGAACGAGTTTATATTAAGCGTTCTCCTTGGTCATGCGACATGAAGGTGGACGCGTACACAAGCCAATCCGAGCTATATCTGTCATAGTAGTAAGTAACAAAGAAATCGTTACAGTTAGCGTAGCAGAGATTGTATTAGGCTGTTACATATGAAATGTCGTGTTTTGAATAGTAAGATGAAAGATGATATAAGCAACAGAAAACGGTAAATATTTAATCAAAATATGACTCTTTTGAAACAATAACCTCTTTCCAACGATCCTCAAATGATAATATGTCATCCCTATGAAATATATTACAGTTTGGAGATCATAAATAATCTAAAAGCACAAATTATGGCTTCCCTATTATTGAACATTTTATTACAGATTAATATCTGTAGACGGAAGGAGAAGCGTCAGAGAAATATGGAGGGTACTGCAAAACTCCAAGTCCCGGTTCTCTAAGTTTCGGCACGGTCAGCTGAGAGTTGTAAGGTCAGGAAATGGCATGGAACATTCCACCTAGTCCATGTGAGACCTTTTTTTTTTCATTTTTGACGCGATGCGATTTCTGTTCAAGTCCTAAACTCTCCAGAAAGTGCGCGAACCATTGTTTGTGGGTCGTTGGCCACTGATGTCGATAATTCTTCATCATTAGGAACGGGTTTGGGCCGCCCTCGAGGTTTATTATTGGTATCTTTATTTCCAGGCCTACACCAATTGAACCAACGCTGAACAATTTAACTCTGCAGCAGTGTTTACACCAAATGCTTTGTTGATGTTATCAGCAGCTTGAGCAGCATTATGTCTTGATTTGAATTTGTACTCGAAAATCAGTCCAACTTATTTGGTAGACTCATCGCTGTCAAGGGCTACAAACCCCCCCAAATGACGAATTATATCTTTATTTATATTGAATATTAAAAAAAAAAGTATTCAGATTAGTAAATCTTTCCCTTTCAGCATTATCCCCTATGACATAAAAAATGACATTTTATACGTAACAATGTTTCTCGCTATTATGATTGTTGTTATTCAGTCGTTGGATTTTCGCGACAATGGTATCTAGTGACTGTCAATAGGGATCAAGTGACAGCAAGTATTCTCAATATTCTGGAAATCACATTATTATTATTATTATTATTATTATTATTATTATTATTATTATTAGAAACCGTCAACCAAAGCTGTGAATATAGGTTTCTCTAAGTTTTTATGGTGGTCCATCTGGCTAACTGGTTATATTAGAATCACGCGTACAGACCGCACTAATCTAGCTAGAGGAATGGGAATTTCATAATCACTCCGTATTATGTCAACAAAAAAACTTTTTTTTTTGTTTTTTCAGCCCTCTCCCAAATAGTTTTTTTTAGTGAGGGGGGGAGGTCAGTTTGCAATGCAGGTTTGTGCTAAATGTGGTCCCATATTTGCATTGCCCCTTGCTTTTGGAAAATTCAGACTGTTTTATTTCTATTATTATTCGGACCATCCTCATCTTGGTTGTTTTTCATATAATATCTCATCTCAAAAATTCAGAGATATATCAGACTGTTTTATTTGTGATTATTGCCCAACAAAAGGCAAGAGAATAAACTTATTCATTGATCACCCCTTTTTTTCAGTGTTTTAATTGATCACTACCAACACAGCATGCCACCAAAATACGTTGGTCACGTGACCGTTTATACTGAGTGACTAACCAGACAGACCTGTACCTATATTTATATCAAATTATCTGAGTGAAAATATGTATTTGTTCACATGGACAAAACTTTTTGCAAGATATGGGTTGTATTTGTTAATACAATTTTCCGGATCTCCCGAAGGCTTTATTTTCCAGGTTTTGTTTCAACAAAAGCATCAAGTCCCCTTTTTTGACTATTCCCAACGCTCCAACAATTACAGGTTCTGTGCTGGTTTTCATCTTCCACATTTTTCTATTTCTATTTCAAGGTCTTTGTATTCGGAGATCTTATCAAATTCCTTTACTGCTACGTTCTGATCTTCAGATTCTGCAACATCTATCAGTAAGCAGTATCTCCTTGTCTTATATTCTATCACAAGAGCAGGTCTATCGGCGTTTATTGTTCCGTCAGTGTGGATTGAGAAGTCCCAGAGAATTGTATTTTTCGTTCATTTCAGTCACAGGTTCTGGTTTGTGTTCGTACCGATTGTCACATGATTTCACTTCAGAATTTCCAGTGAATGTATTGGTCGATTATGTCATCATCATCATCATCATCATCATCATCATCATCATAATTCCGATGATGGAATGGTTAGCACGTCGGCCTCACACACAGAGGGATCCTGGTTCGATTCCCGGTATGAACGAAGAGTGCAGAAAACTCTCCACGTGCACTCAATAGCTAAGTTGGTACACCCTAAGCTGTGTGGATAAAAAAGGGGGGGGGATTCGAGTCGCGCTCTTCCCTATCCGAAAGGGTAGTAGCTGTCAAACTACAGTATATTATCATGATTATGGTCATAGTCGTCGCAATGGGTCAAGTGATAACAAGACTCATCAGTGCTCCAGCAGTCGACTCGCTATTGTTGTTCTAATGATTCGCCCATTAGGTTTTCGCATCTGCGGTAGTGGGTAGTTCTCACTGGAGATCAAGCGACAGCAAATTTCCTTACTATTCAAGGAGTCTCCTCAGAACTCTCCAGAGTATTGTGAAACACCAGTTCAAGTAGGAGTAGACTTTATTCCCCTACCCCACAAGAAGAACAAAAACAGCCATTACCAAATGTAGGAGATAAAACTCTTCTCTGTTTGTCTGTCGTGTCTCGTCAAATCAAACCTATGTACATGATTACCTTCTCTCTACTGTGATTTGAAATTTCGACTGTGATTGGGAAGCGATTCTTTTACCAACTGAGTTAAACTGACAGGTCTTATATACCTATGAATTTATTTATCATATATAGAATACAGAAGTTACGGTAATCATCTTCAGTTGGAATATAAGAAGTTGAGGTTCACTTCATAGTAGTATTTGATGGCTGTTGCTAGAGATCAAGTGATTTTGCTGTCTTCACTAATAATGCTGTCCAATCGATGATTTCAATTCTTCCCTCGATTTCAACTTCTGATCATTTTGAAAAGCACTTTTGACTGTTCCAAGCGGTCCCAAGTCATGCAAATAATCGTTTTCTTCTCATTTAGTGATTTGAAATCGCCCACTGAAACTGTCCCCAAAACTGCCAACATAGGTATCTTCAGTTTTCAAGTGGCTCCGTCTGACTGACTGTCTGTCCATCGATGTATGTGTCCCGCGTACAAGCCACGCTATTGGAGCTAGAGGACTGAAAATGTGATCATTTACTCCTCATTTTTCTCATTTCTTAATGAGCTACAAGGTTTTTTGTCGAGGTTGAATTTACAATGCAAGTTTATGCTAAATTGGTCTCTTAGTTTGTATCTGCCAGTGTTAACGCTTTCAGAACTTTTTTTTTTTTTTTAGGGATTACCGCTCAAGAAAAAGTGGTCACCCCTTTCACAATCGGCCATGCCACCAAAGGACGTTGGTCACGTGACAGTTTCTATTGAGTGACTAACCAGACTTGCTATCATTAATTGTTATCAAAATATGTAATCGAAACAACTGTGTGGGACACGAAGAGAAAGATGGTCGTCTTCAAACGTACGAACCTGAAAGTGTCAATTTGTTTTGTGTATGCATTCGCGGGATCTGTCTTTAGGTATCCGAAAAGGCCAAGAGAGCTCAGGGGGGGGGCCTTATGATTGGCGCTAAAATGCTGGACATGGACGATTTTTGAGTGAGGTAACACTCAAAACAAATAGTCTGGCACAAATTCACAATAATCGGGAACACAGCGAGGATCAGAGTCACAAACTATCATGCTACGGTTGACGTACCCAGATGAATCGATAGAAAGAATTAATGCTAATTGCTTCTCCGCTTTGCACCATTTCGGTTTAGGAAAGGTTTCATAAAAACGCTCTACTGTCGGATAGCAGGGTAAATCTGTATTGCATTTCTTCTTTCTTATTTTTAACGCCTTCTTCTTTGAATAATCCTGATTTCTAAAGAAGGGGGGGCATGCATGCCAAGAAAATCAGTTTTTCAAATCCTGTCTTTTACCTGGACTTGAACTCCGACCTCTGGCACCTGTGGAAATAGCTAACTATTTCAGCAACGAAGCAGGTTACAGTTATTAACTAAAATCATTTTCATTAGGCACACGGCCACAAATAATGAGAATCCAGTTAGAATTGCTGTAGTAATGATCTGAGAGATCATTGCTCCAAGGCAAAGCACTGTTTTCTTCTTCTCTTCCTTCGTTTCTTTATCTATGATTATTGAGTATCAACATAACCACCAATAATTACAGGATTATTTACATATTGATCAGCACTTCAGCCTAGGATCAGAGTATAGTATTTGTGCGTCCCTACTTGGATCAAATCATTTGCTCTCCAGCACTTCTAACTAGAATCAGAGTGTAGAATCCCTGCCTCTGCTCATTAGAATATTTCCCTCGATATAACACACACATACACACACACACACACACACACACACATATATATATATATATACATACATATATATATATATATATATATATATATATATATATATATATATATATATATATATATATATATATATATATATATATATCACGTTTAGTAAACATTACTATAACATTGCAGATCTTCTCAAGTAATGATTAAATTATGATTAGAAAGAAATATTTCTTCCTTTCCTCCCTTCTTCTTTCTTTCCAGCTTTCTTTTCTTCTCTTTCTATTTCATACCTTCTTCGTGCTCTCTTCCTTCTCTCCTCCCTTTTCCGTGCCTTCTGCTTTCTTTCTCTATTTTTTTCTTTCTTTCTCTTTCTTTTCTTTACCTTTTCCATGAATTCCGTCCTTCATTTTCTCTCCATTTATCCTTTCAGTCTTGTCTTTCTTTCTTTCTTTTTTCTTTTCTTTCGTTTTAAAACCTTTCACTCCCAGAGATGGAAATGGGAGTTGGGACTACGCTAACGTACGGCGTATACCTACCTCTCGATTTCCGTTTTATTTTACATGTTCAATGTACTATTGTACTACTAATGGGGACATTACAGTGTACGTAATTTCCCCAAACCAAGCCTTACCGTATACCTAGTCCCATCACTGCTCACTTCAATTTCTTTTTCAACATGCTGAGTGTGTTTTGGTGAATGAGCCTCAGTCTAATCAGCGCGTTGAACGCAACCACAGACCTCGCGACCGACCGTCTCTCAGCCAAACCTACAAGCCGATAGAAGATCCATATTTAAAACAAATTCTTGTTTCTTTATTAAAAGGCAGAGCCAGAAAACCCACTACACCCCCACCTCAACTCTCTCTCTCTCTCTCTCTCCAATTGTCCCTCTCTCCCTCTCTCTCTCTCTCTCTATTCTGTGTAGTAGTAGTAGTGTGTGTTCCGAGGAATGGACTTTTCGATACCCCTTTTTTTCTCCCTCTCCGAAGGAATCTCAACATCTCTCTCTTTCTCTCTCTCTCTCTCAAACGCACGCACACACGCACATCTATGCATCTTTCTATATCTTCCGTTCTCGCTATCTTCCGAATGCGGTTTACCGAAGCGATTGTCTCAGCAATTCTTTCAGGAAAGGTGTGTGTGTCTGTATGTGCATGTGTGTGTGTGTGGGTGTGCATGTATGTGTGTGCATGTATGTGTGTGCATGTGTGCGTGTGTGCTTGTATATCTGTGTGTGTGTGTGTGTCTTATCGCTGTTTGTCTGAAGGGAATGGCTGGTGTGATTTCTCCACAATTTGTACCAGCGACAAGAAATATTCGGATATGCCAGCATTCTCTCCTTCTTTCTCTCTCTCTCTCTCTCTCTTTCTCTCTCTCTGTCTCTCTCTCTCTCTCTCTCTCTACATATTTATATATCTTTCTCTCTGTCACTCCTAACCCTTCCCTCACCCCAGAAAGGTTACAAAGTGCATGCATGCGTCGGTAAATAATTCGGGTGGATATGCGTGTATGTGATTCAACCCGCGTATCCACATGTTACACACACACACACACACACGCACGCAAGTGCATTCATTGTACTATTGCGTGTGACAGCGCGCACTTGATGAAGATGTTGGAAGCCAACAGGGCAAGGGGGGTGGCATGTGGAATTCCTTGGTACACATAGACTTGCATTGATTTCATTGGACAAAGCCGAATTTCTTGATTTGAATCGAACTGTATCAAGGGCAGGCCGTACTGGCGCGCTAACCGCTGCACAACGAGCGATGTGTAAGGCTGGTTCGTGTAAGCGCCACAGAGAATAATTAATACATTCTTTATTGCATGTTTACGCACTTCGCGTACTGTAGAGGATAGATAGATACGTACGTACATATGAACAGATTGGGGTGGATACATTTATAGAGATAGATAAAAGGGTATGTGAGTCGGTGTACGCATGTGTGTATAGATGCGCTGTTTACACGTGCTTGGGTAACTGCGTATCATTGGGCTGCAGTGGTTGGTATGCAATCCCCCGGTATTCGGTCTGTGTCAGTTACAACGAAATATCAACTAAAGCAGGCATCAAATCTAATAAAAATTGTATAATGGATAGGAAAGTAAAATTGAAGTAAATACTCCATCGGTTATACTAACTATAGGTTAGTACACCTATTTGTTTTACTATAATCGGGAGCTCATTAATGGTTTTAGTTTTGAAAGCTGATATGTTTTCTTAGGAAAATATATGAATAAGAATTATATGATATGTATGAATAAGAAATATAAACAGCAAAAAAAAAATGACTCTGAAAAGTTGTTTGGGTTTTTTTTTAATTAGATTTGATACCTACTTAGTATTTTGTTGTAACACATAAAAACTGTGGTATTTTGGGACGCATAACTACGAGATCACCCCAACGTCTTTACCGAATGGGCCATCACAGACACAGTGTCGAAATCAATACTGTGTAGTGTATATGTAAACATGGGTAGATTTTATAAGTATAATAATGTATCCATAGAAGGTGGAGGAGTCGTATTATTGAGAAAGATGTGAATTTTTATTTTGTGGATTTCCTTAGAAGCTTTTTTGCACGACTTCATTCAAAAGATTGATGAAGGATCGGAACCGCTTCAACAGTGACCCTATCATTATTTTATCCTTGTAGATCTCTTTTACATCTTGTATATTGGTGGAACGGATGTCATAGATTTTAATAGTACATTATATTCAGTGATGACTATTACTACGTGGCGCTTCCTAGAGTACTTTGATTAAGCTTTATGAATTGCATTAAGAGTATTGCATTGAAAATTGTAGCCTGTTACCGGACACTTACAAATCTCAGAATTCGGCCTTCTTTCTTGCGTAAGCCATCTCACTGATACAGTAGTATCTTCTTCTTCTTCATTACGCCACAGAGAAACGAAAAGTATATTCCATGGCTGGGAAGTGATTAAAGTGTTCGATAACCGGGATGTGTCCGGTAAAAACCGATTTTTCCCGTTCGATCAAGTAAACGTACGAAATGCCTTGTACTATACGACTACAAAAGTACCAATTCAATCACCTTTCCTCACTAAATGAATATGGCCGTGCGCTGAAGTTCGTTTAGACCAGAAAATGCCAGGCCTTCTCGGACTACAAATCGTCGTTATCAATGATTTCTGAAATATTTAGTAATAGTAGATCTGACCCATGATTTATACCCCATGGAGAGGGTGCCCTGTGCCAGTCTGTAAACCCAAGATTTGCAAATTAAACATATTTACCAATAAACCAGCGCTTAGGAGAAAAAAAAACGATGATCAATTTCATTTTTGTCGTTTTATTTTTGCAAAGGCTCCATGTATGTAGTTTTGTCGTAACTTGTTACGTATTAATATAGAAATTTCGTGATTTGTATAAAACCTATTCACATGCATACATATATGCATAAATAAATATGTATATACATACACATATACATACATATGTACACTTACTTATGTTTCTTGTTTCTAAAATCGCGTGTGGTAGAATATGAATTACTTAAACTTGATGTAATTATAATTACAAGTTATAATAGCAAATAAGAGAATTACGTAAAGTCAGTGAAATGTATACACATGATACAAATTAACATGCGGAGAATTGATGTTATTAGGAACATGGATTGTCATTCGTAAGCCTAGATTTTTATATGAAGGAGGGAGGGTACGCGCGTGTGTGTGTGTATAATTGTGTGACTGTGTGTGTATGCACACAATAAATGTATAAGGTATGTGTGTGAGCGTACCTTGATTCAAACAAATATGTAAGCAAGCATAGATATCATCACAGATAGATAGAAAGATGGATGGATAGATAGACAGATAGACAGAACTAATTATTTCCAACTAGAGCCAGTGGTAAGCGTTCGAACCAAGCTAAAATTTGAAAAAAGGAAAAAACGATTTTGAATGCTTATTTTCAAATATACGAATATTCTGACGGCAGAGCAGGAGGGAAGATCGTGCTGCGCCAGTTGGGGAAGCCCCGCCTCCTGGCATTGAAAACCGTTATTTCAAATTTTGGCCTTCACCTCCGAATGAAGCGCCATTAGAAGATAAATAACTACCTCAACCACCAGACGAAGATTGAGATTGATAAATAGAGAGAGAGAGAGAGAGAGGGAGAGACTAAGATAGATATTGAGAATGGGAGTGAGAGGTGATTAGAGATAGAGAAAGAAATAGAGAAAGATGAACAAACTAAGATACATAGAGATCAACACATTTAAAGATAATGAGCACACTGGGATATATATATATATATATATATATATATATATATATATATATATATATATATATATATATGTATTTATATAAAGGGAGAGAGAGAGATAAACAGACGGATGTATATAGAGAGATGAATAAGATGGATTGAAAGGGAGAGAGGGAAATGAGCTGCCTGATAGACGGTGAGAAGGTGATCAAAATTAGATGATCTAATTCATTACGTTTTATCTATCTCATAGTCCGCTTGTTGGGTGAAATGAAGACACATGCTTTTCGCTCCGGAGCCTTTCTTCGGGGTTGAACTCAAGCTCTCACTAACCAGATTGGCGCAATAAGATCTCCTGACACATACAGCAGCCAGTACATTCGTACATGTGCTGAGGCACACACACACACACACACACACACACACACACACACACACACATACATATATATATATATATATATATATATATATAGTCATCCACAGGCAGCTGTTTCGTGGTATCACAACTCTTCCGTGAGGCTTCAGACTCGATATCCACTCTGGTATATATATGTATATATATATATATATATATATATATATATATATATATATATATATATATATAGCCAGCCTGAGTCAGAGAAGAATAGCAACCACAGTTCTACAACTAAAGCAGAATTGCGCCCATTGTAGCTAGATTTTATTTTTACTTACCGTAGTGAGCTATTCGTGTGAGTGGTGATGTTTATTGAATGCAACGTGTAAAATCCCCAAAATTATGCGACCAAGGTGTGCATATGTTGTTTTTGTGTGTAGGGGGGTGTAATTTGATCTAGCACTGAGCTAGCACAAGAGTGTAATAATTGTCAGTGTACTCATGAGAAGAATGCATAGCTTTGAAGGAATGGGTGTCATGTGTAAATCGTAGTTGTGCATATCTTACTTATATTGTAGGAAGTACGGGCTTTTTTGTTGTCCACAAACATATCTCCTCCCCCCATCGCTGTTTTTCATTGTCATGTCTGTGATACAACGGGGAATTTAGATCGGTGCGTACGGGTTGTACTTGGCTGGGCAATATCGGAGAGAGAGAGAGAGAGGCTGTGGATTTTTTTAAGAGCAAAGAGAAATAGAAAGATAGAGAAGTAGGGAGAAAAAAGAGACACAGAGGAAAGAGAGGGTTCGAAGGAATTTCAGAAAAAGAGATGAGAGGAACAGCTATAAATGGGGTCTAATTGAGAAAGAAGGAAGGAAGGGATGAATGAAAAGAAAGGAGGGGTTCACTGAAGTTGAAAGGAAAATTATGTACGTCTGAAAGGGAGAAAAAAAGAAGAAATCAATCTAATAATAAAAAAGAGAAAAGGGAGTAGGAAATCTAGAAGAGAGACAATAAATGCAATGTACCTGAAGAAAGAAGGAAAGAAAGGGAGGAAGGAAGGGAGCTATAATTCAGTTATGCAATGAAGAGAACAAAGAAAGGAGGGTTGTATCAGACAGAGAAAGAGGCAAAAGCGAGTCAAAAAAGAAAGATAGATAGATAGATAGATAGATAGATAGATAGATAGATAGATAGATAGATAGATAGGACCATTCTTCCTCCTTAACTTCTTCGAGAATAGGTGAGGGTAGGCCATCATGTTCAGTATCACCTTTACTCTAGCCAAAAGCCGAGAAGAACAAGAGAGAGAGAAAGAGAGATAAATTCAGTTCCT
>OY735223.1:37928294-37935794 GCA_963457665.1 Thysanoteuthis rhombus | reverse complement strand
TGCAACACATAGATAGATAGATAGATAGATAGATAGTCAGTCAGAATCAATTAAAAACTGAAAACACCTATGTTGACAGTTTTGGGAAACGATTTCTAATTTGGTCATGATTTTTAATCTCATCAATTGCAAAGATGGGGCTTCGTCCTTTCCCGACTCAATCTGTATATTATATTCTTTTTATTTTGGTTTCCAATCAGCTTTTTTGATTCGACGTCTAAACTTTCTTAACTTTTTTCATTTTTTTCTTCCTTTTATATTTCTTTCTTCCATTTTCTTTGAAATTTCTTCGTTCATTTCTCCTCAGTACTGTTATTTCTTTTCCCTTCATTTTTTAATGTCTGTCTATGTTTCCCTCTTCCTCTCTTTCGGCCCTTTTCCTTCTTTATTCTCAAATGTTTATTCATTTTTCTTTTTTTCTGTTTTTCTTTACCTCCCATTTCCTTCTCTCTCTTTGATTTTGAATAGTTATCTGTCTTTCTTTCTTTCTTGTACACTGTTATTTCTTTCTTTTCATTCTTAAATGCATATTCTTTTTCCATTCTTTCTTCTTTCTGTTTGCATATCATTTCCTTCTTTTTCTTTCAATTGTTTATGGTCATTTATCTTTCCTTTTTACTTTCATTCGTTAACTATTATTTCTTTCTTTTTCTCTAATTTTTGAGAGTCAGTACTTCTTTCATTCCCTCCTTCTTTCTTTATTCATTTCTCTCATTCATCAATATTTCTTTCTTTTTCCTTCGTTTTTAAATGTTTTTTTCCTTTTTTAGTTAGTTTTTTTCCCACGATTTTTAAATGTTCCTCTATCTTCCTTCTTTTTTCTTCCTTTGTTGTTTTTTCTTCTTCTTCTTCTCTTTCTTCTTTCAATTTCTACTTGACTTGTTTTCACACTGTTTTCTTTTTTTCAATTTCTTTCGTTATTTCTTTCATTCCCTTTCTTCCATTCTATCATTTCTCAGACTACCGTTTGATTGTCTTCTTTTTATCCCTCCCCTCCTTCGTTCCTCCTCCTTCTCTTTTTTTTTTTTTTTTCGAATTCTCTTTCATTTTCTTTCTTTCTGCTTCACCCCCATTTCATCTCCATGTCATACCTAATTTCATTCACTTCACGTCCTTTTAGTTTTGTTAAAGAGAAAATTTCTCCCTTTTCTTCCTTTCTAAAGTCGAACGTTCGGACTGAAACTGAGCAAAGACACACGGTCACAGAAAACATTCGCAAAGTCTCTCTTTTGAAATAACATCTTCACTCTCTCTCTCTCTCTCTCTCTCTTTCTCAGTCTCTCTCTTTCTCTCTCCTTCTTCAACCTCCCTCTCTCTCTCTCACTTCCTACCTCCTCTTTCTCTCCTCTGTCACTCTCTCTCTCTTGTTCTTATTTCTTACCCCAATTCTTCAACCCCCCCCTCGCTCTCTTTCTTTCTCTATCTATCCATCTATCTATCTATCTATCTATTTATCTATCTATCTCTTTCTTTGTTTGCGCACTTATACTCACAGACGTTCAACCTGTTTTGTATTTTCCACCTGCGCCAGTGATCGGCGCTTGAACCCGGTCAAAAAGCCAGAAATTGGAATGCATATTTCAAAATCAGATGAGCCCCCTCTCTTTATTTCGCAATACAATCTTCCTATACCTATATTCTTCAATTTGGCATTGTGCACACACTTGCACGCATGTGTAGGGGCGGCGTCTGCCTGCTTCGAAAATCAGCATTCAAAATATTGACCTTTTACCTGACCTCAAACACCAACCACTGGCACGATATATATTTTGCTGTTCAGCTGGGTCTGACACAAGGTCCAATCGAGAAAGCATAGAAAGACTGCGTTTCGCCAGGTTTCCCGGCATGTGGTCGAGCCAGCCCAGAATTTGGAATTCTTGCTAGAACACCAACCATTGTTCCCGTTAGCATAATTGAATGCTGATTTTCAAAGCAAACAGGCTTTTCCTACCTGAAAGTTGGTGCAACACTATCTCTCTATCCTTCATTCCCCATCATTAGATTTTGTGCATTACAAAGCCAAGCCTAATAGACATATATATATTAGTGTGTATATCCTTCAAAACTTTTCATTCGACTTCTCTGATAAACAGATCGAAATTATTGCTCCTTACATGTTTTCGATTAAAAGTGTTCGTCTTTCTTTCTTTTTCCTTGTTGTTGTTGTTGTTCTTCTTCTTCTTCTCTCTCTCTCTCTCTCTCTCTCTCTCTCTCTCATTCTTTCACATGCAGTCACTTTCCTTGATTTCCTCCCAGTGGACTGTATTTATTTACCCCTAGCTCATCTTTCACCTTCTTTTCCCTTGATCATCGATAGTTCCCGTGGTAAACCTGGACGGAACCTTTGGTCCCAATTAGAAATCATGGATTTGAACTCTATCTATCCAATCATACCCTATTTAAACATTACCATCATGAACTCTCTGGTCGTATTCAAATATTTCTCGGATTCCCAAAATATATGTGAAATATAATAAGATAGGTAGATTGGCAGAATTCAGTGTCATTATCATCGGTGTGAGCGCGGATGCAGACTCTGCAATATTATTTATTATTCCAAAAATCCATAAAACATTTCTCTTCGAAACCTTCCCCGAGGTCCACTAAGTATGCATGCCAAATTTAGTTGGGCTATGGGTATGTTTAGGTGATAGAAAAGCAAACACACCGACGGACACCACCGAAATTATTTAGAGAGACATAGTGGTAAACGTAGGAAGTGCGTAAAAAGAAAGATAAGAAGAATTCTTGAAGTTTTCTCCAATTATCTTCTGTACACAACCTCAAAATTTACATTCTATCGGGAGCTTTTAATGTTGCCTTCCTAAAGAAATGTGCCTGTTATAGATGCTTTTTACAGTCTTCTAGAGTTTCTTTTATCAAAAGAATTGTATGAAGACTGAAACAGACCTACCAACTCCCACGGTTTTGTCATGTATCACACGATTTTTTACTTCGATCTTAAGGTCTCACGATTCAGTGTCCATTTCACACAGTTTTTAACATTTTTCTTGTAAACTTTCAAGAACAACAATTTCAAACAATTCTAACAACTTTTGATCAGTTCTTTTGTGATCAGTTCATTTGATTAAAACATTCTTACATTTGCATTTACGTTACCTGAAATATTGTTGCCGATTTCCAATACGTTGTTTAAATATATTGTATGGCTCCGGACCGAGCTGCAAGATATAAGGAGTCAAAGATCCCATATCACAAATGACAACCAGATGAAGACCTTATCAAAAAAAGCCCGGAATGCAACTGTCAACTATAACAATGCTCATAAGAATTGATAGTTTGATTAAAGAATTTAAATCTACAGAGAATTAAATCAGGTGTTTTACTCATTTTAACTTTTTTAGCCTCACCCCAAAATCTCCAGATTTTTTGTATCGGTATCAAGATTTTTTGCCTTTCGGAGGTCGACGGGTCTACCGAAATAAATAACCTTCTAAAGGTTCAATATCTGTGAAATACGGGGATGAATGAGGTTGAATATAGTTGATTAAAACTAATTTTTCGTAATGCAAATTAGTCGTTAAAAAAAATACAGAACCAACTTGCTGATACATACATATGTATACACATGTGTATGTGTGTGTGTGTGTGTGTGTGCATGCGTGCATGTGTGTATACGAGATCTGTCCAGAAAGTATCAAAAAATTTAATATTGATGAGAAAATGTCCTACCTTGGACGCCTTTCTATCACAGCAACATCTTGAATAATGCGATTTTCTGTTAAAGCAGATTTCGGAGTAGTACGTTTAAGGTATTCCTACATAAATTAATGTAATTCATTATAAGCTGAAAAAGGAACACATTAAATTGAAAGAAGACTTTGGATAGTTAAATTTATCTCTTTATACCTGAACTCCCTTTTAGGGTCGCACACACCTATCCTAGCATCCTTCCTACTCCTTAAAAGAGTCTGCAGAGTCCTCATTCGATAGCGCTATCAGCTGCCTCATTGCGTTCTCCCTGATCTCGTCCAAAGATACATATATTGAACCTACAAAGATAGACGAGAGAATGGAACGTCTAAAACATAAACACTATTCAACTACCATGTGGTCGTTATTATATTTGCGAAAGTACTCATGCTTCATTCATTCACATTTACCCACGCGATGAGGATGGGCAATGTCCGGAACATGTTCTATATTATGTATCAAGCCGAAAAAAATAAAGAATGAAAAAAATGAAGAATTCATTTACATCTACACTCCTGATTTGCCTTTTATTCGTCTATGTACTCTCATTCTACCCTATATATAGATCAGAAGAAATAAAGTAAAAGAGACACAGAAGCACCAATTAACACCGCTGATGACCTTTAAAAACTCCTGAGACCGACCGGAGCCGTGGAGCCTTCTTCTTCCGACGATGACCAAAGGTCGAAACTAGTAGGGATTCATGAAAATGAAACTATAGCTCATGAGGCTGGGATAGTTGCATATTTACCACTGGCACCGAAGTTCTGTGTTCGAGCCGAAGTTTAAGCCAATATTTTGTGAGCTATTTCAAGTCAATCAGGCAGGTTTTTGCGACTTGGAAGATTGAAGAAAAACAACGTTCCCACTCACTCCAATTTACCCCATTTGGCTTTGTGTTAGAGCAGAGGTTCCCAACCATTTCATTACCAATGCAATGACCCCTTTTCATTTAAATGAATTTCCCCACGGACCTCAGGCTTTTGAAATGTCTGTCTGCGTACTCAATATGCTTACGGGTAGCCAGTGATACATATGCAGACATCTTCCATTCTCGTGGGGTCCGGGAACCACAGGTCAGGAAACTGTGGTGTTAGACTAAGCTAAGTTACGTAAATGTTTACAAACTTTATTTATTCCGGTATCTCTTGTCCCATCTCTAGTCATCCTAATTGGTCTCTTCTCTCTCCTCGGATTTCGTCGTTTTTTTTTCCAATTCACTTAGTCTCTCTCTCCCTCTCACTCACTTTTCTCCTTCCTTTTCTCTCTTTCTTTCTCTGTCTCTCTCTTTCTATCCCCCCTGCTCTTTCTTCCTTCAACGTATTTCTATCACTTCTTTTATGTCTCCCCCATAAAAAGAAACCACAGTCTCTTTTTTTTCTCCCTTATGATCCTTCTTATTTATTTTGTTCCTTTCAATTCCTTTATATTCTTTCCCTCTCTTCTTCCTTTTCTTCTCTCCCTCTCTGCAATTTATTTCCATGGTGTCTTTCTTTCCCTTATCCTCACTTGTTTCCCCTCTCTTTTTCTCTATATTTGCCAGATCTCACTCGCCTCATAGCCCCCTCTCGTGCTATCTTCTTTTTTTTTCTCTCTCCCGTTTACACACTCTTCTTCTCGCTTCTCTCTCCTCTCTATCTCTCTTTCCACTAGCTCTCTCCTGATGAATATTTTGTTTGCTGTCTCTCTCAAGTTAACCCATCTCTCATTGCTCTCTCCTCTCTCGTCTCCATCTTTCTTTTCTCTCTCTCTCTCTCTCTCTCTCTCTCTCTCTTCTCATAAGCTCTCTCCAAGGAATATGTCTTTTCCGATTCAATGTGACTCTATACTCTCTAGTTATACACCCTTTCTTTTCTCCTTCCTTCTCTCTCTTTGACTCTCTCTCTCTCTCTCTCTCTCTCTCTCTCTCTCTCTCTCCATATATATATGCATGTGTGTGTCTGAGAGAGAGAATTAAGATTGATAAAAGTTCAGAAATAGATACAAATAAAGGGGAGATGATTGTTAGAGAGAAAGAGGATGAGAAGTGATTAGATGGCATAGAGGGAGTGAGAACTAAAAGGGGAAGGAGAGACCTGAGGGAGATTTTAAAAAACGAATTTCTCTGCTGTTTTTCTCTTTTTCTCTCCTCCTATCTGCACCTATTGGCTACCTTAACTCTGATTCTTTCTTCCTCTCTTTTCATCTCTCTCTTGCTTCCTTACCTATCTCCCCCTTTTTCCCTTCCCTTTTTCTTTCCCTTACCCCTTTCCCATCTCTTTTTTTTAAATTTCCTACCTTCTCTCTTTTTCCATCCCCTCCCTCTTCTCTCTGTCCCAGGCTCTTTCCGTCTCCCTCTTTTTCCAATCACCTTCCTTTTTTTTTTTCTTCCCTCTGGCTCTCTCTAAACTTTTCTTCTGCTTTTCTTACACCACGTGTGTATAATTTCAATCTTTCTCTCTCTTTCATTCTCTGTCTTTCACTTCCTGTCTTTCTTTCTCTCTCACACACACACACTTTCATCCTCTTACTCATTTTTTTGTATCTCTCACTCTCTGCTTATCTTTATCTTTTTCTTTTTTACCATCAGCCATTCTCTCTTTTTTTCATGCTCTCTCATTTAAACATTCCCTGTTTCTTTCTTTCTCTCTTTTTCTCTCTTTCTTCCCTACCTTCAATCTATCCCTCTTTCACTCTATATCTCTTTTATACTTTCTCTCACTTTCTTCCCCCCTCTCTCTTACTCAAACACCCCTTTTTTCTCGCCTTCTTTTTTTCACTCCTCTGCTAATTCTCTTTCTCTCACTCACTCCCTCTCCCTCTCGAACACCCTCTATCCCTCATTTTATCTCTTTCCTTCTCTACTACTCTTCCTTTCTCAATCAGTTTTCCTTTTCTCCCTCGCTTACTCTCTTTCTCTTTCTCCCTCTTTCCTCCCTCTCTTTCTTTCTTTTCTTCGCACTTTGTCTTTTCGTCACCCTCTTTCTCTTTAACTCTCAATCTCACTAATTCGCAGACTCTCTTTCTTTCTCTTTCTCTTTCCCATCCCCACACTTATACACTCTTTCACACACACACACACACACACACACACACACACAAACCCTCTCTCACCAAACTGTACATTTCCATCCCCTAAAACTTCTAACGCAATTAATCAGTAATTGACCAATCAGTTGAGTAGTTGGTAAACATTTCTGTAATTTAGGGATTTAATCCTAATATAAAGAGATTGCCATTTCTCTATCGTGTATAGAAACAAGCAGAGATTAGGTTGGCGTAACGGTTATCAGCGAACCAGGCTGCTGCAGGGTCAAACTCCTCTCATACTTCTATTCCAACTGAAAATGATTATTGCATCGGATTGATTTAACGTGATGGAATTGACAAATAGTGGATGATTTACCCCAGCTAAATTAGATGAGGATTGTTCTTGTGACGGGGTAAATAAAGTTAACTCCAACTTGGACCGGGGTTTGGCAAAAATAGAAATCGGCTAAATGAAGTTGAATTCTGTCTCAGGCTGCTTATGTTTACTTTATATTGACGCCCTAGGGAAAGGTATGAATCTACTTCTCACAGTTGCCAGATAGTTAGCAGATGATTCTGGCCCAAAACATGCAAAAAAAAAAATGGCCAAAAATAGTCAAATGCCATATTTGTTTATAAAAGCAAATACTTTATTATCTATTTTTCATTGGATGAATTATTGTAATTGTGGATAAATATTATTAATTTCCTTTATACTACTATTTACCTTCATTTTGATTTTTCAGTTACTTTTTTTTATCGCAACTTCATGATGAC
>OY735223.1:37765794-37923294 GCA_963457665.1 Thysanoteuthis rhombus | reverse complement strand
TTCACCCCTCCCTCCTCTTCCCCAAGTCTCTCTCGTTCTCTCATATCTTCTCCACACATAGGTGTCTTCTCCTTTCTCTTCTATCTTCCTTCTCTCTCTCTCTCTTTCACTTCTGTTTTCTCATTCTCTTTTCTCTGTAATTCACACCTTTCTTTTCTCTCGTTTCTATTTCCATCTTATCTTCTCCTCCTGTCTTACTTTTTCACCTTAGCTCCTTTTCTCATCATCCTCTCTATTTCGTTTTTTTTTTTTTTTCCTATATCTGTCTTTCCCTCTCTTTTTCTCTCCTGAATTGTGTTGTCAGTTTCCTTGTGTTGAAAATTCGGTGGTGGGCGTGGCGCCAGGTGCGCCGATGACGTCAATGTAAACTGACATCGGTTGTCATGGCGCCGACTAACCGACCAATCGTTGGCCGCTCTGCGCCTGTCAATCATGGGCAAGCGCGGCTCTGAGGGCCCACCCCCAATTAGTCCATAGTGGAGAGCAAGCGGTCTCAGCGACCCCACGTGTGTGCAAAACTGTCTGTGGCCAAGTAGGTAGTTATTAGCAGTAGTGAAGTTAGAAATATGAAGATGGACCCCCAAAGCCAGCAGACGAACGCTACTGACGAGATTCCTAACGATCCGGGGTACGTATTTTATTATTGCCCCCGTCCCTTGTCTTAATTTTTCATTTTAATAGTCCCCTGTTTATTTTATTTTAAAGTGTCAATGTTTTTATTTAAAACTTATGAATGTCCCTTCCTTGTCCAGTGGTCTTGCCATGTAACTGAATCTTAAGAGGACGGACCTAGTTGTATGTAATGTAGTAAAGACAGTCAAGTCTTGAATATAAACGAAAGGAAAATAATATAGTTTACGTTATGTTCCTGACTATTTCTCTATCACTCTCTTTTCTTATTCATTACTGTGTTTATCTTGTTTGTGTGAGTAGGTATCAGGCTGTGATTTAATATACCGCTTACATTGACGTACATAACATAGGTACGTACGTAGTGTTCGTACTGTCATGAATGAACGTCACACCATTATTCTCTCCCAAGAAACGTCTTCTCTTTTATAAGAAAAATCAGAATTCCTATCAAGTATTACTGTAGAGAATGGGTTTTTTTTTTACGTACTAATAAAATTAATTTGAAAGATAAGCTCTGAAACAGACAGAAATCGCAACCCATTCATTAATTTATTGTTTATTACACTTCGAAACGGTGAACGGTGTCTAAAAAAAGATTTGTCAACATCACTACGATGTTTTTCTCCTTTCTTTACGATGTACACTGTCAAATAGAACAACTACTGAATTCATATACATGTTTATTTATCTCGTATCTATCCACAATCAGCCTACCTTCGTTCATCGACTCTCCAAGCTTTCTTTCTTATCTATTCGTATGAATGTAGTGTAAGAGAAGAGCTATAAGCATCTCCTCTTCTTAGGTACGTGCGTGTGTGTTGAGTCTTCTTCCTGTGTCTTCTTTCTTTCCATATAGCTCGATGTGTGTTTTTCTATTCTGTCTCTTCCTGACATTCATGCTCTTTATTTACCGTGGATGTTCTCAGATATTTTAATGTTCCTTGTCGTCTATTTTTCAAAGACGTGTAGGTAGTTAAATAAATACGTGTGTTGTTTTGTTTTTTGTTCGTCTTATAGATTGCTACAGTTTGAAGACCAAAGTACCCCCCCTCTACTTTTTTGTTCGTTTGAGACGAATGACTTTATTATGAAAAAATTATGGATTTAAGTGTATTCACTTTAAACGTGACAATTTTGATTAGCTAAAGCTAAGTGATACAGATTTATTTTAGTCAAGGACTTGGTTGTTTTTTTTTTAGTATCACTCCCCCGCAAAATAATATACTTATTCGTTTAACGTTTGGAGAGACCAAGATTCAGTTAACGAAAAAGTAAATAAATAAACACGTTTTGAATAGAATGAAGTTCATATTCCTATAATATACGATTTATTTATCGTATAAGTAATTCTTGGCGAGGGATATTAACGTGTTGTCACGTAAAAATTCACTCGTCTTAACACGTTTATTTTCATGTTTTCTACGATCCCATGTAGGTCACTACATTTTTTCTTATGAATTTATCTGGTCCGCTCTTTCTTACTTACATATCTTTTTCTTCGTGTAAATTTCGTTCATCGAGAACTCTTTCCCAAGAGAAAGGAAAAAAAAACTTCAACACGATTACGTCTTTGAACCTCACGAAAATTAATATTAGCAATGTATGTATATTTTTGCTTGTATTGTATTGATCACTTAACTCTCTAGTGTCAATATCAAATCGCGGGGTGTCGAGTAATATATATATATATATATATATATATATATATAGTAAATAAATACTTATTGATTACATTAATTTTATTTGTTTTTGTTATATCCAATTGTCTGACTGTTTTTTCTCTTTTTCTTTCTCTTAAAAAAAATGAAATCTGATTACCATTACCAAAAACTCAGGAAAATGTTTATAGGCGGATTGAGTTGGCAGACTACAGCAGGTACGTCTTTTTTTTATTTATTTTACTTGGATACTCTTCTCACTCTATCTGTCTATCTCTCTCACTCTTTCCGCATGGCTCCTGTATCCAGATCACACAACATTTAAAACAAGTACTCTTTATTATTCATCATCTCTTTCGTTATTTGCTACTCTCTTCTCTTCATCAAACTCTCCTCATCTTGCCTTTCTCTCCGCTACACTTTGATATTACATACAGAAAAATCACACACGCACTGTTATGAACATACATACACATATACATATATTTATCAGTGAGACTCAGTCCTAGCGCTTTCAGTCATCCACTGGTCATTATCAGGAACATGCAATACTGATGTTTCAAGTTTATAATCCATAAAAAAAAACTGGATTCACTTTCTTTTTTTTCTGTTAAATGATACAACACACACAACGGAGCAACCTTCTAAATAGATCAGCTATTCCCTGTTTAAAATTCTAGAAGCACACATCTTAACACACAGTCCGGTCTAAACCCACCTTTCACATTGATAATACTAATTCAAATCTCTCTTCTACGCCTGTAAAAACGAAAGAGAAAAAAAAAACAATCCACTCAACTCTGATTATTTTTTGACGTCAATCTAAATCAGTTGCATTGATTAATTTCGGGGATTATTCCTAAGCAAACGTTCGGGTGTCCTTAAATAGTCAAATTTAGAGGTGATCCGTTTTATACTACTACTACTACTACTACTAACTAGACTACTGCTTAAAAGCATCCTCTCCCTTAATCGATATGACTTTTAGTTAGTTAATACTAACACTAGTCCTGATCTAATACTGGTAGGTACTAGGTAAATGTAGGTAGGCTTTTTTCTTTTTTTTTTTTTTTTTTTTTTTTCGGCAAGACTAATGAAAACATTTTTAAGCGGGGTATATAGACGTACCACTAGCAGTCTTCCTATCCTCATTTATTTAGTATTTATCTATACCTACTTACCACTGCCTGGTTGATAGTAGAAAGAATCTGGTGGGGGGGGGACGACTGTTTCTCTTCCCTGGTCTGTGGGAAGGTCTTGTATCCTTCCTAGCTAAGGTCAAATGAAACACGTACAGTTACCCCAAAAGCTATGTTATTATTATCATTTAAAACTTAGTATAGTTGTCTTCAACATGGATCATTATTATTACTTTCTTATTGAAAATGATAATTGATTGATCGAGACAATATGATGGGCCTGTTTTTTTTTTAGTTTTGGACTCTTATACATTGTTCTTATATCTGCACTTATAAAATGGATTTTACTGTCCGATTATTTTTTAAATAAGACATAAGGGGAAATGACAATTTCTTCAAAAAAATAATTTCTCTCTTATTGAATTGTCAATTCATTACAGTGTACTTTAAACTACTAGCGTAATCACATCCGTAAAATTATGTGTAGAACGATAGACTGGTTAATTCGTGCAAATACACACACACACACGTACATACGTACGTAGGTACATATATGTGTATGTATAACTTCCACTGCTCTAGCAGTATTAATAGTAGTAGTAGTAGTAACTCCGTCCCACTGCGACCTTTTTTCCGGGCACGGATGATCCGAAGATTCAAAAAGCCACTACTAATTATTCCGCGAAACAGTACTTTTATTTTAATTCGGAAAAGGCCTGGTATTTTAATTTTACATCTCAATTACTATCTTTTCAATAAAGTCCATGTCTTGATAGGCTCTGTGCCCCGCTACATCATTATTTTAATTGCTTGAAGATGAAAAATCCTAAAGCGGGAATTTTCTTTTCCATCCTTTGTTCTTGGAGCTGATGATACACAACACTCGTACTGTCGTGCATACATACGATAAAAAAATAACGCGATACCCGCTCAAATGTAAATTTGATTTAAAGCCTATCTGTCCCATTTATTTATTCCCAAATTTTAACCTCCAACCGCTGAGCAATTTTCTCTGCTTTTTATAAAGATTAACATGAACGATCTTGAATTACAGTACGTAAAAAGGGAGGGAAATTATTCGGATTTATCGAGGAAAAAAGAACCGGACCTCCGTAATAATGACGCACCAAGACATAACAGTACCTAAAAAAGATTTTTTCCTACAGGGTGGTTCTAAAATGGGTGACCGCTTCCTGACGCTTCTCCAAGCCTGTGCGAAACAATAGTTGCTTCTTATAATCTCTTACATAGCAAGGTCCCAGAAGGTCTAATAACGACATCGTCTCTGCCACCCTGGGATCACCATCTCGATCCAGCCTGTCAAACACTGGAGTTCCTTTTTACCCCATCAATTTACTATTCTATGGCGATGTAAGAGACACAATAAACAGATCCCCGACTTTTGGGCCAGACTGGGTTTGACTATTCTCGTTGTTAATATATACAGACAGGTTGAAGCGGCCTGGACGTCTCCGTCCATATAAGAGGACGTGTTGGCCTTAATTTCAGGGGGTTATTTTGTCGATTTTGATGACCTTATTTCTGCTCGAGAAATTAAGTTGTTTTTTTTTTTCCATTTCAATAGACTTGGCAATCAGAATACTGTTTATTAAAGGAAAACACGGACGACAGGGAGACGATTTTTTCTTTATATTAAATATAAAGATAAGCCGATGGCACTTCCTTTTTTTTTTTTTTTTTTTTTTTTCAAGATTGGATTTTTCGAAAATCTATTTTTTTAAATTTACTTTATTATTGGGATATAAGAGTGAAAATTACGTACATCACAATTTATATTTTAAATGAATGCTATTTTTCTTGAAAAAGCAAAATACCATACACCAATGCATGCCACGATTATATATCGGTAATGGGAAAATAGTTTTTCTCTTTGTATAGATAGATATGGACATAAGAGGAGAACAGAACAGTACTATCCTTATCTAATTTACAATGCTTTTCGTTATGTTGGTCTGATAGCTTTAAAGGTGTTTGCTCCTCCTAGACACCTCAACGTTTTCGGCATTTTGTCCTCCGCTAAAATTTGGTGAATAAATATCAACAAAAATGGCTTTTTGGGCCAGTGTTATTGTTTATTTGTGAAGCCAGTAAAAGATAAATTGTAAGCAGATATATATCTAAGTATATATATATATGTGTATGTGTGAGAGATATAAAGCAGACTAAGAAATATTTCGATCGAACCTCACTTGTATTATTGTTTCATTTTCGGTCTTTCTCTCTCTCTCAATCTCTCTCTCTCTCCTCGATCACAGTTTTCCTTTCTTCCGTCCTTCAACTCTTTTCCTCCTTCCTTCCTTCCTTCTTTCCTACCTCCCGGGATGATGAAGAGATTTTAATCCAGAGAGGCCCGTACAAAATGTGGGACAGTAGTAGCCTTGTCCTAAAAAAAGAAAGCAAAAAGGCGGGGGTGGTGAAGGGTCGAGAAAAGATTTCAGAAGATCCAGTCTTCCTGAACGACCACAACGAAGAAAGAGATTAGACACACCACCAACGCCCATGTTGTTGTGCCCCCCCCCCTTCATTGTGTAATTAGGATATTTCATTTATTTACTTGGATTTCGATAAACTTACCACATCACTTGTGCAGAGTTCTACTTATGACAGCATTTGTAATGTTCTGATTAAAAAAAATATAAGAAAATTGGAATTATAGTTGAATAAGAGTCATAATTGCGAAGGTTCTTCATTTACATCCAAAGTTACAACAATCATAGATGCAGCGGCCACTCAAACAAAGAATAAACATATGAAAGAGATGTTTTAGCAAGCAATAATAATAATGTTGATAATGATAATGAAACAACTGTCAGAACTCTAGCGGTGATGATGTGTTTTCCAATGAAAGTGACAATTAAATCGTTATATATCGTTTCAATGACGTAATCTCTTTTTCTTCTCTCCCCTCCGAGAGCAAGACTAACTACCTATGAAATAAAACCCTCAATAATGGCCCTCATAAGTTATGGTTAATGAGCCTGATCAATTTGCTACAACAATAGGATTTGGACTCTCCAGCCTTCTAACTCCCACGAATTAACGAATAATTTGCATTTGTTATCCGTGCCTTCCTGCGTATTAATCAGGATTATTACCTACCTACCTGAATTAAAACCTTGTTAATTCTACATTCCTTGTTTATCATTAAATTATTTCGTCTTTCATTTTTCCTGTTCCCATTACACTTGGACTCGCATCAAATGACATTTATTTCTTTAATAGGGCGGGAGGGGGTTCTGTTTCAATTTTCAAAGATGAATTCTGTATCTTATTTCTTTTTCAAATTTTGATTGAAATCACTGTTTATTGAAGTGTATCGAGAATTCTGTATTCTTCTTTATTTTGTGAGGAGAATTTCAAGTCATAGAATCTCCTGGGACAATTTCTGACAAAATATGTAGATAGGTGGAATTCCCTAAAAACTTGTAGAGCTAATACAAGTTGTATTGTGATTTATCTTTTTTTTACCTTATACTTTAAAATAAGTGTTATATTAAGGGAAGGCTATAGTTATTTACTAAGCTTAGTTTAGCTTAGTTTTAATAAGAGACCAGAAGTATGGGACACCCTTTGAGAATTGAGCTAACGACTAATAATATGCAAGACTAGATAAAATGAACGCAATAAGTTTGTTCAAGCTCGAAACTTGCCTGGTGGTTAGAATAGCTGCGTATCTCCCTTTGGTGACAGTGGCTGGTGTTCGAGCCCTGCTAAAAGCTAGGAGTCTCAATATCTCCCTCCCCTCAAGACACAGAGCTTCCTCTATTAGATAGATTTGCTCAGCACTGTCTTCCTACTGGTATTTCGCCACCAGTTCAACTGTGAACCGGACTAGTAGTCCTGTACCTTCATTGATAGAAAATGATGCTCTCCCAACGCTTTTTGATACTCGTTGAAAATAAATCCAGATATGAATATATAATCTTTATAGGCACGTCATTCCCACACCCACGTGTGTACATCTATACAAGATACATATGAGAAAATTTACCATGTGCATCTATCGTATAAAAACGTTGTGTATCTACCTTCAAGTTATAAACGTGTGGTTGGCTCGATGTCATTCGACACATCTACGGTATTCATACGAAGCAGAGTGTATACTTATCGCATCAGTGTCAATAGGATTCACATAAATGTGTGGAGGATTCGTAGTCCTTCACGTATGCACTGAACACACACATTTCTAGCTCAATGTATTCTTACAGAAAGCTGCTCGAAGATATGATTGTTACCAGAAAGACATCCTCCTCGTTAGTTATATTTAATGAGATACACTTGTCCCCTACAATGCACACGTGTATTGTTTGAGAAAAGTATAGGTAAACTAAAGTGTGGGCCATGAACTTCAACTGGGTCGGGATAAGACCACAATGCAGTAGGGATGAAGATTGTGTTGTGTGAATCTTCGTAATGGGGGCGGAGCCGTGTGTGTGTGTGCCAAAAGTACTACCTAAAAGTTCGGGGAATTTTAACACATTAATCAATTTGTCCATCTGTCAAGTTACCCAACGTTTCGTTTCTCGCCGGACACATCAGTACAATTGAAATCACTCCATCTGAAAATAAAGAATATCAGTATTTTCTGTCTATTTCCTTTATCTGAGAGAGATAATGAGCGCTTTGATTTCCCGAAACTTATGGGTTGCACTTAGCGCGCGTCTGTATGTGTGTGTGTGTGTGTGAGAGAGAGAGAGAGAGAGAGAGCAAAAACAACAAAAAAATATAATTTGGTTTAAACTTGTGGAAACTTGCTCGAGGTATAATACAATTTTAAACCAAGAACAGAATTTAACTTTTCTTACATAAAAAAAAATTGTAACCTATCCTACTAAACCAAGCTGTATTCACTGTTCAGTCATTCAGTAAGCTTATAATGTGCAGTTGACCTTTCTTTTTTTTTTTTCGTCTGAAATATTTGCCCACCCAATCTTGTGGTTATTGGGCACCTGTCAAGGCTTCTCACCGGAATTTCCTTTATATATTTATGTTCATACAAATTATCTGCAATTCGAGTGGTGAGAAGTAATTATGCAATGACGTATAAATCAACAATGATGATGTTTTTGAATCTTCTGCACTTGCACAAATTGTATATACGAGGGTAGATCAATAAGTCTGCAACCCAAAAGCTTAGCTTTAATCTGAAATTTTCATTGTAAATTTCGATTTGAGATTAATGTTCACTCCTGGATCAAGTGCATTGACAAGGATTGAGATTATTGTAAAATGAAAAAAATTCTCATCAAACTGGACTTATTGGTATGGCCGACGTGTGTATAATTTCCTAGAATTAATTACCTGGGATTTCCACAATTTTGATGATATGATGATGATGATAATAATGTGTGTTTGTCAAGATTGTTTTGAATCAGTCTCCTATAATTTTACTTGGACTATCACAGAAAGACATTGGAGATAGATCCATTTTCTGGTACAGTTTGTGTAGTGTGGTCCTTCCTAGTAGTATTGCTTAATTTTCGCATCTGATACTCCTATCTCTGTGGTCCTAAATTACCTAACTATAACGTGATACAACAGGGATGTGGGCAATCTTGTGACCATGTATTGTTTCACGTTTCTCAATGGTATGCTATACCTTGAATTGCATCGAAATTGATGATTGTAACTCAGAATCCGTCATTGGGATGTGGGATGCAAAAATGAGACAATACTACTAGCTTGTTGGAGGGACCGCACTTCTTTTTAGGGGGGGCCACCCGTTTTCCTAACCCCTTCTCTTGAAATGTGTGTGTGTGTGTGTGCACAAGAAGCAGGGAAAGACGATTCGAACAATTGATATAAATCTCCACATTCAGATAGCTGTGTGTAGTTTTGCATACATATATATGCACACGTACACACGCAATTTTCTGCTTTGCACACACGCACGTGCAACATAGGTCCGAACACACATACACAAATATTTATCAAGCGAAACTTCGACTCTAGATCGATTTCCTCCACTGAAAAACTTGGGATCTATTGTTTATACGTGACAGTATGCACACCCGCATTTTATTAATTACTTATCAAAGTCTATATCTATTGTATTCATTATTTTTTTCACAGATGGTCTCAGGGAGTACTTTGGAAAATTTGGAGAAATTAAGGAGGCAATGGTCATGAAGGATCCTGCAACAAAACGTTCACGGTAAGTAATTCACCTTTTCTTTTGGAGAGAGAAAAATAATCAAAATACTTAAGCTATATACTTACCTTTTTAATTTACTATCGAGAGCGCGTATAACCAAATTAAAATTGTAGAATTATAAATTCTCGTATCCTTCATACATCCATTACGTATGATATATTTTTTGATTACAATGTAACTAAATTGGTGGTGCCCTTACGCTGGCCACGTCCGTGCCTGATCTTTACAAACCACAGATTTCTAGTTCTCCGAATTATGCTATATGTAAAGTATGTGAAGGCGACAAGCACCTCAAGCGGAGTCGCTCATTTCACCGTGCAGTAACTAATTAATATGCGTAATTTTTTTTTTCTTAGAAAAAGTCGCCACTGAACTTGTTTGGATGAATGAATCCATTTTTTCCAAAAATAACTGGTAGATTTTTTATCAGCAAAATTGAGTGTCTATTGTTACAACCAGGAAAAAAGATTTATTTCTCAACGGTGACTAAAATATATTATGCAGAGACCATCCTGCATTTCATAAAACAGAAAAACTACAGAAAACTGAGATCGATCAACACAATGGATTAAATTCGAAATTCCTGGAAGGTTACCAACCATGACTGACACCTGGAGAAGGTCGGGGGTAGAACGGCCGAGAGAGCTAGATATGAACACTAGTCTGAGTGAATCTGTGTATAATACACACCTTATCTCAAGAGTTCAAAGAATTAATTTTTAGTCCGCAAACAACCGGCAAGTAGAAAATTACTAGAAAAGTAAAGTTTACTTTCGTTGGAACGGCTCTCATTCTAACGGCATGTTCACTTCTATATTCGCGCACACCTATTCTCGGGAAATATACCTTTTCCGAGCTAATTGAAATTTGGTAAACAATTTGCTTATATTTTCTTTTTTAATTGCATACCGTATTATTTTATTCCAACCGTTATAATGGCACTCTTAGAACATGCCGTAATAACAGGGGTCTGTAGTTTTTTCCTTAATAATTTGGAAAATTAACTGCCTCCGAATCGAAAAAACATTTTTTTACGTTATTTTTTCTCTCTCCAAATGGCCCCAGTTTTATCTGTTGACTATGTCAAAGTATATTTGAATAAGGAAGTAAGGAAGGACACGGGGCACTTTTCACTCTCTCCTCTCTTCTATCAGAATAATAAAGGGAAAGACTTTCTCTTGCCTCCACTACTCTTAATTCTTTATCAGTTTTTTTTTCTTTGAAGTTTTGCGAATATACTTCACTTACTATCTGATTTTTAATTCTATCTTCCCCATTTTGTCCTAGATAATACCTCCGTTTCTCTCTCGAGCAAGCCTTTTTTTTCCCTCGGTCTTGAAGGGTTGTTATTTATCTTTCTTTCCTAAACTAACAAACAAAAATCAGTTATCTGTGGCGTGTAGATTACAGCCTGGAATTCTGCCTTTTTCTCCTTAGCAGAAGGTTAGAATCCAAACTAGACTCTCCCTCATATATATATATATATATATATGTGTGTATGTATGTATGTATCTCGAAGGTCTTTCCTTTTTCTCCCGGTTTTTTTCTTACCTATATCCCTTCTATTAAATCTGACAAGATTTGTCTGATTGGAGTATCTTTTATCTCCCTGGGTTGTCCCAACCCCATGTATCCATTTTTGTGTACAAGCCATGTACCAATAAGAATGACTAGGAATCTGTATTTCTGCTCAGGGTCAGAGTACCTGTACGCACTACCAAAGATCAAGGTGTGGTATGTGTGCGCTCTCTGGAAACTTACAGATACACATTGGGTTTTATAAGTGAATTTGATGGAGAGAAAAAAATTTTTCTAACGTCATATCCTACCTTGTCAATGCACCTAATTCAGTGTTGAAAAATAGCTGCATCATACAAAGAAAGCTTTCGATAAAAAAAAAACAACTACGCGTCTGGCTATAAACTTATTGATACATCCTCGTACTAGTGTGTTAATCCGAATGGCCAGAAACGTCATAGTTAATTATTCACGCGATTTGTGTGAGTATGTTCAGGTTCTGTCTCTTCATTGTTCCTAATTTTAAGAAAATTGATTTACTATACATTCGTTGTTTCGCTACTATATCGTTGAAGATAAGTAGGATTGTGTCCTGTAGGTAAGATATTATGTCTATATGCACATCCGGTATCGCTAGCCCCATTTACTATCCCGAAAGTTAGCGTTTAGACAGATTCCGGATTGCTGATAATGCCGAATCATTGAAGTTGATACGATGTCAACAACTTAAGCAGCCGTTAGCTCAAACAGTGGAAATGCCGCTCAAGTTTAACAGATAAAAAATAGAGATTAAGGACTTGAGAATTGTTGACGTACAGGTACATATTTCTAGGCTGGATCTCTTGCTCTCTCTCACGCACGCACACTCACACGATATATACCTGACCCTGTTGTAAAGAGAAATTATTATCTACCGCTTATTGTAATCATTTATTCTTCAAGTTCAATTTGCCTCGGGCATCTGAAAAAAAAACTCCTACCATAGCACAATTAGATGATATATGAATCCAAAGGAATCTGTCTATATTATTGGGCACGTACACAAAAATGTATGTATCAGATTTGTGCAACAATATAGTTGGGTATGTGGACCCGCATATATACATATGGGTCAGGACAAGAAAATTATCCAGTTCCCTCAGCACTCTCCTTAAAGACATCTCAGCATCTGGAGTTCTCTACTGCTTTGAGTATAATTGGGGAATGCAGATAAGGGGGCAGCCATCATACCCCTGGTCGGATGACTGGAGTTCTGGTCAAATGGCCAGTTAGTAGAACGAGTGTCATATAGGGTCTTTAAGGCAAAAAAATTAGCTTTCCAGTTGATACGACAGGTTCTCCAGGGCAGCGTGGAAGGGCGCCTTACTGTGGAACAATGGTTAATTAAACAAGAGACACTGACTACTGCATTACTAGTTCGATCCTTACTGGGCGCTTCAATGAATTCATAAATGGGATCTGCAACACTGAGTGGAGTGGGGGGGTCAGAAATTTTTTTTTTTTTTTTTTATAAGGTTAAGGTTATTTTTGCCGCATTAATACACGAGGATTTTAATGTCTTTTGCTTGCTCTCTCTGTCTCCTTTTTCACTCTCTCCCTTTTCTACACTCTCTCTGTTTCACCCTCTTTTCTGTCCGTAATTCGATCTAAATTGCTTCTCTTTGTGAAGATGAACAGACAAGACAGACGAATCATTTGTTGTACTATCTCACTCAGCTGCACGTCGTATCTTTCCTGCTTATAAATTCTGGATTAAGTCTTCTTCATCTCCCATTCGACATACAAACATTACTTCCTTTTTGCTCTCCCTCTCTCTCTTTCCCTCCAAACTGAATACATACAAAGAGAGTAGGGCAGGCAGAGAGAGAGAGATGCTATCGTTATTAGTAAAGGCATCTTATTGATATAATGAGTCTTTGATCTGACGGCTACTTAACTTCTCTCTCACTTGTAGACCCCCCTCCCTTTGTTTCTTTAGTCCCATTCCAATTGCGGCCCACCCTCCACGGTACCTATGTGAATGGAAGAGAGAGGAGGTGAAGAGAGAACGTGGTGGAGGGAGAGGAAAAAGAAGAGCAACTATAGAGAAATAATGGCTCTACTAAGCTTAGTTCGGTTTGGCAAAAAGAGCACCCAGTGAGAATCGAATTCTGTACATGGGCAGAGCTATTGCACTAAGGTAGCCAGAGGCGTAGTTGGAGATTTGTGGGGCCAGGGGGACTTGGCTCCTTGAGGGGGAGGGCTCCAACATTTCAGTGATTTGGTTTTTGGATGCCAGCACATGCAGCTGGTGAACTACTATCTATAAGGCTTTTGGGGAGCCTGATAGTTGCTATTTACCAAGTCTGGCCCAGGGCAACTATAACTGAGCCCCCAACGCGGATGGAATTATCTTCACTTGGCGAATCTAATTGGATTAGCTTGCTGAATCTTACTCTGCAGTAGTTATTTATACAAGCTCTGTTGGTCTTAGTCTGGCACAATGCCTCGGTAGTCGGAGCGCCCAAATTAGAATCGGGCCAACGCGAGCGGGTTGATCCGTGATAAGCTTTATCACCATCTCTCTATGGTAGGCGCTCACGGTACAAGTTTGATAGTGCAGTCCCTCAAAAGATGTATGGTCTGCTCTTACAGAGGTAGTGGTAGTGGTAGTAGTAGTAGTAGTAGTAGTAGTATTTGAGTGACGGCTGCTTTCTTTTCAAGTTCAGCTGTGTCTGTCCCTGCAACAGAAACTGTCAATCATATGCAACTTGGTGGACCCCACTTACGCATGCTCATACTGAATCTTTTGAATGCATGTTAACCCTGACCCTAATTTATCAATTTATTAAAGTAAATGATTGATTACTGTTTGGAATTCCGTACCACGGTCATTCGTTTATGAGATTCAAAAAATGGAGCGATACTACAAGCTCTGTGGGACGGACTGCACATATTTTTAAGGGACTGCAATACTCAACTGGCGCCCGAATTGAAGTTGAAAGACTGGGGCCTTCTGTGGTGATGAAAAGAAAGATGTACTCCTCGTAATGCACATCTTCGTGACCGCTTTTTTTTCTCATCGTATTTCTCTATCTCTGTCTCTCTCTGCATTTCCCCCCACATACACACGTCTCTACTATACTCTCAAATTTTACATACCTGTCGCTTCCTCCTCCACCACTGTTTCTCGATATCTGCATATCACATACTGCTATTGTTCTTCGCTTTCATACTCTCTTTCTCTCTGTTCTTTCAACTTTTTATCGCTACGATTACTTGTACTCTTTCTCTCTCTCTTGAATTTTCTCGTTTCTTCCATTCTCTCATTTGTTTATTCGTCTTCCTTTTCTCTTTTCGCAGTAGTCAGTTTCTTCTTTTGTGTGCATCCACACATTTATTCACACGCGCGCACGCACACACAGACACACGCACATGAGTGAATGTGTGCGCGCTTACATACATACACACACACTCACACAAGCAAGCATTGGGTGCTACCTAAAGTCCGGGCAGCTCAGGGCGCGAAATCACTTCCTCAAAGGAAGAGAAGAAAAAACTTATGTAAATGAGGTTATTTTTTTTCTGATAGTGATAACGAGTTATGTGTCGACTGTCCGGCGAGACCTGAAGAAACAGTCGGCATCTTAAGAGAGGAACGATTTGAAATCCCTTAACTTGTTATATATATATGAAAGGAGGCAGTCTGTTGAGGTAGTTGTGCTTTCATACTGGCACAAGTAGTCGGTGTTCAAGCTTGGTTGAAAACCAGGCTTTCGAATACTGCTTTTCAAGGGCGTCCTTCTTAATTAAAATGATTGACGCTACGCAATCTTCGTTACCCCATTAGCTTAGATTATTCTGGCAGAAAACCAAATGTCTTTTCTATCTCAATAAATTTACATACAGCTATCTCTACCTTTTGCCAACGAAGTTGGAGAGGAATATTTATTAGGTCGTGTCCGTCTCCCAGTCTGTCCACACGATATCTCCAAAAGAACTCAATGAATTTCAGTTGTGGGGTAGGCCATTGGGGTAGACGACGAAGTGAATAAACTTTGGGTCGAATCCAGAAATTCGTTTTAAGATTGAGAGATATTTGCCTCTTTTTTTTTTAATCCATACATTTATATATTCGCTGATGTCTGTCCAGGGGATACCTCCGAAAGTTCTCAATGAATTCCAATTGAATTTTGGTATCAGGTGAGCCGTGGAGTGAAGAAGCGATTACATTTTGAGATAGATCCCGGGATCTTTTTTCGATCGAGTAAATGTAGTACGGTGTTGGCAGAGGTTTGCGCTCTCTGAGTGCCCTCTAGTTGGTGTGTATGGTCACTCCATTCTCCATATATCTCCGTTTCTCCCTGTGTGTTCTTGGA
Organism: Thysanoteuthis rhombus; assembly: GCA_963457665.1. NCBI lineage: Eukaryota > Metazoa > Mollusca > Cephalopoda > Oegopsida > Thysanoteuthidae > Thysanoteuthis > Thysanoteuthis major. Next base: position 37,907,813 of record OY735223.1, on the reverse strand, counting down.
TGCCTCGTCGTTGATATATACTGTGTGGCGAGTTCGATCCTAACAGAGTGTCCCATGCTTGTGGCGAAACTAAGTTCAGTAAATAACATTACAGTCTCTTCATCTCCTCTCCTCTTTTTTTTTTTTGTTCTCCCCTTCTCTATACCGAACTATCCCCACTCTCCTCAATCTCTCCAATTCATGCCTCCCTTTCTTCAGCGTCCTTTCGCTTTCAGTCTCTTCTTTCCCATTTGTCTGTCTCCATACTCCTGTTTATTATTCTTTATCATTTCACTTGATCCTTCAAGGTTTCTCTGGTAGATTTAATCTGTCCCTTTTCGACATTTTCATTTCGTTTATGACCATCCCCCCCCATCCCATCCCAGTACTTTTTCCTCATTTTACAGCCATACCTTGAATAGTGTAGTTATAATAAGTGCAGGTTTGGATACGGTATGATGAAGGTATTGATGTACAAATTAATCTAAGAAAAAGCTGGAAAAAGACACGTCAAATTATAATAAGCCCTTGAACAGTACGGAGAATTTTATTATGGGTACGTACTCTTTGATCTTCGCCGAGTGCTCCTTTACTGGGTTCATGGGCCATGACTGAGCAAGGCTTAGTAAGTATATAAATAACTGTACAGGTTTTCCCCGAAATCTGGTAGTAGGGAGTTTCTATTGGGGCGGGGGACTTTCGTAAGCCGAAATAGGGTAAAGCGAAAAAGCAATTGCCATTAATTCTTTCTGGTGACGCCAAGCATAGCATGATATTTTGGACTCCAATCCTTACCGGGAAGCCGATTATTGAGACCTTGTGCCAGACTATCTTGAGAAAATAATACTATTTTTCAGTGCGTAGCTGGGCTTGGGGTGGCTTCTTAAGCTAACCAGCTAGTTTTAATTGTGGCTGTTCATGTTCACTTTGTATTAATGCCCTTGTGAAAGGCATGAATCCATTTTCCCGCGCTCTGTCCCATCTTGACTGTACTCGCTACTGTTATGTTACGATTGTTAACGAAGAGTGGTTAGGTGGGTGAGTTCCTTGACGAACCATTCTCCCATGATTACATTTACTTGCCCAGGCGATTGAGGCTATAAAGCTGCTACACCTCTTGCTAGCGTCTAATAATATGAATATTCTCGCTTACTGTTCCTCACTCTTCTGTTGCTCTCCGATAGCTTTGCTTGCACACACGCACATTTCCTTTCTTTCGCTTCCATTATAACGAGTCTCAAAATCCTATTTCCAGTAAAAGAGTGTCTTGAAAGGAGAATTTAAATTAACTTATCAGTTTTGTTTTTTTTTTTTTATGGAAGTTCATTAATGCAGTCCCTCGGAAAGCGTGTGCTCGTCCCATAGAGAATTTCTGAGCCATCCCGAGGCATAGATAAACTGAGCAGCTGCTTTAAGCATTGTGGCGATCATTTTAATAAATTGAGGTTAGGGTTAACATGCATTCAGCAGAATTAATATGAGCATGAGTAACTGGGTCAAAGTTGACTTTCATGTACGTTCTGTAGTAGGGACCACACAAGTTAACTTTGAAAGAAAGCAGCTGACACTAAAAAAAAAATAAAATCTGCAGGAGGGACCGCTTTTCTTAATTTGTCCCTGATATATATATTATCATCATTACTTATGTTGAATCTTTTTTTCCTTCCGATGGAAAATTTCTGGAGAAAAGACTTTCCGAACAATGTCTCTTGAAACTTGTACGTTTCTAAACATTTGAATACGTATTATTTATGTTGGCCTAACGACACAGATAGTGAAATCATCAAATTGAGTTCAATCTCTGGCTGGGACAGTGTGAATCCAAACCCACCCATCATAACTATGGGTAAATATCAGAGTAGTTGTTGCCGCTTAACTCTGTAAGACAATCCGTTCCAGTCCATTCTAGGCGTCAGGCTAGCACCTTGGCCCTCTGATCGAGCCATGGAAACCGAAATCATTGCCTTGTATGTCGTGCAGAACAATAGCAACCGAGTACGAGAATATTTCAGTAATCTGTGATATCACAGGTAGGATATATCAAAAAGGTCCATCGAAACATAAGGCAATAGTAGTTTTTTTATATTCTAGCGCTGATTGCATATATACCTAGCCTACATAGGAAAGGGGTTCGTCTTTTCTTATTGATCGCTGCCTACTGGATTTACCACCACTGTCCCGCTTAGCGTTAGTCACTTTTTGTACTCTCAAATTGAATATTTCTGACGTCAGTGGTAAAATCTTGATTTCTGCAACTTCGGACCTAAAATTTGTATAATCAGTTTCGGCACCTCATCTGTAAGTTGTGGATTGGAAATCAGGGAAAACTGGATTTTCGGTGGTCAGGATTTGACACTGGAGGTACTGAAAGGATAAGACTATTAAATGTATATCATTATTATGGTACTTGCACAACCACGTATAGTTGTTTACCTTCCGTGATGGGAGATTTTTCGTGGCTATTTTTCCGAATTAGATAAGGCAGAACTCACTTGTAGTCCATTATGGAAGTCCATAAAACTTCCTGTATTAAAGTTTAGATTTTTATTACTGGCAGTCAGCATGAACCTAAGGAGGATACAGGAGGGATAATTCAATAATACACCCTTAATTCACTTCACACTTATCGTACACATCTCTTATCTGGGATTGTCAGAGACTCGAATTGAACAAATATTAAGTGAAATCGTTGATATGAATGATATAATGGAATCGATGCAAGTTTATCAATTGAACAAATATAGTAATGTACTTACAAATAAATATGAAGTATTACCACTCCCAGCATGGCATATTCTTGCACCATACAATTGATCAAAATGGTCTGGAATGAGGGGACTGTCAAGATCATAGGGTTTTGTTTCACAATTGACAGTTTCATCGGGGACTTGATGTTAGAGGGATGACATCCCTGTCGTGTGAGGATTTGTAGATGCTGGACTATAAGCTTCGAAACTCGGTATTCTAGATGACCATCTTGAACGTATCGTCGAGGTGAGGTAATTTCATATGCTTTGATCTTGGGCTGGCAACTCTGTGAACTAGTGTGAGAGCCGCGAGGAATTCAAGTTTTATCCAGATTAATGGAGGTACAAGACTATCCGTTACTGGGAAGTCGGTGTTCACCTGTATTTGTTTAAGAAAGTTGCTTGATTTCTCATGAGAATTAATGTCTAAAAATTCCCAGTTTATTGAAGATGCGAATCTAACCTAAAATTACATGTGCATCATTATACACGCCTGATGACAATCTAGACTATTTATATACCGGACACGAAATATGACAATCTTTCCGTGTCGAAAATACGTCTCACGAAGAAAAATCATGTCTAAACAGACGTCAGTATGTGCCAGGAACTATTGTTTAAAATCGCTTGGCGGAAAAACGATTATTTATTAAAAATAGATGAGACGTTAGTTGTTGATTGTACATGTCACGCCCGGTTCGATCATGCGTTTAATTAATAAAATCGGATATTGCACGGTCGCCTGTTGGACTAATTCTTTCAAGACCCCTGGGATATAAGTACTGCGGATGTCTAGAAGTAAACTGTGACATCCTGATTCAGGTTTTCAAGCATCTTTATAGTCGGTCTATATCCTCTTTCGCTGCGATTTTTTTTTTCTATTTCTTGTTAATCTGCTTGGATAGGTATTTGGATTTCAATGAGACTGAGAGTTGTTTCAATAGAAGAGTCCATCCTGGATAGAAAAGATTTTTATTGGCAAAGAGTGACCTTTAAATGGAAGAGTCTATTGTTACGGACAGAGAAACAGAAAAAAATAACACGGTTTATGAGTAAATCGACTTTCTGGAGTGAAAACTTGTCGATCCGGCATATGTTTTTTAAAAATGGCGGGCCGGCTCGGCGATTGTTTTGCAATAATCAAAAACTTTGAGGCTTTGTTTTTTTTCTTGTCGAAATAATCATTAAGCAGTTGTTCAGTGATTTCCAAAACTGGTCTCTTAAGCAGATAGCACAGCTGTCGTAAGTTCAATCTCCATTAAATCCCCGCACTTGTAGCCTTGTGCCATGCGAAGATTTAGTCCCAACCCTGATTCCCGGATGGTCCCCAGTGTATTGTTATCCCTGCACGATCAAGTACAAACATGGCATTTTAATAAAAAAAGAGAAATTTTATTCTTTTGATCAGGGTTAAATCTGCGTGACTAAAGTAGGAGTTTAACCACTTCAATGTCAACTTCATTTTACTTAACAGGTTGATTCGTAGAGGAGCATATTGGATGCGACGTATACCTACTTCTCAATTTCTTGTTTTTTCGTATACTCTGTGTTTGCTAAAGGAGACATTACTGTATACCTAGTCCCGAAAACCAAGCCTTACCGTATACCTAGTTCCGAAAACCCATTTCCATCTCTGATGGAGAGGGTAACTGTTCCCACCTGTTTTTCTTTACGAAGGACAACCTTAAGTGCAGTTGAGTCCTCTCGAATTACAGTCTCTGTCTTTTCTATCTTTCTTATTTCTCTCTCTCTCTCTCTCTCTCTCTCTTCTTTATGCAAGAAACAATCGCTGTTAATTACGTGTGACAAGCTTTCAAGTTCGATAAGCTACTCGTGTATCAGCTTCCTCCCCCCCGCAAGTTCTCCTTATTAATCTTGAAATAGTTCGATATCTGTCAAAAAATGATTGTAAACCTATCTGTTCGGAACGCAATCCGTTCGAAAACATAACTTGGAGAGAAACGAGATCCTTCCCCACCTCGATTTTGCTGCGTTTTTGATAGTTTTTATTTATTTATTTATTTTGCTCTGGGACTAACCTTGAGTAATTTGGTTCAGCTTTGCAGAGAGTCTGTTCGTCTGAAATTTCTGTATACACAGTGAGGGAAATGGAGGTACGGCGTATACCTACTTCAATTCCCAGTGTTCGTTTGTTTTTGTTTTTTCTAGCATGTTCAGTATCTACTAAAGGAGGGCTTACCGTATACCTACTTCCCAAAAACTCATTTTCATCTCTATGCGTACGCCCAATACAACCTTGAATGTTTTTCCCCTTCACAAATTATCTTTTAACGATGAAGCGAATAAAGAACGTGCAGACGTCTTCATGTGTCAGGAGAGATTTGAAATGGAAAGGGGGGCTATTTGAACCCCTGGACCCCCAATGGAGTATAGGAACAAAAGTTTGATAGCTCACCAACTGACAATACAACAACGATATATTTGTACATTTATGAATGGCATAAATAATAATTCAGCCTTTGGGATTGTTTTTCACCTATGAAGAGATGGTGCGTGTCTATCTTTAACATTTTCCTTTATCAAATCTCACTACATGTTAGAGGGGGGCCCTTGAGACGAGAGCCTTCGAGGCCCCCTTCTCAAATATCTAGCTACCCTACTGTTAGAGATAACGTCTCTGAAAGATTTCTCAGTATGTAGGTTTTTGTTATGTTCGTGCAATGGAGAATCCTTCGGTACAAGTATTGGTGTAAACCCACCCACCTCAAAAAAAAAATGCTGTCCCTTCTACAGAGCTAGAAGTAATGTTTTATTTTCGCACCCAATATTCCGATGTAAAAGCAGTGATTATTTATTCTAAAAATACTGAAGATTTTACTTTGAGAATGAATTCAAAGCAGTAATTATTTATTTCAACACAATACGATGCGTAATACACTATTGGAAAACGTGCACACATATATATATATATATAGTCGAAACATAGCCAATATTCTTGTTGTACCACATTCGGGTTAGGTAATTCGGGACTAGAGTCTCTAGAGTATGAGATCCGAAAAGAAAGCTATACTGCTAGCTCTGTGGGAGGGACCGCATTTCTTCTCAAGGACTTTTACCTGTTAATTATATTTGCTTGTATTAAAAAGATATTAATTAATGAAATGATTAATTAATCTTCGTAATTTTGACGAAGATACATACTTACGTTTTTATGTGCCTCACAGACGAGAACACTTCAGCTCGTGGGTCGTGTTCGTATAAAGGAGAACCCTTTTTTGTGTCAGATAGGGTTTAATCAGAATGGTTTTCTGGATGTTGATCAAAGTGTAGTATCTGCTCTTGGTGTCCTTAATAAAGGACTTGGTTAGCTGACTCAAGAGAAGGGGGCGATTTAGAAGCTTCTGCTCGGTGATTCTTTATCTGTTTTGCTCCATGCTCTACCTGTACACCTCAAAATTGAATGCTCCTACTACAAAAATAAAACAATTTACTTGTATATCACGTGGTAAATTCTTTTTAAAAATTTACTGATGTATGTATTAATCTTAGGTATTAATTTGTAATTTCTTGGTATGAAAATTAGTAACAACGCAATTACCTCATCACTTTCATACCTCAAAGTTAATAAGTTAGGCATTACTTACTATGGAATCTGTAGTCAAATTAGTAATTAATAGTATTCTGTAATGATGAATTCATAGTATTATATAATAAGGAATTAATTAGTTGAACCTTAATACGATTTGAAGAAAAGGATTTTATGAAGAAAACTCAGCCAGGTTATTTTGGAGATTTTTTTTTTTCAATGTCTTTCCTTTTCCCAGGTAGATATTAATAAATGAATAATTTTGATGATCTACAAACCTGAACTCATTTGAAGGTGCATAACGGTCAACTGCACGAGTAATTCTGGCTTGGACAGTTCATTTTGCATTAATGCCATTGAGAAAAGCAAGAATCTCCTCTCAGCTTTTTGTGAATAACGGGAGAGATTGGGGCCTTTTAGCCCAGTAAGGAAATCCCATCTTAGTGTCGGGCAAGCACCCAGCCCCGTAAAAATTCTCAAATGCTACACACGATGATTGGGTCTCCATGGATCGTTCGAGAAATGCTGCACGTGCTACACGGGGGGAGGGGTCTTCAAAGTTGTTTACTAATAAAATATACGATACTCAAGTCGAATAAATTTCCCCCCATTTCGAACAGTTTTCATGAGAAAATTCTGCTTTTTTTTTCTAGGTCAAATCTTGACCCACGATAATAAAATGGATTTCTTTCTCTTAATAAAGATCCAATGTCGAACTTATTTATCGTCATTATGATGAGAAGTTGGTAATAGAAGGTTACCCACCCCTTTTTCCGACCAAGGAACCCCTTTAATTATGTATGATAGTTGCTTAGTCTGGCACAAGGGGATAAGTACAAAACCCGTGGTGAGGATCGAACGCGTTAATCAATTGTAATAATCTCCGCTTGTTAACAATTACACCGCGACAAGTTTCAGAACTTGATATAATTCAGTTGATTTCTGCAAAAAGCATGATACCCAAACCCTTCACCTTGTCCCAACTTCGGTTATTTTTGTGTTTTTTAAACTGCTTGTATCTGTCCTGGTCCGTTTCACCTTGAAGAATTTGGAGCAGTCTTGAACCTAATTCCCCCGCACTGCGATCAGTTGAACGAATACTCCTGCCCAGTTTTTGTCAATCGGACATCCTCTCCTTTCAATCAGTGTGGGGGGGGGGCTTCGAAAACATGAGGAAAATTAAAGCAGCATCCACTAACATGACAGCCTAGTGTATGTCTGACAAGTGCAGAGTTTAATTCGATGTAGTCCCGCTATTTGAAAGGGACGAGGTATGGAAACTCGGACCCAAGAAAAAGGAAACACTTGAACCATAAGTCATGTGCTGCTACCATTGAAGAGAAGAATTTCAGTTCACCACCATCACATTCTGATGGCCCACCTTGATGGGGCTGTACAATAGATCAGACGACACGTCGTGATAGCATTACGAATGAGTTCAATCGTCCGAAGGAAAAAAAACTCTTCGAATGAGAAATGCCACATTTTATTGACAAGTTGAAAGTTATTGTTCACTCATATGAATATATACATTTTTAAATGGATCGTAGCCAAATTTGTTTCGACAGTTCCAAGTATACCCACGGGACTTTTTGTCTATCGGGTCCAATTCAAGGTTTCATCACACTTGTGACGCTCAACTTCATACTCTCGATCGAAAGCTGATTGTTGTAACCAACGAATGGCTGGAAATGGGTCCTCAAGCTGAGGAAGAATTACGGATTGGAACGTGTTGTCAGCTATGGGTTCTCTCCCTTTTTTCCCCCCTGCAATCAACATCACCCCAAATAAATTAGTCCAGGGAGAGGGTGTTGAAGTGGTCTAGAAATTCTTTAACTGTAAATAGAAGTGTTTTGTTTTGTTTTTCGGTCTAACATGGATATAATTAATCACAAATGATTACTAAGTGACTTACCAACGAGATCTATTCAAAAAAGTCCATTGCCTCTGTTAACTTATACTATATCTGCCTAAGGTGCTTCGCCGTGGAAGCTAGTCTTGCAAGCTGTTACTGCGGAAATTATTTCGAGTTTTAAAAGGTGCTCCAATTCTGTGGCCTTGGACAGGACCAAACTTAGTAACAACTGGTAACACTTACCTAATTGTTTCTTTGACTTCCCAGGTGCAGTTTGAACTCAAATCCGAAATACCATCTTTACCCTGCCTTCATAATTCGTGGTGTTACTGTTTAAAATAGCTAAAAGCGGTTGAACAATCTTGTGAGAGAGTCAAGTAAATGCCTCTGCTTCACTAATCGGGAACAAATCCTAAATCTGTACAAGATCATGAACCAATTAAAATTTCTGTATGACTTTTAGGCCTTGGTCTAAACTTCTGAACCACTACGGTCAGTCTATTGAAATGTTAAATCAAACTGTACTTATATTACGAGTGTTACTAAATGTAAGTTATAGAGGAACAATACCCTGTCACGACAGGTTGGTGATTCTAATTATCACCTAAATGAACTTCGGAATTATTTCAACATCCTTTGGCCCCAGTCCCACCTGGTAAGTTTTGGTGGTCAAATACACCCCCCGCCTGAAAGCAGTCCAAGGTGGAGAAATGCTTTATTATATTGACTTGTCTGCCATGGAGTCCCCCGCCCCTCTTGCCCCTGTTTTGGAAATTGAAGATCCCCCTGAACTAGTCTGAAGTGATCCAGATTTGTTAACCATTGCTCCTTTCTCAACGTAGTCTTGCTCCCATTGATTGAACACAAATTCAAACGTCCAATTAGAAATAAATTTTCGAATAATAAACCTATAAGATGTAATCTAATTTCTGAAGCCCCCGCCCCTAGAATGGTCAGTCTTGTGCCTATCTGCAATAGTAATTCCTGCGTGCCGTCGGTAACTGACCAATCGTTGGTGTGAGTGAACAAATAATTGCCCCCCAGGAGATAGAGCAGCGGGTGTTAAAATGACCCTGTTTATTGAAGTGTGGTCTACGTCCGGTCACGGTGACTGGGGTTATTTGGATTATGCAACGATCTTGTCTAACGATACGGAGAATGGAATCGACGGACAGGGTTCCAACTCCAGCCGTGACAATTTGCGTTGAAGTGTTTTTTAACCCTTTAAGGCAGTCTATCTTTGGCGTTGGGCTATCGCCCTGTCCTGTGAAAACCCACACTTGCTAGCAACAATGATTGAGCCTCTATGAATTGTCCAAGGAATGGAGACAACTCATTGTCCCATATGTCGTACGACACAGGAAGCAACTTTGCTTACTTTTGTTGTCTTTTGTTTTTTGCATTTTCGTACGAATAAATTTTAATTTTTTCGAAAAGTCTCGTAAGCTTAGCGTGTTGTTTTCAGGTTGAGCTCGGTTAGAGAGAAGTAATGAATCCTCCTATTTGAGATTTCCCCTTAAGTAAATTTTTTAGTATTCTGGATATAGAAAGAATTTGTTTAATACCTCCAGATACCTTTTTATTATATAGGATTTACCCAGGTAGTTACTATCAGTCTGTGATATGAGTAATCAGTTATTCAGGAATTAACTTAGTTAAGTCGGTTGAATAGAATCCCACATAAAATCTTACTAACAGAACAAGACCTTACTATTTAATGATAATACTGATCCTAGCTACCAGTCATATATCTATAGGTATGTCAATAAGTCTGAATCCTAATTATGAAAGAGAGCGTTCGTTTTTCGTAGCAAATATTCATTTCAGACGTCCTTCTTTGCCAATGCATGCAAACGATGATTGTGTGTGTGCGCGAGAGAGAGAGAGCGAGCGAGTGTATTCGCTAAGCACTTCTATAAATCATTCAATTCATGGGATTGTTTGCATTCGAGTCCTGAATGCGGAAGTAACACTATTTCGTTCTGAATGATGTCCGGTTGTGATTATTTATTTGACCTTGAATAAGCCTTTATACTTTTGTTGATCAAACCATTGATAGTTACAGACTTGTGTGGGTCTACTTCGTAGTATTGTAGACTCTCGTTCTAACGGCACTGTGTGGTGACACCCACGTTCTAACGACACGTTTTTATTCCCGCTAGATTATTGCCGGAGATCAGATTCAAGTTCATTCATTTTATTTGTAGATCTGTAATCTGTAACTGGTGCGTTAGACTATAAAAGGGTAATAGTCATTTTTGTCTGTACTTTAGTTCATTGTTAATACACTTCATTCAAAATCTATTTGTAATAACAAGGGTCGACAGTAATTGAATATCTCAAGCAGTTTAAGGGCGAGAAATGTTCTTTTTCTTTGACAAAGTTAAAGCAGATGCCGTCCATTCATTTTAATTCATAAATTTGTCAGCCATAGGTCCCCCCCCTTAGTTTTGGCAATTATACATCCTCTAAACAAGTTTAATAGTTCAAAAGTAACCCTTTTTATTTAATTTGACGGTCGCTTGTCTTAATGATACCTAGCAAGCTAATATAATCCCGCTGATTATTGATAATAGAGGAATCAATACTCGATGAGAGCTCACTATTGTAGCCCAGTGACTGAAAAAGCTTCAATATTCGATCTAAACTTTTTTATGCTTTCTCTAAATTTCCGTTTGTTTTTTGAGATTTAATTTCTGTTGATACATATGTGTCATAACGATAGCTCGATATCGATGTCTACAGCTATTTACCAGGGATTTACGGCGCTTCGATCTCGTGTATTAGTTTGAAAGAGAGAGACGTGAAATGGATCATCCTAACAATTGCCTCCTGACTGTTTTAGGGGTGATGTTTAATTGCCATAACTAATGGGAGAGAACCCATGGCTGACAAAACGTTCCAATCTGTTGCCAGCTATTCATTGGGTACAACAATCAGCTTTTGAGAGTATGAAGCTAAGTGTAACAAGTGTGATGAAACCTTGAATTGGACCCGATGGGCAAAAAGTCCCGTGGGTATGCTTGGAATGGCCGAATAAACCTGGCGTTGATCCATTTAAAAATTTATATATTCATGAGTGAACAATATCTCTAACGTGGTCAATAAAATGAAGCATTTCTCTTCACCCTTACGCTGCTGTAGAGGAGGGTGTATAATTGCCAAAACTTTGTGGGGTGGTGTTCAAATGATCCTTGTGGGGGTGAAATGATCCCATCTATGCCCTCGTTGCGTTGAATTGATTGTTACATTTTCACCCACCCCCAACAAACCGAAGTCTGATTTCTTTATTTGAAATATGGTTTCAGTTAGTGAGACTTCAGCAAGTACATTATTCGAGTATTGAAGATATTCGGTTTCTATACACCGAACTTATCAGCATACCCTCTTCTGCTCGACCTATCCGATCTCTTTCCATGTTTGATGTTAACACAACGTTCGGCCAATTCATTCTACGACCTTCCCCCGGTGTAGTATGTAATAGACCATAAGGAAAGATTCTCTTTTTATGGATTTCTTTCCTTATGGATATTACATGTTACGCCCAAAAAAGCCGTGGAAAGATCCGGTCGGAACTTTAACATCAAAGATGGTAAAAGATTGGACCGTTCAAACAAAAAAGTTGATAAGCTAATGGATCTTCACAAAGTTACTGAGCATTTAGATTCTATGTTTTACTGCTAACATATGTTATTGGCATGAACTGCTTGGTTTGCAAGAGAAGCCCATTTCAAAGCATTCCATGACTATGGTAAATTTTCGGGATATTATGCCAATTGGATGATTCATGTGAATTTTTCTGGGCAATGGGGCTAAGGCCCCCATCTCCTCTCTTCATAATCATGGTACCAGCAGCAGGGAGAAATCCCCAACTTGATCTTTTGGAAGAGTTGGCTTTATGCCCTATGCAAAGTGCATTAGTACAAACCTAAGAGAAACCATCCCAACCGAAATTTGAATTAGGTTAGTCGAATACATTTTGAACCGAATAAAATATTCTCTCAAACTTCAAACTCGTAATTCGAACGTGAGTCCCGCCAAAACTTTCTTATCAGGCTTGCACGCACACTCTCGCTCTCTCTCTCTCTCTGTCATCTTTTTTTCATAAAAAGAATATTCTCCCCGAATAAGGCCTATCTGCGATGAATAGGGTTAAACTCTGATGTCACAAGCCATTCATCCTTTTTCTTACTTCTGGGTACTATGGTCGTGGATGAACTTATAACCTATTCTGTGTGTTGAGAAGACACAAAGCGTTGCAATTCCGAATCTATATTCAAATCAATCGTTCTGCCTGTATTTATTTAGTATCACCCACTCGGGTGCTGTTAAATCTGACCCAGAAGAATGATTAGCAATCAACTGATTTGTAAAAACGATCAACAATTTGTTTGAACCCAAGTCTCCGTTTCTAATTTTTTTCATCTTGTTCGTCGCTGTAAGATGTCGGCGTAACCTTTGAAAATGGGTCAAATGTATCTTCCTTTGCCAACGAGCCTAACCCACCCGATGCTTGTACTTCAAAGTGTGTGTTTATTGGTTGAGAATTCCGTAAGGAAATTCGCTGATTTCCGGCCACTTTTGTGTCAATTTCGCAGGTTCTCTGCCGATTGCCCCCCGGATAATAGCCCCTTGACGCTAGCAGTGCTACTGCTAAGTAGTTTGTAGAAATGATGTAGTAGGCCATGTAAATTATCACACCCATGGGGAAAATGTCTTGGGGGCAATTGTCAAGAGTTATTTATCCTGGGTACAATTGTTTCGGTGGCAGTTGTCCTGATACCTATTTGGCACGATATATGTGTACGTAGGAAAGGCTGCTAACGGGAGATTCGAAAATGAACCAGGACTTATATCAAACCATCACGTGGCATGAAAATATTATCCTACATCTTAGTGTATAACACGCACACTTGATTATGGGCTATGAAATCCTGGGGGAAAATATCTTTCGTGTATGATTTGCAGGGACTTTTCAGAATTTGTGTTGGCTTGATATAATTACTGTTCAACTTCCTTTTCTTTTTCAACTTATTACCATATCGACTAAGAATAAGATTTTGTATAATTATATTACGTCTTGAAACACGAAATTTTCACATTATTGAGAGATTTTAGTTAGCTTGAATAATGATATAACTTACTTTCGGTCGTGCTTGACCGGGAAGAAAAAGGTAACATTCACATCTCGTGTATAATACCCACCTCCTAAGTTTAATGCTTAAAAATAGTGGTTGCGTGCTATACTCGAATATATACGGTACCTTACTGAGGAAAATCTTTAAGGCGTTACCCTATTATAATTTCGGCCCGGACAGCAGTAACTTCTATAATAAAATTGTTGAAAGTTTGCCAACAGTCAAAATGACCGTAATTCATGTTTAACGGCTGTAAGTAGATAAAAAAAGAAATGACGAACTCTAGCCTCACGCATATTTTTGGCCGATCAAGGCAAAGACTGAATTGTTGGCAAGAATACAGAAAAAGTGTGCGGTGACTGGATTGTGATCGGTTATCTCTGTGATTTTCAAATATGCGCACAGTTTTTGTTTTGTCTTTTTTTTTTTTTTCCTTCTCTTTTGTTGAAACATTTACCGCGGTAAATACATTGTTTATGTTCAACCTAACGGACCACTGAACAGTTGGTAGAACATGCAAGCCAGATGAGAAATGTAGACCCCAATTTAAACAGTTCATTAGTTTCATAATCGCTTCTGAATACGTACAATATATATATATATATATATATATATATATATATATATATATATATATATATATATATATATATATATATATATATATGCGTGCTGGGTAAATAATGTACTTAAAAGTAACTGAAGAGGATAAAGAACTAGAACGGTTAATGAAAAGGATATCCAATTGTAATAAGAAGCAGTAATTATAAGTGTTTGCTTCTACCAACGGGGAAAAGGCTCCCTTAGAATTGTCGGCCCATCTACTCCCCGCACTGTTTTGGTCTATAACCAAGTAAATGACTCTTTTTCCCCCACCCTCGCCGAATCATGCTGCTTTCTTCAAGAACTATGCATTTTCCTGATAGTAATCGAAACATCAGTCTGATCAACCACGTTCCTCTCAAAAATCAGTTTTTAGGTGAGTCCAAGCATTACTCTCTCACCGATTCTTCAGTCGGTCGGTCCCTAATATGTTGAACATCGATTTCTCTACCGTATCATGTTGGATTGATATGAAACTTGGTCCAAGACCTTCGGGTGAACCATCTTCATATCCCACCGCCTTTTCCCTACTACTAGCTCGGGTAGTGGATGAAACTGTTTTTTTTTTTGTTTGTTTGTTTGTTTGTTTTGTTTTTTTTGGTATCGAGAACGTCAGCTTGTACTGCACGTGGTGAGCTTATGTTTTGTTTCTGCTGATAAGCCTCCCCCCTCAAAAAAAAAAGAAGGGGCAGAGGTGGGGAAGAGGATACGGCCGTTACGCTTTCTGGTTATTATTATTCATTCTCCTCGTATCTTCACACCCACCACCACTTTTTTTTCTCTTCTCCATTCCAATACATCTTTGCAATGTAATCAAGAACGGTGGGTGAGGATTGTAGGACTAGGTGGGGGGGGGGCTATGTTTGAATGGGAGCTATGGGATTCCACCTTCCAATTTTCATTCATTCTCTCTAAACCACTCTTTGATTTGAAGCACGACAATTAAGTTACCGTCGCGAGTTGATAAGAATCGAATCAAACAAAAGTGATCAATGATTACAGGTGTATCAGTTACATTTGCCTTCGCAGATTATCGTAGATACATTCAATTATTAATAAATTACTTTATTGGTGTGCTCTGATTACACAGGTATATATGCGAGGATACTGATATTTTAGTTGTCAATACCTGTGGAATTTCGACGGGTCCCGCTAGTTGTTGTAATTAGCTTAGATCGGGTCAAGGCCACGTGGATTATACGGCCTATCTTTCGAGGTACGGAAAGATTAATAGCTTTGAAAATCAGCATTTGAGATCATATCTTTTTGCCTTCAAGTACAGACCGCTTGCACAGGTGCAAAATATGCTGCTGTATCAGCTACCAGGCAAGCTTTTTCTCGTGTTTATGTTAATTAAGCTTGGCTTCATCAGGGACAAGGGATAAGAAGATAGTGTTGCGCCAATCTTCCGAGTGGGAAAGGACTTGAGGATCAGTATTCGAAACCTTGACTTTCGCCTGAACTCAAACACTCACCTGTGAAATGAGTGAGAAGTGAGCAACTATCTCGGCCACTAGGCAAACAAATATTATTTTACACTTTTTTTCCCTAGCTTTTTTACCGCTAGCAAGGAACTTCATCAACCTGGTATTTAAAATAAAGACGCAAACACCTTAAGCGATAAAATGTACACGAGGGTTTTGATAGTGACCGTACATTAGTAATATTCTTTTTGCTTTCGATGTTAGCTCTCCGACCATCTCCAGGTAGCACTGAGAATTTGACTTGGGATATATTCACTGTTCCATTTTTTCGATATTTTACAGCTTTTTTTTTTTTTTTTTTTTTTAAATTTTTTACGGAATAATATCCATGACTGGAGAACGCCATGTGAAAATTACGCCACGCGCACTCACGTTAATTCTTTCTCTTTCTCTTTCACAATGCATTTGTCTGATTCTTTTTATTTATCTTCTTTTTCAGGGGATTTGGTTTTGTTACATTTCGGGATCCGGCTAGCGTAGAGAAAGTTCTAGCCAACGGACCGCATGAACTGGATTCCAAAACGGTAAGTTCGTTCGTTCACCTAGGTGTACTTTCTCCCCCCTTTGATATCATTGCCCATTCACAGCTAAGTTTGGTACAGGGCCACAGAAATGAAGGTGATGGATTTGGCTCGCTTACTAATGCATTTTCGTATCTAAGCTTCGTTTAATCTGGTACAAGGCTAGCTTGCTGTATGACACTTTATTAAACTCGGCTTAGTCCGACACAAGGTCACTATGGTCGGGACGCTTGGAGATCGAACAGTAGCTGGGAAATTAGAATGCTATAGGCGCTCAGCTCGACAGCTTCTTCCGGTGTTGAGTTGGAGACATTATGTCCAATCAGGGCCTGTGAGAAGGTAGTGCAACCGGTGCATTGCACCAGGGCCCTGTGGGACCGGAGAGTTTCTTCAGTGGAGCTATATATCAAAACCTCCGAGTCGATACGCTATGTCATTAATAAAATAGGTCGACTCTATCATTTATCGGTGAGCGAAAATATCATCAGCATCAATGTCCGTCGTTGGACATAGACCTTCCCCAGGATTCGCCATACTTCTCTATCAGGGGCGTCGCGGAGCCAGTACTTACTGAATTTGTCTAGCTCGTCCCTCTATCCAATATTCTGCCGGCCTCGGTTGCGCATGTAATCTCGGGGGACCCATGTCGTGAGTCGCGATGTCCATCGGTTGTCCGCCATTCTTGCAACATGGCCAGCCCATTGCCATTTGAGTTTTTTAATGGATACTATGAGCGAAAATATAGTGTGCTAAAAAGGTTATAGTAGATGAAAATAAGACGGCTCAAGGACGAGGGTGTTTGTGTAGTCAGTGTTGGTGATGGGTCGAAAAAAAAAATTCGATTGCCCGGTAAGATATCGAGCTTGAGCTGTGGAAATTGTAGTGATTCTCTTTCGAGCCAACGTTTAGAGGTTCCCGAACTTCAAGGTAGGATTACCCCCGTTCCAGAGCTATTGAAACCTTCATTACCCATGAGCAAAATTGATAAAATATTTGGGTAAGTAAACAATATATTTTCATTATAAAGAACATTCAAGTACAAAAAATGTGTCGGTGAAGTGGAAACAGACACATGAAATAACAAAAAACTTCAAATTACCCCTCAGGAGTAATAACCCCCTCCTTGGGAATTAAAAGTTTGTAATCCTAATTTGCCTTTGAAATATATTGAGGGCGAGTTACCATGTTGAACCAATTTTTATAAGAGAAGGGGGTAATGTCGATAAAAGAGGATTGTCGACCTAGAAAAAGATTAAAGCACTGAGTAAACGAGAGAAAATATCCTTAAACAAAGGAAAAAATATCAACATATCCCATCACTACCGAAAAAAATGCTTTTTGTTTTATTCAACGATAGTGTGGGAAGGGATTAAAACTGTCCAGGTCCCCTTGTCTTTTGGCACACCATTGGCATCAGGCAATGTCACCCAACCGCTCTTTGTGCAATAGGAAGGTGTAGCCAGGAGGGTCACCCCGACTGAGATTGCTCGAGGGCTGATGGAAATCAGATCTGATTTTATCTTAGATACAAGATTATCTTCACATCATTAATATTATTAGCAGCAGCAGCTATCCTTTTAATTTCGGCGTCACTTTATCATCGTAAAAATAAACAATCCGAAGTAGGTTTCTGTTTCTATTCAATAAGACAGTTTCCTTCAATTTATTTCATGAAACTTGTAATATTTGATTGAAATTTGATAGAATCAAAGAATCTAATTCCTTACATTTTTTTCTACTTATGTAATTTTTTTTAATGCTTGGATTTGAAAGCCAAACTCTGAGCTTAGAATTTTCGGATTCCTTACCTGCTGTGAAATAGACTTGAAGGTGACAAACACCCGAAGTGGCGTGACTCGTTTCACCCTTCGCACAAGACCCGAGAACCAAGTAGAAATGAAAATCTAAGCATACATATATTTTTATCATTGAAATTATTTCGTAAGGATTTTCCATTCCCAGGGTGGTGGGGATTGACCAGAACCATTTATTCATAAAAACATACTTCATACTTATTTTGTGTCATGCATAGCCCTGATCATGAATATTTGTTTTACAAACCTTGAAATATCGTGGGCATTGAGTATTTATTCACTTCTCCACGGAGACAAATGTGGATGGACAAAAATTGTCTAGTTTCCTAGGCACTTCTCCTTGCGATGTCTCTATACCACTCTAGCCACAAATGGTCAACAAAGCCGGAATAACACTCTGGATGAAAATCTTTGAAAGCATGTGTAGAAAAAAGGATGGGGGAAATTGTCAAGGAGAATATCACACGAAGTTTCGCACAAAAACTATCGAATCTTTTACTGGATTCGAACTCAGCCAAATATACTTTCTGATGAAAGTATACATAATGTTTTAATGAAATCTCGTCAAAGCTTTGAGACAGTAACCTGTTCGCCAAATATAGACTATTAACGTCTTCCATGGTCACCAAATAGTCTTAGAGCATTCTCTCGGTAAATTCTCATTTTAGTATCTCGATAAAGGATTTATTTACACGAATTAATTTGAGGTCACTGTAAAGACATTAACGCATCACATACTTATCCACATGTATAAAACTGTATGTATGTCAGTATTGGTGTAGGGGTATAACGAATATCTTTTCCCGGGGATAGGTGTGTATGTTCAATGTGTACTTACTAATGTATACCTAGTTCCCAAAACTCATTTTAATCACTGTGTTTGTTGTCATTTATAGGTTTATATTTTGAAGTTTTTTCTGATGAAACGGCTTTGATTTTTTTTTTTTTTTTTTTTTTTTTTTTTTTGGAGGCGTGCTCTGATTCTGTTCTTTCATGGTCATTTTTTTTATCATAAATGGATCTACACAAATGTGTATATGTTTAGGATTCTTTTTGAAATTGATAAGTACAAATATGTCTTTGAAAAAAAACCAATCTGCTTTCCCTCTTGTTTATGTCCTTTACAAGATAATAATCTACACTTGTAGATGGATAAACAAATCTCTAAGTGTACTTTCTCTCCCGTTTATGGCTTACTTTTTCTTTGAAGAAGGTGGGGTTCATCTCCCAGTGTGTTGAAGCATTTTACGAAGTAATAATTTTTCTTCCACATCTATATTGGACCGGACGTGCAGTGAGTGCTGTCAAGGCCCACCAGAACACTACTCCTGCACCTCGCTGAAAAAAGAAGGGCTGAAATGAATGAAGGAGACTATACGCATTTCCAAACCACCTTAATTAGTGCGCTTGCTCATATCATTTACAGGGCAACTTCCTTACTGCATTCATGAATCTCACACACATACACACACACACACACACATATATATATATCGAATAGGGATAAATGAAATGGCAAGTGTTTTGTGCCGGATTAAAGCAATTGGAGGCCCTAGGCTTGGACTAGCTTCCAGAAGTGGAGTCGGGACCCTTCTGGGAGTCACCGAGAAATTATTGTTGGTTGCAGAAATATTCGATTTATTTTTTTGTTGTGTGTGTTTTGTTAGTTTTTTTTTTAATATTCTCAAAAGAATAATAACGTAACACACCCCTACCTGAATTTTTGATTTGTGCTTTCACATTACTTTTGCGTTGGTACGCTCTTGATTTTATCGTTGGATATGAAATGAAAATTAATGGAAATTTCTTTCTGGTTGGAGGCTGAAGTCTTCCCAGAAGATGAGGACTGCAACCCGATTAACCCAGATCTAAATCCGACTCAGGGTTGAACGACAACTGTCAATAATAATAAGAGATTGTATCGGGCCTAAGTTGAACGTATGTCATCTAGTGTTAAGGTTTATGATGTTCCTGATTTGAACTGATCGTTAATCTAAAGAGAAACTAGAAAGCACTCAGAGCACATACTTCTGCCAACGCCTGCCGCCCTAAATAGAAATTGAATGAAAATAAGGTATTAAAAGGAATAAGAATATTTAGTAACTTCCCTTGAAATCTAAATTTAGCCTTTCCATTTAACTATTCCTTTTTCAACTTCTTTTTCTCTAGAATCATAAAATCTCCCTATCAAAAACAAATTCCCCAATCACTTTCTCCGTAGAACATGATCCACCCTCCCACAAAAATCCTCAGGAATTCATTGAGAACTTATGGAGATATCGTGTGGGCAGACAGATGGACACAAGTGAATTATATATACCTCTTCCAACTTGATTGGCAGACGTAAATTAAATATTGTAACCTCGTCTGAGATGGAATAGTTTCGAAATGAACTTTGATTCATAAGCTTTATTCTCGATTTCCCGTGAACTTCGAGCAGGGATTGTTGTTTAATTAATGCATGTGTTGCAGTCACTTGTGTGTAATCTATCCTTGTATATCATATCTCCGAAACGTGTTAAAATATTGGAAATTCTTTCCTGGGTTCTTTTTTTTTCTTTGTACTGGGCCAGTGATTGTTATATATATTATCCTGGCGGTGGTTAGATTATCATAGATAGATTAACAACAATAACAAGTTGTGTTCGTTTCAAAGCTATATCCGAAAAGTCTATTATCATAATTAAAATTGCGTCGTGTTTATGATACCACCACCTCGGGGAAAACATGTTTGTGATTTCAAGAAACATCAAAAAATTTTCGCAACTTTTCTATTCAATTTCTAAAATTACAATGTTCGTCTAAGTCTCAGTCTTGTAGTGGGGGGTGGGGACAAATTACGAGAAGCGAAAAAAAGATATCATTTATTAACAGTAAAAAAAAAGCTTTAATTATTGAATAATCTTGACTCTAAATAATTGAATTTATCATAACCAACCTCTGTATGAAGGCTTTTGTTATATTACATTTCCTTTGTTTCTCGTATTTCACCAGAACCTGTCTTGCAGTCTTTCTTTTTGTTTTTTTTTGTCTTGAATATGTATTTTTTGTGCAAAATCTATAAAGCTCTTTGTTTGTTTTTTTTTCTTTTTAGGTTGATCCAAAGGTTGCTTTTCCGAGGAAAGCCCAACCTAAGGTAAATAAAGCTTTATATATGCATATATGTATATTTCTGTGTGCGTGTGTATGTTTGGGTACTTGGAATTCACTTCATATCAGAGATATAAGATGGGTGGAAAGGGGGGAAAAAAACAAGTCTTTGCTCTCCCAACCCCTTCTTACGTACTTATACTTCACAACATTTCGAACAATCTTAACCCTTAATAATCTGATGGATTTTCAAAAAATGAATGGACCAATATAAAGTAGGAAAATATCATATTTTTTCTCTCTGATATCCTTCCTTCCTCACATCCTTCCTCACTCTCGGACTTGGTATTAGCTTCTTCTCTATTAAACTCTAACCCTAACTTATGACGAACTCTGGATAAAAAGAATAACGAAGAAATATTGAAAAAAAATATCTTTACCAAACCAATCCCACTGGCTTCAAAACGAAAAAACTGGACGAATTTTTCTTTTAAACTGTTGAAGAACTTGGAAAATATTCTTTGAGTACTCTCTTGTTGGACGGAATAATAATTTGTAACGAACCTCTCCAGGGATTACGATTATCTCATGAAGTTGGGGTTGGGGGAACTGGATTTTGCTTGGAGAGAGACATCACGAAATCATTGAAGATGATACGAGAACGAACTGATAATCGTAACATTAAGATTATTTATTTCGTACAAAATGGACTGGATTTCGGTATTGAGCTCGGCACGCGATAATATAAAAACATTTTTATGATGGAAGCTGTTGGAAAAAAATTTCTGGACTTTTTTGATCCTCAGTGTTAAATTCATTTTTCTCCTGAGCATTCCCGTGTAAAAATTGAATAAATGAACACCTCTTTGTTTTGTTCTATTAAGGAAAATATTTGAGGATGTCTTCAGATTGAGACTTATTTCTCTTCATTGGAACGAGACTTATCTGGAAAATAGGCTTTGGAGAGGAGTTGACCTGACAAAAAACCGCACTGTTGCGAATAAATGAACAAAACGATTTAGAAGAAAAAACGGGAAAATAAGATTTTTTTTCCCCCATATACCACAATTCTTTCATTTAAAAGGGAAACTATAGATGGTTATGGGATGAGGGTAGAGAATAAAGAATGGGAAGTGTGTGTGTGTGTGTGTGTATTTTTTGCTTTTTATTGTTTGTTTGTTTGTTTTTGTTTGTTTCTTCTTCACTGAAAAGAAAAAAAAAGTTGGGTTTTTTTTTTCTAACTCTTGCTTTCATTCTGAATCCTAACGCCACTCGAGGTTGTTACCCTTGACAACAGGCTCCGGCTATTTTTAGAAGCATAATGAGGGAGAGTCCATTCTAGTAAGGGATGGAGAAGAAGTGGGAACAGGTTCTCTCTCTTTTATTTATATATATATATATATATATATATATATATATATATAATATATATATATATGTGTGTGTGTGTGTTGTGATCCCATCGCCTAACTATGATAGTAATTTCTTACAAAACGTCCATAAATAGTGAGTGGGGATATGAATAAGTCTTAACTTGACTCCAACGAAGTATTGTTTCGAGTTTTTTTTTTCTATTTTATCTCTTGAGGTCGTTAACTCATTGTAAATTTGCTAACAAATATACGTCTTATTATAGTACACAGTATACTCTTACGTCACAAAAAAGATTGAAAATAGCGTATGATATAATAGTTCTTTCTGTAAGAATTGTCCGATTTCTCAAGGCGTTTCTCTCTCTCAGCCGTCGCCTCTTTTTTTCTCTCTTACTCACTCGCACTCTCTCTTTCTCTCTCTCTCTCTCTCTCTCTGTCGAAGCAATTACGTTTCTCCAGGGCATGTGATAATATTTGTCTTTCCAATCGTTAGAGAATTTTTCATTCAGTCATTTCATCCTTTCCATCTCATGTGGTGAGGATTTCTCCATTGATGTACAGTAGTTTCTCTCTCCGTCATGTGATTCAACGGACCACACTAACGATCTCCCTCTCTCTCTCTTTCTCTCTTTTAATCATCCACTTTCTTTCGTTTTTGCACTTTCCACTCGCACAATTTGTGTGTGTGTGATAATCAAAATGTCGTTTTCATTATTCATTTCTCTTGAATTTCTAATATAAAAGACTCTCTCCCCTACCACCTCTCTCTCTTCTTTCTCTCCAGCTCTCCTTCTCTTTCTCTATTTTTCTACCCCCGGTCCCTCATCTTCCCCTCTATTTTTCTACCACCGGTCCCCCAACTCTCCCCTCTCGCTTTCTACCACCGGCTCCCCTCTCGCTTTCTGCCAGCGGCTCCCCTCTCTCGCTTTCTGCCACCGGCTCCCCTCTCTCGCTTTCTGCCACCGGCTCCCCTCTCTCGCTTTCTGCCACCGGCTCCCCTCTCTCGCTTTCTGCCAGCGGCTCCCCTCTCTCGCTTTCTGCCAGCGGCTCCCCTCTCTCGCTTTCTGCCAGCGGCTCCCCTCTCTCGCTTTCTACCACCGGCTCCCCTCTCTCTCTTTCTACCACCGGCTCCCCTCTCTCTCTTTCTACCACCGGCTCCCCTCTCTCTCTTTCTACCACCGGCTCCCCTCTCTCTCTTTCTACCACCGGCTCCCCTCTCTCTCTTTCTACCACCGGCTCCCCTCTCTCTCTTTCTACCACCGGCTCCCCTCTCTCTCTTTCTACCACCGGCTCCCCTCTCTCTCTTTCTACCACCGGCTCCCCTCTCTCTCTTTCTACCACCGGCTCCCCAACTGGTTCTTTCACTCTCTCTCTCTCTCTCTTCCCCGCCCCGCATACTGGTCCTTACAATCACTCTCTCTCTCTCTCTTCCCCCCCTTACTGGTCCTTTCACTCACCCTCTCTCTCTCTCTCTCTCTTTCCCCCTGCATACTGGTCCTTTCACTCACCCTCTCTCTCTCTCTCTCTCTCTCTTTCCCCGCCCCGCATACTGGTCCTTTCACTCACCCTCTCTCTCTCTCTCTCTTTCCCCGCCCCGCATACTGGTCCTTTCACTCACTCTCTCTCTCTCTCTCTCTCCCCTGCATACTGGTCCTTTCACTCACTCTCTCTCTCTCTCCCCTGCATACTGGTCCTTTCACTCACTCTCTCTCTCTCTCTCTCTCTCTCTCTCTCCCCTGCATACTGGTCCTTTCACTCACTCTCTCTCTCTCTCTCCCCTGCATACTGGTCCTTTCACTCATTCTCTCTCTCTCTCTCTCTCTCCCCTGCATACTGGTCCTTTCACTCACTCTCTCTCTCTCCCTCCCCTGCATACTGGTCCTTTCACTCACTCTCTCTCTCTCCCTCCCCTGCATACTGGTCCTTTCACTCACTCTCTCTCTCTCTCTCTCCCCCCTGCATACTGGTCCTTTCACTCTCTCTCTCTCTCTCTCCTGTATACTGGTCCTTTCACTCTCTCTCTCTCTCTCTCTCTCCCCTGCATACTGGTCCTTTCACTCACTCTCCCCCCCCTGCATACTGGTCCTTTCACTCACTCTCCCCCCCCTGCATACTGGTCCTTTCACTCACACTCTCTCTCTCTCTCTCCCCTGCATACTGGTCCTTCCACTCTCTCTCTCTCCTTCCATCGGTCCTTTTCTCTCAATCTGGATTCCTCTTTTAGACTAAAAAAAAGTTCGATTAATTAACGAATCTAAACTGTCTCGTCTCCTGAAAAAAGAACTCTTTTATTTTGTTTGGTTTTTTTTTTCGGGGGGGGGGGGGCAGTTCACTTTTTATTCAGTTGATTCTTATGTAGCAACATGTTCTTCTCCCTCATTGTTCTATTTTCTTTCCTTTCCTCTCCCTGTCGAAAATCTCTCTGGTTGCCCGTTCTGCCTTCTATTCATACGTGTTCTCCTCCATTTTGAAGATTCCATGTTGGATCCATTGCTATCCCGATGGGAGTATCTCTAGCAGCAGTTTTACTGCCGTCCCCCTTCACGACGGCTGCAACTACTGGCTCCATCGTCTTCCTCTTTTTCCTTTCTTGTTGGCTTTCCAACATTTGATGCTGCTGCTGCTGTCCCGTCCCACCTCACTCGTGGATTCTTTGAAATTATCTCAATCTCTTTCTCTCTCAGATGTATACCTTTGGGTATGGCTAATTTTACGGATATTCAAATGTACTATTGACCACCGATTGAGTTCGGGACAAAAAAGCCATTGTTGAGGGACGAAACGTTTTTATGATAGAATAATAGTCCTTTGTCTCAGATACTCTTTTCTTAGTCATCTAATCACTCTCACACACTCTCCCTCTCCAGTGTGTGTGTGTGTGTCTCTCTCTCTCCAGTGTGTTAGTGTGTGTGAGTGTGTGTGTGTCTCTCTCTCTCTCTCTGTCCAGTGTGTTACTGTGTGTGTGTGTCTTTCTCTCTCCGGTGTGTGTCTTTTTTTCTCCAGTGTGTTACAGTGTGTGTGTGTGTGTCTTTCTTTCTCTCTCGAGTGTGTTACAGTGTGTGTGTGTGTGTCTTTCTTTCTCTCTCGAGTGTGTTACAGTGTGTGTGTGTGTGTGTCTTTCTTTCTCTCTCGAGTGTGTTACAGTGTGTGTGTGTGTGTGTCTTTCTTTCTCTCTCGAGTGTGTTACAGTGTGTGTGTGTGTCTTTCTTTCTCTCTCGAGTGTGTTACAGTGTGTGTGTGTCTCTCTTTCTCTTTCTCTTTCTCTCCAGTGTGTTGGTGTGTGTGTCTCCCTCTGTTTCTCTCTCTCTCTTCAGTGTGTTGGTTTGTGTGTCTCTGTCTGTCTCTCTCTCCAGTGTGTTGGTGTGTCTCTCTCTTTGCCCAGTGTGTGTGTCTCTTTCTCTCACTCAGCCCAGTGTATGTGTGTGTGTGTCTCTCTCTCTAGTTTGAGAATCTCTCTCTCTCTCTCTCTCTCTCTCTCTCTCTCTCTCTCTCTCTCTCTCTCTCTCTCTCTCTCTCTCTCTCTCTCTCTCTCTCTCTCTCTCTCTCTCTCTAGTGTGCGTGTGTCGCACACAGAGAATGAAAGAGAAAAATGTCCTGAGTTATTGGCATAACATATACCCTTATGACTTGTTGCAGGGGGCACTATAACCATCAACCGACCCAACCACGCTTCACAGTGCATCATTTATTCTAACTTAGATAGCCATCTGTTACCATTCCATTGTAATCGTTTGTTAAAATTCTTGACCTCCAACAATCAAGATCTATCGAGTCTTTCAAAATAATTAAAATCAAATGAATTAGTCTTGCTTCTAATTGTGGAGTTCGAAACCCAAGAGTCCGCACAATCAAATGAGTAAGGAAATAAGAAGACCATGAAGTTCTGAGAAAAATGTTGTTGTTTTGAGAGATACAATTTAACATTTTTATGTGAATGATAGTTTATTGAGAAAGATGTATTCCTCATAAGTATTCGAACCTGTTTTATTGCTTAAGATTGCAAGGTGCATTGGAGATCTGAACGGGAATCCAAATTGACTTGTTTGGCAATTCTTCCAAATAACAATGTGAGTCATCTTTTCAGTCTACTTGATCCAAACACGTTTGGGTTTCTTTTCAACAATTTGATCCTTTCCTCCCGAAGTTCACATTAAGAACCACATCATGACTAAAATATGCCTTGAGTTGATTGCAATAAAATTTGGTTTTTGCTTAATGTTCCAGTTTTTTATTCTCAAAACTTAGTGATTAGTAGCAAAACGTCTTTGTTCAAACACATATGACTAACTCTCTCATTCATATATATATATATATATATATATATATATATATGCTTTGAAATCTCAAATCTAAGCTGTTTCTCTTCTAAATATTCACTTACATTAGTCAATCTCTGCTGTTGAGGTTTTGTCATGTGTGAATGGTGTGGGTGTAATAAGGTTGGAAATATTTACTCAGGAAGAAAATTATTCCATGCGTATGCCTTTCGGGTTGTAAACTAGTGCATGTTTGTTTTTTATCTTAATTAAAAACAAAAAAAATATTGCATAAGATAAATTTGGCTTTTTACCAGGCTACTATTAGCTCGGTAAATACTTGCAACTGGTTATAAACCCTCTTCAGTTCGTTTAAATCAAAACTAGAGTCATCTGCCCCTAGTTAGGTTGCATGTTCTGAAGGTTGCTTTATTATATGTGAGGAAGACACGAAATTGTAAGAAAGAAAACTCATTTCCAGCAGATGAAACACTTCTGATAAGGCCGTGTATCATAACTTGTTATATTTAATCTTGCCTGCAGCCTCGGTTGTCTCCCTTGATTAATTAACCCTTCTATGCCTGTGGCAGTAAACATGCTTCAGTCAACTCTTGCTCTGATAATCTGACCCATCCTTATGCATTTTTTTTCTCTTTATTCTGCGAGATTCATTTGATTAACTCTTAGAGAAGACTTTTTAATAAAATATACATGCTCCAAAACCTCACCCATTGGACAAATCTGTATTTACATAGAGACATTTGATAAGCATAGCTTAGTCTGAGGAATAGGATGATGTGCCAATCTTCCAAACGGGGAGGAATTAACAGCTTCAAAATAAATATAGAACCTAAATCCCACCTTTTATCTGATTTTAAATTATGAATGAAATATATCCTACACAGAGGATTTTTTTTTCTAGTACATATTAATAGTATCATTGTGAAATGAGTTTAACTGTGTCTGTTTTGAATATCGATGGAGAGAGGGATAGGCACATAGATATATGTTAAGAGAGGGACATATAATGTCCATCATGATTATGCGTTGAAACTGGACGCTAGGGATAATTGACGGGGGTGTTTTTGATTCATCAACCGATCCCACCAACTTTTTGTATATTGTGGGGCTTCGAAACAAATGAACAGTAACAAGTATTCAGTGTTCCTTGCTCTTTGTTGGATGAGCCCACTCTGTTTTCTTAGCGTCAAGTCTGTAAATATCCTACAAGGTTGATTGCAAGAAGATCGAATGATGAGAGAGGATAACATCCATTTAATTCTCGTATATCAAAGTTGGTTATAACAGTAAGAACATCTGTATCTGTGCTAGTTGAACATGAGCAATCTCAGTTTGATTTTCAATACCTTCACATTACCCAGCACCTCCACTCGGGTGTATTCACTTCCCAAATGCAGAGGGTGTGTGGAATAGTAAGTTAGTGTTGAGCCATCTTTCCTGTACTGGCTGCTTTGAAAGCGAACTGAGCTTGAACACTTAACAGCATAATCATCTACTGTGCCACTACATAATCATTAAAGCGAATGGATGTTCGGCCATATTTGTTTAATAAATCCTAACATTGATGTCGATTGTTACATGAACAAGTTCACGTATGTAACCCGGACCAACGCAATCATCAGACCAACTAAGAGCTTCCAAGGACGCAGTACTGATCTTTCGGGAGAAAAGCAATCGAGGGTGCAAAACTTGAGTCTTGCCTACAGTGCAAGGAACCCTCGCGCTGGTCCTGTGTTAACTTTTTTATGATGATACGCTCATTTTTTTGAAAATTGAAGCTATTCTAGACTTGCTTTCCATCTCTCCACATACACAGAACCGTGAAGAACGAAATCAGTTAAGGAAAGCCATGTCAACTTTTTGGACTCTAATTCTTCTTTTGAAGTTGAAAAACCTCTTCTGGCAGTGGGATGGTATTTTGTGTTCCTTGTCCCACCGGAATTGCAATTGCCATGTACTCTGTAACCTCAACCCCTCCAGTCATATGCCTAATCTTCATTCATTTAAACTACTTGAGGTGAGGGGAGTCTTACAGTGTATCCTTTAAATAACGTAACATCTCACCAACACAAAGGGCTGGTTTTCCCATCCACTAACTTCATAGAATTTTCCGAAGTGGTGTAGGCTAGCTTTATTATTCAACACTGTAAACTGCTACATTTTTTTTACATGATTCTCCTACTTTCTTTATATCATGGTGTGTTATATATATATATATATATATATGAGAGAGAGAGAGAGAGAGAGATCCCACTGATTTACGCCATTTTTCCTTTTGAATAAAATAAAAAAAAGATGAGCAAAATAAAGTTCAGCGTTTTGCAACGAACCGTTATGTAGGAAACGCGAGCACCTTTCTCCTACACTTCAGTCTCCTGTACTTTTCAGCCCAACATATTCGATGATCACCATTTTAGGGTCTGGGAATGCTTTAAAACTTTCTTATTTTTTATTGAAGGAGAAAATGCTATTCGCCATGTTTTTTAGCTTCTGCTGTTGACTATATTTTGTGTACACATATTAATGTGCTGTGCGTCTTTTGTCACTGTTACCAAAATAAACATTTAAATGGTGGCCACCTTTTAACCTTTGCTGCAAATATTAAAGGTTTTCTCTTCCAACTGAAGCCATTTTATCTGTTATTAGTTAGGGTTTCTTTGTTTTTGTCTTGTTATGTTTTGCTGTAATTCTTTTTTTTAATTCTCTAGAAGAGTGCAAGTTCCAAATGTAGATTATGATAATCAGTTCTACGCATCTGAAAGATAACTCAAAAACAGTTTGACTGCTCCCTGGGAAAACTTGAGGCACACGAATGCACAAGTGATTGAGTTTAATATACCAATCCTAGTTAATTTTGTCGTTATATCTTGGCTAATGCATCCGTTGGTCTTCATCGGTTATCTAATCCAATAGAGAGGGGAGTTCTTTCTGTAAATAGTCATAAAAGCAGTTGAAATGGTTCAAAAATGACTAAACTATGGGGGGGAGGTCTGGTTTGTCACTCAAAAGATGCCGTCGCGTGAGCAATGTCTTTTGGTAGTATGCCGTGTTGAGAATGATCAAAAACAAAAGAACCTTCTTTCGGACGTAATTTTGAATTTTCAACCCTTTAGCAAGGCATGCATACTTGGTTTTTAAGCTCGTCCGGCTATGTTGGAAGTTTTGATGACTGTTTGGTTGACAGTTTTTCAATAGGGGTGAGGATATCTACTTGTATTAGTGATGGTTGTATGGGACCAATAATCCTGTATCGAACTGCAGTCAGCTCATCAGTCAATAAAACAGATTCGTAAGCTTTCTTCTATCGTTTTGGTACCATTTATGAAGGTTGAGTTCACAAATTGATCATTACTTTGATCCTGGGTGTTGACCATGATTCACACTTGACTCTGTCCAACTTTTATCCAAACTATGGGGTTCATCATGTTCATTGCTTATCTTCCCCCCTACCAGATCCCTCCCCATCAACTGCATCCTCCCGCGCCGTTTTCAATGTCCTGACCCCCTGCTCTGTCGACCTTTCCCCCCTTTTAAGTGCATGAACACATTTTATCCTTGCAGGAAATTTATCCACAGTGGCAGCAAAACTTTCACCTTTTTTTCTTTTATGTGTGTTTTCATTCTATTCCTTTTCCTGAAACTTCCTCACACACATTCCGTCTGTCTTTTTATTTCCTTTTTCTTTCTGAATTTAGATTTACACCCCTACCACTAACCCACCTTGATTCTTTGACCTTTGCAGAAAGGCTCGAAAGATATTTCCCAAACTGCCTCTCTCTCTTTATATATATATATATGTATATATATATATATATATATATATATATATATATCTTGCTGTTTAGAATACTAGTGCTTAATGGATTTCCTACCTCGGTCGGACAAACAAGATGGCTGGACACCTGAAAAAGAAAAATAGATCCCAGTTTCTCAAAAAAAAAACTCGTTTCAGTTGCATCATTGCATTCAACCTTCTGACAGGCCCTTCACTCCACCCTAATGTGCCATCTTCACTACCTTGACTTCTCTTCATCTTTCTCTCCATCCATATTATCTGTTGAAAACGAAAACCAACATTTACACTGTTCTTTCCCCTCTCCCTGAACTTCCGAACTATTTCTGAGGCTGAATATTTCTATTTCCATTAGTTTTCTGATTTTTATTTTCCAATTGATTTAGAATTCACAATCTCTAAACATAATTTGAAAAAAAAAAGCTTCTTATGGAGAAATCTGGCTTTACTTTAGTTGCATCATGAACATTAATGAGTAAATATTTAAACAGCTCGACTCTATCTGGCATAAACCTACAATTACAAAGCACTCCATTAGGATGGACACTCTACTCTATTGGTTTTTTCTCTTATCAGCCTTTGAGATTCGTTGTTGGGCGTAGGCCTTTCTCCGAATAAGTGTAAAACATGGGGTTACATAGTTCCATCCAAGCTGTGTGCGAGTACGCGTTTTGCAACCAGGGCACACCAAGGGAGTCAATGTGCGCACACAAGATTTCGAATTCTGTATATAGCTTTCTGGGTTTCTATTGAAAAAATATTGATTCCTTTTGTGGATTCCAAAAGTGCACACATACATTTGTCACAGAAAAAATTGTGCAACATAAGGATTTTTTGCACACCCTGACTTGAAGAAAAAATTGATAGGTTTTACTCTGCCAGGCTGGCTCATT
Source organism: Thysanoteuthis rhombus (assembly GCA_963457665.1). Classification (NCBI taxonomy): domain Eukaryota; kingdom Metazoa; phylum Mollusca; class Cephalopoda; order Oegopsida; family Thysanoteuthidae; genus Thysanoteuthis; species Thysanoteuthis major. Next base: position 37,876,699 of record OY735223.1, on the reverse strand, counting down.
ACGCGTTGGCATGGAGGAAAATATGAATACATGCATTTCCCAAGGGCATTAGTGGGAAATGAAAGTAAACTGGGTCGGCCAGAGTTTGAATCGGCTCGCTGATTCCATCCCCATGCGGTTAACTATTAAATAGTTATCAATAATTACAATGCAAGAATTAAAAAAAGCAAAGTTGGTATTGCAGAGATCGAAAGAGATAGTAGAATAGGTAACAATACATGATTTTGCGAGGTGCGGAGAATTTTTTATGAGAAACAAGAAAAATGAGTAGATGAGAATTCTTCTATTGAAAGTGAGAAAGAAATGGGGAAAACAAGATAAAAAGAATCGAATCAATTCTTATTCAATTATTGAGTATTGATGCTGTAAATATAAATGAAATGAGTTGATTAATAATCGGTAAGTGGGTGGAGACAAGGCAGGGAAAAGTGTGCCATATAAATATGTATCTACATTATTCATATATATATATATATATATATATATATAACCTCTCTCTCTCTCTCTTGTTCAAAGGCATAGATTCATTTAAAAATGAGCTGCACTTTGAAATATAAATGTATGCACTTATGCCTGATAGGTAATTGGGTTCTTGAGCAAAAGACTTCAAAACGCTGGTATTTCAAGACGGACAAACCCTCCCCCATTGGAAAGTTAGTGCGTTATAAAGAAAGGGTTAAACTTGGAAAATATTCGTCGGTGCCTGTGAACCTTCATTGAAGTCCAACAAAAGGAAAGAAAAACGTTAGATGTTTTGAAAGCTGCCTATTATTGTCATCTATTTTATCTATACAAACACAAAACGTATATTTCCTAATCTTTTATGAATGGTCTATAATTTGATGTAGGCGTGCGGAATGGATATTGTAAGACTGATATTCCACTCTAAATATTATATTAATACTAACTGCGTATGTGTTATCGAGCCATTTTCCCAATGTATCTCTATATTATAAAACTCCACCCAACAACCCGCCCCTTCATTTGAATAAATCATTATGATCTCAAGAGTGCAACTAAACAAATAAGTTTTGCAAGTGCTTTTTTTTTAATCGCTAAGGGAGGCGCAGATGTTTGTTTTTATTTTCTCTCCAAAGAAAGTAAAAAAATGACATATGCTGGAATGATTTGAATAGTGCGGGTCTTGATGTAGTACGGCCAGGATATTACTGTATGAATTAACGTAACTAAGTATAAGCTGAATTAGAGATTAGATTATGACAAGACATTGAACAGCGCAGTTGCAAACTGCACAGTTTCTGTACGAAATAAACGCATTATACATCTATATCTGTATTGAATCTTCTTTTCCAAGTTGTCTAGCGGGATGGGGTGCACGGTTTTTTTATAAACGTATCTGCTCCGGGGGTCGTATGACGCCAAAAAATATTTTCTTTTGGGGGTCTGATGTAGACCTACAAGAGCGAATGTAACATTCGGCTTCAAAAACGCGCAGCAAGTTTTGTTTATTGTCGGTCAGCGTCTTCTACCCCAGAGATCACTGAATATATCTGCTTAAAGAAGAAAATATTATCCCCACAGAGAGTGTGCTTGAAGTTTAATAAGAGGTGAGAAATAGTCCTCTTTTAAGTTTCATTTGGCCTTTATGCAAAAGAAAAGACGATGAAAAAATGACATTTAAGGTTTACTGGTTCACCAATATCCTGATTTAATGTAATTTATGTCCCACTCTACTTACTTCGTTATCAGAGGGAGGTGAAACAGCTTTTATCTAGATGAATTCTTATTGAAAGAAATATCGCATATTTGAAATACGGTAGGTTTGCATACAATGAAAAAAAAATCTCTGAAAGAAATTCGTATTTTTATGAATTACAAAATTGCTACACTGTTCGTTCAGTGTAACACTAGTCAACACTCCGAACGCAAAAGCAAACCAAGTGTGACTGTCTGACTGATTACTTTCTTCTGTACGCGCCAATAAAGCAACGAGATGGTTCTGTATAGGGGTGGCTCAAATTTGAGCGGGAAAATTCCGGGGACAGGTCAAAAGGGGGAAATTTTGTAATACGCGATTTTGGCTGTGAAGCTGAAGCAATAATACGCTCCGTTATAACGCGGTTTTGTTCACACAGGAAATGTGAAAGGAGGTATCGATGTATTTACTTCAGGCATTATGAAAGCATGAATATCAAGATGGTGCGTCAATTGTAAGGAATCATTGCGAACTAAGGAGGTTACCGTAAATATTGTGGTGGACCAGAAAAGTGGTTTATCGACGTTGTCTTACATAGAACATAAGCAGAGGGGACTCTCTAACCAGGGTTTTTTTACCAATTGAAGAGATGTGCGGGCTGGCGTGAAGGTTATCAGTATAAAAAACGAAATCGGCGAACAGTTTAAATTTCAATTCACACTAACACATTTCATGGTTAACTTCTCTTTATCACATCGCTGGATATCCTGATTACATCTCGTTACTGACGTGCTACGATGGTTTTTTTTTTCTCCGTTTGTCAGTATTGACTAGTCCCAAAAAATGAAAAATTGTTGCAGAGAAACTCCCTGTATATGTCGGCCGATAAGGCAACATTCAGATAAGACACAACCTTAATTTCTGTCTGAATTTTGTGGTTTTAGTTCATATTGGCGGTATAAGACGACCCCGAACGATCAAACCGTACTGAACGATCTCGGCAATATGCCGATGCAATGAATTAGATTACTTGAATGTATTACCAGTAATAAAGTACTACCTGTTGATCGTTTGACTCGTCCAATATGTTATCAGTGAAGCATAAAATATGATAAATAACATATGTAGACTGTCATCTGTAGTAGTAGTAATTTAAGCAAGGTCGATGGCAGATTTGTTTGCTTACCGTACATGTCGTGTTGACTGAGTTGGTGGGTGTGGTTGGTAGGTGGGTGAAGCACCGTCGCAAACTGATTCACGGTTCAGTCTGTTTGGTAGCTTCTACCTTAATCAGTTGAAAGTTTGTTCCTGTTTTCCTTTAATTGAATTCTTATCATGGAGCCATCAGGAAAAGGAAGTTTTATCTTTATAGAAATGTAAATACTTTCAATGTCCAAATATTTCATGGATTTCAATAAAACTAGAGAAGTGATTTTATCGACTTGAATAATATTTGCACTATTTTTTTCTTATCCTTTTCGTGAATTCATTCATGAAAAAAAACGTATTATTGATTTAAAAGTCCGATTTGTTGATTTTCGTTTGTTAACTGCACAAAAAGGATTAGGATTCTAGAATCCCCCACTGAAATGAAGAACTCAGGCCTAGGAAAGATCTCCCCAATCAGGGTACCATGATTTAGAATGTATATAGCAACTGATTGGTACATTCTGTCCAGTGAAGGACTCCGCCCGCGTGTTGTCTTGTGCGCGACGTCATAACAAGCAAATTTAACGACGCTGGGATTTGAAAATCGATTGTCAAAAAACAATATCAATTATTTATAATTACGGCCTTCATCTCCAACCATCAAGGCTTTGGGTCTTGAAATTAGCTAAGCGAACAGCAGAAATCATGGACAGTTTTTGCATTCATTATCCATTGGTCTACATACTATCGAGGAAACAATAATGGTTGAGTAATTGAAAAGAAATAAAAACATCCATTGTGGTCTTTAATCAAATTTGTAATAATGAAGGCTTACTGTCTAGACAGAGAGAGACAGAAACACACACACGCACACACATTGTAGAATGGAGTCGGTGAGCTGTTAGAATTTTGGCTGAAGTTGTTTGCTTACTTCGTACTAATGTTGTTGGGAAAGGCATGAATCTGCATCTCCTTACGCTGTCTAATCGGTGGGCCTTTAGTCAAATGTTTCGTTACTTGCATGCCACGATACTTGGGTGAGGAAAGTCTGTAAACCACTCTCCAATCGCTTCATCATCAACACAGGCAGTGGCAACGAAGGGCTTGAACTAGAACCGCTCGTACAAGGGCTTATTGCAGGCAAGGAGCATCCTTCAGGCTGATTCAGTCAGACTCCGCCCCCACCCCCATCCCCACCCCAAGCTCGCTGATGACGGAATGGAATTGGCGGGTGAGGCTCTGTTTTTCTAGTGTTGTCGTTTTTTGTCTTAATTCATTTTATTACGGGTTTGGTGTTAGCTCTTGAAGATGATCTTTCTATTACGCTGTCGTTTTTGACGACGAGGGCGGGAAACTTTTTCTTCTTTCTTCTTCTTTCTTCCTTTAACGACATGTCTGCGAAGATGCATTTGCAGTCTCTGTCATAGTGCATGCACACTCTACTCTCCCCTCCTACCGAAATCTCCCTATCACCCCCACCCCCCATCTTTGGCATCGGGCGGTGTGACAGGGTGTGGCTGGGGCTGTGAGAAAGTAAACCGACACGTTATCTCCCTCTCCCGTCCTTGCCCCCTACTGTGTCTGGTTCTCACCCACCGCTTCGTTCTTCATCTCGAAATCGTTTCGTCTAAGGTGCAAATCAATGAAACTTCATCCTTCCTGCTCGCTAATGAAAATGATGACACCGCGAAAGTTGGAGGTGGGTGAACAGGGTGGTGCCTTGGGTGTAAGCAGGTTTTAGAGAGAGAGAGGGAGAGAGATGCGCTCGTCTGGGGTTGGTGCGCGTCATATATTCATCTCTTCCATTCCCCCACCCTGTCGTGGCTTTACCACCACCCCCTCGTCTAATACGTGTAGGTGTCGCACTGTAAAAAGAACCACCGCCTTTCGTCATCGCCCCAACCACGGCTGTCGTTTTTCATTTTTCACAACGACTCCGTGACAGGCTATTCCCCCAAATGAGCAGATTAGAAAAAGTCAGGTGTGTGTCTGTCTGTAACCTCCTTAATTTCAGGACACACCTATTCAGCCATTTTCTACCATGGAATTGGACATATACGATGATATATCTACGTTTTAACCCTTCGAACACGTATTTCACAGGCTTATCGAGAAAAGTCCTTTGGTGTGATACAAATTTTCTAATTTTTTTTTAACCAATATACTAATATATAGGCTTAAAAATCGAATGTTCTACCCTCACCCTCTCTTGCAAAGGAGATATTTTTAGTAAAATAGTTACCTTTAAGTTGATGGGTCCATTTTTGCGGACAGAAAGAAATCACGATGTTCATTATATTGACATTTTTTTTTAAACGTATAGATTTTTTGGTGCCTCTGGGGAAAATGTTGGTAGTCGCTGACAACTTGTCACATAAGCGGACATGTTTATTTTTTATGCGTTTCTCATGCACGTTAGATTCTGTCAATAACCTGAAATTAGTCTGGCACAAGGCTGTGCCAGTTTTAGCAATTATTGTTTTACTATGGCACAAAGCATTGAACTCTATACTCGAGCTTATTAGGTGCCAGTGATCGGTGTTCTAGCCCAGTTATAAGCCAGGATTTTGAATATGGATTTATTTTTAAAGCAAGCCTTCCGCATCTAGAAAAGTTGGCGCAACACAGTCTTCCCATTTTCGATTGGCTTTGTACAAGTCAGGGTGAAATTTCAGTGCGACGAATTCTTTTGGTCAGGCCCGTACGAGGCTGGTAATAGGCCCCTCAGATTTGTAGCCCCTTGCAAACTGGTCCACTTTGCCCCACTCTCTCTCTTCTGACTCACATAGGATACACGCACTTCGAAATCTTCGATCATTTTTCTCTTTCCTGATTTCATGTCATTAGCTTTCTTGCCCGGGGACCCCATCGACTAATATAAAAGGAAAGTAAAGGAAAAAGATTAGGCAGTGCTCACAATTAAGGTGTCCTGTCCTGTCCTGTGTTTCTTTTGTCAACCAGCTTGACAAACAGGGGCGTAGCTGAGGGTCGATTTTCGATGGTACCAGCCCCCCACCCCAAGAGAGGTACCAAAAGCTTATGAATAGTAATTAACCTACTGCATATCTTCTAATATTGAGCGATAAAAAACACTGAAAGTTGGGGCGGCACCTCTAGGGGCAAAGCCCCCCCCCCCCGGTCTCCAAATTTCCCATTACGCCCCTTGTTGATAAAATCAGGTTTTCAAATGATGATTTTCAAGCTACCCAGGTTCATCCTTCTTTTAAAATTGGTGGAACACAATCTTCTACAGTCTGCCGCGCCAGTTTTAGTAATCATTGTTTTACAATGGCACAAGGCCTTGAAAATCAGCCTTCGAGATACTATCTTTGACGTGGGCTCGAATATCGACTTCTCTAGCCAACAATCCGTAGATGTCATTTTTGTTCAGGCTTTTTTACTACTTGCATTCACGCAATCTGTTGTGCTTCGATGATCGGGGAAAGGGGATTGTCAATGATCAGTAATTAAGAGAAGAGTTATCAACAGATGAATGCGATTATAAGTATAATTGACTTTATAGCTTTATTCAAAATGTGCGTTCATCTCCGCTGTCTGGCTTGAGAGCACTGCTCCATTGCATCTAAAGTAATTTTTTTTTCACCGAGTCAGCATTAAATAAGCATCTTCATGTCAAGACTTCTATTAATTATAAATAGGTGATTTATTTTTATTCAATTTAAATTTTGAAAAGGTGTTTTTGTTTCTTGTTTTTTTTTGTTTGTTTGTTTGTTGTTGTTTTTTTCACTGTGAAAATTCCTCTTCAAGAAACTTGGTTAATGCCTTCATAGATCGCGTACGAAATTTGAGATAAGCTATTTATTGACACGGCTATAAAATGCGGTAACTCTCGGATTCTTCGAAAAATGTTGATAAGGCAGGCTTTGTTCATAGCCCACAGCTCGGAGAAAACCTAAAAGTTATAACTATGCATAGATAATTTCCAGAATTCACACACATACGTGAATACACACGCGCGCACTTATACACACTTGCGTGGGTGTGTGAAAAATTAGTTATTTAAATTGCTAAGTAAGGCAGGTGCTGTGGCTCAGTTAGAAGTGACATCGCTCTCAATCACTGATTTTAGTCGCTGCTTACATTTGTGGAATGAATTTTATGTTTCCTCCATGTCTAACTATTCGTTTTTGTGGCTAGGCTTGTGCTGCTTAAGTTATTGAAGCACAAGACTGACCACAAGAATTTGAAATATTCAATTTACCTATGGTTTTATATGTCTGAAATAGACACTCCCAATAGTTGAAGTGCGTGTGGAGGCATAAAAAAAGCAAACGAATTATCAGAGGTGTCTTCTTTCTTATCTAAAACCCTCGACCCAGATCCGCCATTTCACGGGAAGATATTTTGATATTTTTTTTATTTAATAGTACTCTATCTTCATAAAATTTTTGAGTGTCAAATCAAGTGATGTAGTTAGTTTTTTTTTTGTTTTGTTTTTTGTTGTTGTTTTTATGTAAAGTCATGCGTAAACCTTTGAAAAACTACGCCTTTTTATAAGCTGAGCTGCTTTTCTTGAATTTAGACGCTTTTTTTTTCATTTCTTCAGCTACATGAGTTGAATGGCTTAAGGCAATTAGAAATAATTCAGTCGTAAAATATAACTCAACGGATATAACAAGAGATGGGTGAAAATTTGACACCAAGTATTATAACTCTCAATACATAGATAATGATAGTTGTGTCGATGTTACCAGACAACAATGAATTAGTTGGTTTTGAACCTCTTTTTATCTACTTCATGGGTGCCGGAAATGTAACCTACTTGGAATTAAAATCATAGAATCATACCCACTTTGAACTGTTCTACATCCTTCATACTAAAGCCCGGTAGAAGTTTTAAAATATTTGAAATACTAACCGGGTACCTGTCAAAAATGACTAGTCTATTTACGTATGGATCTACCTGGTATCCTATTGTTGAATGCTTGCGATCTGTCTAGGGTCAGTGAATCTATACTGACCCCCTGTCTACGGTGAGGGTAGTATCTGTGTGATCTGTCCGGGATCAGTCCGTCGACGCCGGCACTAGAATGACTGTTGTATCTGTGCTCTCAATGGAAAGTTTAACACTCTCACGAACACACACAATTTGTCGAATTAATTTTGCATTTTCGACTATCCCTAACCATTACTTGTTCAGCATTTTCCAATTAGGGCACAGATACTGCACTGACTCTAGACTAAAGTGCGCGGTTCGACACTCTAGTCCTAGCAGATAGCACAGATACATCAAACACATGGTATACACTCACACACAGTGTGTGAACATAAAAGGTCCAGAACAGAATTGAGTATAATTCAAATTCTAAGCTGGTTATTTTGCTGTAGTTCTATAGAATGTATAATGACTATAATCCTGAATTATGTGACTGTAATTACAGGAGTGTTGGAAACTACCCCCCAAGAACTTATTTCGGCTGTACTGTTAAAGGACACTGAGACAGATTCATTTTCCAGATATCTGACTATCACATGATCTCAGCGATGCCCAAGACAGCGTGAAGGCATAACCTTAACCCATACATGTAAACTAAACCAATAATACACTTATCTTATTTCTATTTATTTCATTAGATCAAGTTTTATTGATCATTATCATCCATACAATTTACCTTATTGTAAATGGAGAGAAATAAGTAGTTGCAAAAAATTTATGATAATTTGCAATACTTGATAAAAAAAATAACAGAAAATGAAAAAATAAACATCACATTCGAGAGATTGTGGGTAAGGAGTGAATTTTAGGGTTTGATTTGAACTGATGTTCGCCCCCTAAGTCCCAGTTGTTCAGTGGGAAGAACGGTCGCACGTTGAGCGAGCCACTGTCCGGCATAGAGGGTTTTCGATTCGCACCTGGAACTTATTCTTTATTTCGATCGAGCTGTTGATTTATTCACTTACTACAAAGGGAACCCAGCCTGAATTTATTTGTTATAAAAAGCAACAATGAAGATAGAGGTAAATAGTAACAAAAGATTGATTACAAATATACACTTTATCATTCAAGTGAATTTATTTATTGCTTTTTTTGGAATTTATGAAAAAAACTGAATATTCATTCATTCAGGGGCAGGAGAGCAATTCCTTTGATGTGACTTAATGTATGCTTATTATTCATCTTTATATTGTCTTTCCCTCTTTCTGTTTGTATAATTTGTACGGTGCAGGAACAGCAACACCGTTGCCAACTCAAAAAGATATTTGCGCTTGACAGCCAAAAAGGGCTAAATTGAAAAAAATGTATATATAATATTGATATAAATATAAAAATATATGTAGCCAAGAATGGTCGAGAAGATGCCCTTGAAATGGCCAGAATGTTTGAGCACGCCTGCGCTAATTAAGCACTTTTCGTTTTACCAAAACATGAACTGCGCTAAATTGGCAACACCGAATAGCGAGCTTTACTTTTTCTTTTTCTTTTTTTTTTCTTTTTTTGCAAGAGATTCTGTGTATTTGAAAACTTCGGTTCTATTTTTTATTTTATTTTTTATTCATTCATTGTATATGAACTGCAACTAGCGTAGTGCCTGACAAAAATTGCGAGATTATTGAAGTATAGATCGGCACTTCTGCCAAGGATCAGATTATTTATATTTGTTCATTTTGGTGAACATTTTAATGTGCTCTTATTTTTTTTTCTTCTCTTCCCTGTCACCCAAAAGACATTCATTTTTTTTTTCTTTTAAAAGTCGAATTTAGCCATATAGCACATCATTACTTTGAATAGAGCTGTTATGGTACTGCTGTTCAAATTGATATAACTAAGTGTAAATTGTGATAACGACTCGGCCCACACATCCTCACACAGATTAAATTATAAGACCTTGAACAGTATCGAAAATTTCAGAGCGAATTAACCGTTCTGAACAAGCTCTACATGTACTCTCCGTAGCGTGCCTCTTTTCTAGGGATTGATTCAAGAACCCCCTCCCTGCTTTCGACGTCTCAACCAATAAAAATCGTATATTCGATAGTTTTTAGAGTTTTCAAGCCAGGTGTTCACATTTTTGGCCTGACATCTGCACAAATATTTCTATGGTCACGAGATTAGGTGTTAATACCACGCTTTTGGTATCACAACCAGGGATAAAAATGATGGGAAAGGGTTAACGTAGGGGTACGGCGTATACCTAGTCATTCCTAAAACCATGTCTTATCGTATACCAATTCCCAAAACTAATTCCATCACCGATCTCTGTACCGATTCCTATCTTTTTGATAACATTAGCCTGGGTAAGATTTAACCAACTCGAGTTAGTATAGCATTAGAGCTGTTGACAGAACGCAAAATAATATATCAATTCAACTCCTGAACACACTCGAACGATAATTTGTACGAGAGATAGCGTTAAAAAGTATATCATTTTTTGTACATTGATTTCAGTCAAAATTAATTTGTCTGAATTTTTAAATCCTCCGAAACAGTTATCTTGTAAACAACTGATAGCTCTAACAAAAATTCACACTTAGTACTGAGTACCGTGTAAACATAGAAATCGCTGAAAAAAATTGGCAAATTACATCAACAGTTATTGGGAAATAGTTGACTGAAATGACATGAATTTTCGAAAAAAAAAAGATTTTTCTGTATATTTGTTTCTTGAACTGTACAGCTTTCTTGAGGTAAACCCTCGCTATAACGGATTAATCAGGAGATCGTTAAAACCGAAAGTTTATTGTACCTTGGTAAATAAGTTTGATTTATTACTGCATTTAACGAATATCAAAGGATTATGTGTGTGTGTGTGTGTGTGTGTGTGCAAAAGGCTAGCCAAAAGTTCAGAGAATATCCGCAGGCATCTGAGGCAAATTATCTGATCAACGTAAATTGGTATTATAGATTGGAGGCTGATCCTTTGATGAGTTCTGTGCACTGAACAGTAGTGTAAAAATCGTCTGATATATCTCCTGGATAGTTTTATTACAAAATGTAATTTTGATTATCATGACCATCGACTTTTTCACACCCGTATTTTCTAGTGATCAAGAGACAGCAAGTCTCCTCAATACTGCAGCACTGTCCTTTATATTCTAGCTGTTATGAATAATTCTGCCATCTAGATGGTTGCTGCTGTTATTATTATTTTGATTATAAGCACTCGTTGAATTTTCACATCAAAAGTATTTGGATTGTTTGGGAAGTCAAGTGACAGCAAGTCTCCTCAGTGCCTCACAACACTTTATACTCAAGCTGATTTTTGTAATGCTAATTTCAGGTGTCTCTCACCGAGGATCAGGTGACAGCAAGTCTGTTCAATACTGCAGCACTCTCCGAGGTATTCTTGCTGATTCTAGGTGTAATCTGCTTTAATTTCAATTCTTCATCGGATTTGTGATTGTTACAGTCATCAATGTTTGTCTTTTTATATTCTAAGCCAAATAAACTCTCTCTCTCTCTCTCTCTCTCTCTCTCTCTCTCTCTCTCTCTCTCTCTCTCTCTCTCTCTCTCTCAAACATGACAAAAATGTTTTAATATTTATTCGTCTATTTTGCTATTTATAATAATTCTTAATCGTTTAAAGCAACGTACGTTGTCAGAGACGGGATTTATTTAGTCCTCTTGCTCGGGTAAGTTCGCTAAAAAAAATAAATAAAATAATGCCCACATTAAATCGGCTTAAAGATTATCTCTAATCTAACCCTGTAGGGATATGGTTACCATGGTGATGACCTTTTCGGAACGCTGCGACTGGCGATTCACAACTTGGTTTAAAGAGATTAGGTTTTTTTTTTTTTGTTTTGTTTTTTTTTTCAGGGGGAGAGGTTAACACACTATCACCAATCTTAATGTCACTTGTGTGTGGGCGTGTGTGAGATAAGTTCAAAATTACGTCTATTTACTCGTTTTTCAGTAGCGTACTATTTACAGTAGTTATTTTATCGATTTTTTCTTGTTTTAGAATCTATAGGTTATAAATTACGTGCACATGCACGCCCAAATTGACCCTGGCTCCATGGATTATGGCTAAAATCCTGGAAAGCTCGCGTGACAGATAACCCACTTTCAATTAAACGATTACTGCCGGTACAAGGCTTAATTTTGAACTTTGAAATCTCCCCCCCCCCCCCGAAAAAAACAACTGTAATCATAAACCCCAATACAGAGTCGGTGTAGGGCATAAGCGAACTTAGCGATCGTCTGGGACCTTGTGTCCGTCAGAAGACCCAGAGAGGCGGAGGTGGCGCTTTATCATCCGTCCCATAAAGCCCCATAAAGGTAGAGCCGCTCTAACTCGGCAAGTGTCCACCAGGGTAGTCCTGCGGTTTAGCAACGTGAAATCAAAAACGAATATTTATCTGGAATTATGAATAATATATCAAAAGGATATCTATTGACGATTGTTGATTTACATAATGACTAATAACATCTGAAATTTGAAAAAAAATAAGAGAAAATGTTTATTGTGATAATTTTGCCCTACGAAATCATGCATGATTGGAATAGGTTTTCAGACGTGCCGAATTTCCGTCGTAATTTTCTTCTTGCTCTCATCCTGAAATGTTCAAGGCTATTTGCATGAATTACATAATCAGTAGGCTCCACCAAATTTTACAAATGGTTGATCACATCGTATGATTAAATTCCATTATTCAAATTGACAATATCATGATTGCATAATTATGGTATTCTCATAGTAAGGATTATTTCTTCTTCTTTTTTTTTTTACGCTGCTAAACCGAAGGATTGTCCCGACCTGGTTCCTTCATAAAATTCAATTATTGGACATTAGCATCCCTCAAGATCCACCAGTTCTCTTGCTCATGAGTGTCCTCACGCCAATACCTTCTGAACTTGTCGAAATTATCACATCTCATTTTAAGCCGGTCACAATTTTGTATATTATCTCTGTGTCCCCGATCCAACATTTGTCTGGTATTCTTGCAACATAGCCTGACTTGTCCATCATCATTTGAGCTTTCTAGTGATCTCAGGATATCTGTGGCCGCTGTTGGCTTCTTGATATGAGCTGTCGTGTGATCTCTCCGGTGATGTTCAGCATAATTTTCTTGTGCACGCACCGTGATTCTTACTAGTCTATTCTTCAGTTAGATTCCATGTTTCTGCTCTGTATGAGAATATCGGGAGGACGTACAGATGGTAGACTTTAATTTCTTTAAACCAATGGTAGTCTTCTTGTCCTTGAAGATGAAACTTGCCCTGTCGAAAGCTCTCCAGCCTAGAGTTATTTTTGTTGGTGGTCTTCTCTTAAGGATACCTTGTCCTGGGTATTGGTAGTGATCTACTTTCTTAAGCTGTACGTTCTCAGTTCTGAGCGTTATCGTTATTCTCGACGTATTTTTGTGCATGACATTGCTTTTATTGAAGATCAATTTGCCTTCTTTAATCAGCTCGTCCAGCATTGTTCCGAAATCCTGAATGTCGTTAGCAAATTCTGATTCTTTCATTTATCCAATCTAAGTTTCGGATGATCATTTCGAGGTTAGCCGTGAATATTATGGGTGAGCCGGTGTTTCCTTCTCTTTCTCCTTTTTCACGATGGAAAGGCTGTGATCCCTGACACTTTTCTTGAGAATACAATTTTTTTAGAGAAAATACGTACGCCTCTTACCCGGTGAATAAGGATTTTGGAACACCAAGGTGTGATTTTGATTGTATGGTAGTTATAATTTTTTTTTTCTTTTGAGTGACGTTTATTTGTCGCGTTAGTTAACTAGGTTTTACCTACACAAACATGCTAATGAGCAACGTCACTTTCCTACACTCTTGTTCGTAACTTGACAATATTTTTCCCAAATAATGAAAAATCAGTTTTCGTTCTCTAAACCAGCTATGGTACCTATCTGCTTTCGATAACCCGTTTTACGCAATCTCTGAATGCATTCTGAAGTGAAGCTTCTTCGAGTCATTTGATTCAACCTTTTTAAAAATATTTCGGATAAATGTTTTTGTTTTGTTCTTTGTTTATATAGTTTTGTTCTTTCGAGACTGATTCATTCGGAATTTTATAAAAAAATCATTGTAAAATCAAAATACACCCTAATGCATTTTCTAATATTTAACTTATTCACTTACGTAAACAACGAAGAAAAATACAAATAATTATCTTTTTGAAATATTCATTAATGTCATTTAGTTCTATAGTATGGGTTGGGTAACTGAATTTATCTTTAATTAACTTCATCTATTCAGGAATTGAAAATATATCGGCTTCACCGAAATAATTACGTTATTAATATTGCTTATGATGGAACTTTTCTTTCCAAATAAAGCAAACATTGCAAATAGCAAAATAATTAACTTAATATAAATGTTACCGTAGGGAAAAAATTGATAAATTAATGGTAGGCATATATATCGTACTTGTGGGGTAGGGTCTGAACGAAGTGATTGCACCAAGATATTTGATAAAACAAGGCAAACATTACCGACAGAATATGGCAATTATACGTGCGATGTAAATACGTTGCAAATGATTTTACTATAGAAATGCACTGAAAAGCGAGAGAAAACTGATTTTAAGCGGTCAGGAATTGATGTAAGCGTTACTGATTGAGAAAGAAGATCCTACCTTGAACAATTCCTATTCCGAAGTAGGAGCTTCACCTGCTATTGTTCCCAGATTGTCCATTTCCCTGGAACCCATCTTGTACAAAATAAAAGCTTTACCTGTATAATCTACATGCATTGCTAATAATTTTATTATAGAAAACTATTTGAAACTACAGGGATTGTCAGTGGTCAAGAATTAATGTAAACATTGGACAGAATGAGGCTATATGTACAATTTACTTAGGAAATACATTGAAAATCAGGAAAAAAGGTGCTTTCTTTTGGGTTTGTTTTGCCTTCTGAATAAACTAATGATCTGAAAAATGAGTTTTATACATGCCCCCCTCGAGCTTGGTGGATAAGGTGACGTGGGGGGATCCAACATCACATAAAAGGCGCTCCCCCCCTTTCTTCTCTATACATTCGACTATGATGATTGTATTCGTAAGCCCCTCAGGATACAAAAAGGAATTCTAGAACACCCTATTTTTTCTCGTCTGGTAGCTGAAATAGATTGCTCTTAGGGTTGGTTGGCTGGCTTATCTGACAATTTAAGGGTGACCGGCAGACCAAGGACAAGTAGAGGTTTGGGGGCTTTTTTCTTTTCTTTTCTTCACGCAAGAAAATAAAGCTTGGTGGGGGGGAATATTGAGAGTATTACTTACTAAAAGTCTAACCCTTATCTCTCTTGCTTTTTCCCCTTCCTCTCATTCAGGTCCTGGTCTCGCCTCAGTCGGTAAGGGTCTCGTTTGGGCCGTTTCGCTCTTTGTCAAGTTGAATAAATAGGAAGTGTCCGTTTACTTCGTGTTCATAGATTTTCTTCAATCACACGGTCAGGGGATGGGTGGGGGTCGTATTGTGTCGGGTTGTCCTCTACTTCAAAAAAGGATTTAGTTGGAGGAGGCTTTACAATTTACTTATTCAACCCAACTGCATACATTTTCTCTTATTCGCTTCGCCTTACCTCGACATTCTTTATCGTGTCATGGGTTGAACGAACTACAGCAAGGAGTGTTGGATTTTCTTTCATTTATGTGTGACCTGCTTTGAGATCTGTTATCATCTTGCATTTCTTATCAGGTAGGTGACCTGCCCTTTTCCTCAAAGGGGACTCAACGGAATGTTTAAGACTACCAATATATATATATATATATATATATATATATATATGAACGAGCACACACTGTATCTTCCAGCTTATAATGCACTCCTTTTTTTTTTTTTTTTTTCCAAATATACTGCGTGTATGTATGTAGTATGGCCATTAAAAAAATAGGACCTTGGCAGACTGAATATTGGACGTGTTAACCTGACACGTACTGCTACTCACCAACAGTGTTGACAATGGCTACAACAAAATAAAAATGTGCGGCCGTTGTCAGTCTGTCAAATTAGGGTGGACATTTTCGAACAGGAAACCTGGGGTTCGCCACCCGGGGTTGAGTAGAAAGCCCTTTCAAATGTAGCAAATACATTTAATAAAGAACCATTAACAATTGTTTTCAGTTTCCACTATTCAAAGATATATCTGAAGTATATTATATAGGTTTTATAGTCAAACCCTAAAAATGAAGACTGAATACTAGAAAGCAGAATTGTCCGGTCTCCCTGCATGCATGCTTTGTTTCACCAAAGACTTAACTCTCGAATACACTCGTAGTATATCGAAGTATTCTCATTTCAAACCACTTGATAGCCAAAAAGGAGTAAATCTTGGTTCATTCGACTCTACCTTGACTATTTTCTCTTATCAAGGACTATAGATTCCGGTTAATAGGATCATCGACTAATCGAGCCAAATAATTGGAAACCACAATAAAATATATTTGAAATAATTTCCTCTGCTTATTTGGGCCTTCAAGCCGTTTAATCGGGCGGACTAGAATGATCAAACCATGACTGCTATTTAGTTGGCTTACTTGCTCATCGCTTAGTCGGTTTCAGTCAGTATCTGCTGTGTTCATGTTATAAGCTGCCTCTTCGACTATAGGTATAAATGTGTTTTTAAGGTATGCAAAATTCCGAATCTCTACAACAAACCAGTCCTAATCAGGAAGCAATGGAACACGTAGAAGCATTGCGATGTTAGTGTACACAGGAAAGTAATGGAGGCTGTCAGTTCTTTTTTACTAGTTACCTGCATTGATTTTATTCACATGCAGCCACTTAAGAGATTACAACAGGTACATTCGATAAATTCTACAAATGTCAATGAGCATTTACTAAAAGTGAAAAAGCATGTATTTGAATTATGTTGCTTCGCATAACCGGGGTAGCCGCCTAGTTGAACCTAAGTGCTCTTATTGTTATGTCTCGATTAACCGGAATCCTATGTACCTGAAAACATCTAAATCACTCAATTTTCCTGACATGCTAATAAGAGACAAGGAACGCCTTGTTTGCCGCTTAATCCCTTCGTGTTCTGCATCATCTACGTATGTATGTAGCTCTGGGTAAAAGGAATTCGACTATCTTGAATCTAATGCAATACCTTGAATTCTACGACTTTATATATAGTAAGGTTGAAGTATCGCTGTACAAATTGATGTGATTAGGTATGAGTTGAGAAAGAAATTGAATTATAACACCTTGAAGAATACGGTTATGAACGGTACAGAAAATCTTAGAACGAACTGACTGCACTGATCAAGGTCAGGGTAAACTCATGGAATGGCACTTCTTTGTAGAGGACGTCCTCTCCAAAGAATACATTTATAAAAATATATTTGAATAAATTATTCATAGATGAATAGTCCCGTCGTTTTTGACAGGTACTCTGCTAGCTGTATTATATACAATGTAGGTGGGTAGGTAGCTAATCATATGGTATTACCATTTGTCTTGAAAAGAAGGGTAGGTGAGATTGTGTGGGGGGAAGAAAGACACGCTAAGCATCTGATTTCTTGAGAAATGTCGTAAACGGTTACTCGGCGCCCTACTCCTTTGCCCAGAATGACGTAAAGATTCCACACAGCATTTACGTTACGTTATTCATTGTTCATTTCTCTTTCACTCTCTCTATCCTCTATCTCTCTCTCTCTCCTCTCTCTGTCTCCCTGTCTCCCTGAGAAATTGATGGTGTCGGGGTGCAGTTTGAGAAAAGTAAACCAAGATAAACTATTTCTTCTTTTGCACCCATGACGGAGAAGCTTTTTATAAAGTGCATTGTGTCTACCTGTCTGACTTAGGAGCATATTTTCTTATTGCTGCTTACAGAATTGCATTTTTTTTTTCTTTTTGTTTTCTCATTCTTTTTCTCCTATTTCTATTCCGTTTTCTCCGATTTGTCGTCGCCGTCTTCGTTTCCTCCCGATTGTCGTCTCATTCTTTGTCGTTTTCTCTGGATTGTCGCCTCTTTCTTCGTCTTTTTTCCTGGATTGTCGCCTCTTTCTTCATCGTTTTCTCTGGATTGTCGCCTCTTTCTTCTTCGTCTTTTATTCTGGATTGTCGCCTCTATCTTCTTCGTCTTTTTTTTCTGGATTGTCGTTTCTTTCTTCGTCTTTTTTTTCTGGATTGTCGTTTCTTTCTTCGTCTTTTTTTTCTGGATTGTCGTTTCTTTCTTCGTCTTTTTTTTCTGGATTGTCGTTTCTTTCTTCGTCTTTTTTTTCTGGATTGTCGTTTCTTTCTTCGTCTTTTTTTTTCTGGATTGTCGTTTCTTTCTTCGTCTTTTTTTCTGGATTGTCGTTTCTTTCTTCGTCTTTTTTTTCTAGATTGTCGTTTCTTTCTTCGTCTTTTTTTTTCTGGATTGTCGTTTCTTTCTTCGTCTTTTTTTCTGGATTGTCGTTTCTTTCTTCGTCTTTTTTTTCTAGATTGTCGCCTCTTTCTTCGTCGTTTTCTCTGGATTGTCGTCCTCGTTTTTTTTTTTCTGGTTTGTCATTTTTATTTTTTTTCCCTGGATTGTCGTGTTCGTTTTTCTTCTTTTCCGGCTTGTCGTTGTCGTTGGTTATTTCTCCGGCCTGCCGTCGTCGTCTGAATTCAACCGTCAACCTTCATTTGTTCTATTTCTGTCAAATGTAGCAGCGAATATTTCGACATCTGGTTCAAAACTGTTTGCGTTCACTCGTTGCCTATGTTCTTGATGGAGGCATGAACTCTGAGCTTATGTCTGCCGCCATGCAAGCATACAACGATTGTGTCGTGATAGTGAGTTCTTGTAGAAACCTCTTTTCCATAAGTCTCTTACCTGCCAGGGTAGCAGTGAAAAGCTGCTACACCCATGGTCAACCAACATTTAGTTGACGAACCCTTTAATTCAAATTTGTATTTAAATCTCTCCCGCGTTATTTGAATACGAATTCGGCTTTTTATTCCTAAAATGCCAGAATATGTTGTGGTATTTGCAAGACTTCACTGGTTATTGCCCTTTTTTCTTCAAGTTGGGGCTTTGATTGTCAGGAAGATAATCATCTGGGATCTTAAATCTAAATACCTTTTGCCTCGATGCAGTGTTTTATCATTGATACTTTTAGGTAAAAAAAAATATCCCTGCCCTAAATGCTATTCAGATATACAGAAAACACCACTTATTTTCCGACAACTGATGATTCAGACCTTTATCACATCTCGAACGCAATTGGTACTAGTGGGGAAATACGCATTTACTTCGGCCACTTGGGTTGAATAAAGGAACTCACCAATCTGTCTGGTACAAGGCTTCTAATTTGGGGGTATGAGAGTGAATGTACATGGAAGTAATGATCCAGAAGACTAGCTTATTAACCGTTGATCTATGTCGAGGTGCCCATCAAGCTGATTCAGTTATACAGGAACGATTTGAAAGATGCATTTTTTTTTTAGTCCAGGTTTTGATTCTGTTGTACAAATGAATGGAACTTAGTACGATGTTTCAGGGGAAACGGGGAAAATGCATTATATCACAAGGCTTTAAACAGTACGTAAAACTCTGGTACGAATTAACCGCTCTAATCAAGTTGAACTTGTAATACAGAATTAATTAGGAACATGACCGTTTCGAAGCGTCAATAAGTATTTAGTATGGCTGCAAAGGACTCCTGCCTTGTAATCCCAGACGGCCTCCCATCTTGATACTGACCAGGCTCGACGTTGCTCAACTTCGGTGACCGCACGGGAACTGGTATATCGAACACGATTTGGCCATGTTCATGTCTTGATATCCTCGTTGGGTTCCGAGGATTCGATGATCTTTAGCCAGCCGTCGTCCTCATGAAAACTTTGAACCTTCATCAATGACAAGCGACTCGCTAACCTCTTGACTTGGAGTGCATTCTCATAATTGTACAAATAATCAAATATGTTCTCTTTTTCGTTCCATTAATTTCTAATGCATTCATGTATGTGTCGGTGTGTATTCTAATTACTGTCATCGGTTGGAAACCATACGACATTTGAAGACTTAATTAATTATACATCGTTGTTACACATGTATATTGTCTCATAAGACTTACCGCCGGCATTTCAACTGTTTATACAGGGTAACATTAGACTTCTGTATCGTCCAATCATTACAAGCGCATATTGTTGATGAATGTATCTTTTTACATGATTCATGAATGATTAACGTCTTGGTGGAAAATAACATCACGCTTATTTTTACTAAATTGACTTGATTCCTATGGAAGTAATCTTGCTATATTGCCGGTTTGTGATTTCCTTTCAACATTAGTGTAATATTTTGTACGTAGTTATGACTCTGAATGAGCAAATAACGTCGTGTAATATTAGAAATTGTTGATTTTGATTTACTTGAATTATAATTTCCTTTTCTCTCTGGACGAACAGAAACCTATTTTTCAAAGTTTTTGTTTGCTTTAATTACAAGACTAGTTGCTATAAGTCGTTTTTTCTCCTTTCAGCTCTTGACCTTATACCCTGGCCCGTTATACAGTCTTTCTTTAGTGAATATTTTGCCCAAAGCCATAGTATCTTTGTTTGCTAATAACTTGGGTTGTATTGCTGGTTATATCCTATTTTTTTCCTGCAAAGTCGTTCACAATGTGGTCGTATTTTCAATAAGGTACACTACTGGTCGAAATGAATCGGCCACCTTTCCAATTTCAACTGACTTCTTGGTGGTGTCTTCATTACCGCTGTCGTAATAATTCCAATAAACTGATGCAGAGCTCGCATCCACGTGTGTGTTGTAAATATGTGATAGTTACTATAAGCTGAAGTTGAAATTGCCGAACGGCGAGTGGGTGAAAATAGGAGATGCACAATTGTACAAATGAGATGTTGGAAAGCAGTTGAACAATATAGAATTGATTTCTGTCACTAGCAATATTCAGATATATACAAGCTTACGTTCCCTTGACCTGCCATAAACCCTTTCACAATAACGACAGCTGTACTTACACTTGATTCTCTCTGTCTTAATTTGTAATAGTTAGTAATTTAACCAAGTCAAGATTGAGCGGTTTGTTTGATTTATTACGACAAAAAATGAAGTCACACAAGACTACTGCAGGGTTGAATTCTACTCAAACTTCTATTCAGACTGGAGATGGTTACTGCAACTTATATATATATATATACTTAAACAAATGGATTTTTTGTAAATATGTATTTATTAGAATGAAATGGAACTAGTTAGGTCGTGAGTTCAAATCACGGTAGGGGATGTGGACTTTACAGATCGGTTTGCACCCATCATTTTGGTGAGTATTGTTGTTCATACGAAAGGAAAACAGTCAACTCCAGACTTTTTTATTTGAGTTTGACGAGATTAGAAGTTAGTTGTAATCGGAAAGATGATCGTTTAGTATGAGCTAAAAAGTTCAGATTTCTAGCGTACGAGGTATTTGTAGATTATCCACCGAGATCCATACACATACAGGATGAGAGAGTAATTCTTTGAAATGATTTGGACAAATTGTATGATTTTCTTTTTCAATCACAAACTCTCAACTGCAAACTCTACGACACCACCTCGGTTCTTGCTTTTTTTTCTCTCAACAAGAAAAAGTGGTCGAAATTTCATATGTATTTTTCACACACCTGTACTACCCGATTCTCCCTCTCTGGTACCAGTTTTGACACGGTTGTATTTGATTACCTGCCCGATGAATCAAGGTTTGACTGAAAACATCGTCTTTACTCCCTATACCTGCTATAATGCTGGTGATAGGCCCAAGCCGGATGAAAAATGAAGACCTCATTTCAAACAGCTCATTAACGGTTTTGGTAATCAGTGCTAGATATATATGATCTATGTACGAGTATATATATTTACAAGTAGTATAAGTGGAGTGCTTATAAGTAACGGAAAAAAAAAGTTGTACGATTTATAATATTTCTGAAGTAATACAAGCAATTTTGTTCAAAATGTATTGAAGACAAAAGATTTAGTGGTTCAGTAAAGAAGCTATAAATATGATAGTATTTGCCCCTACCGGGTAATTCCCCTCAAAATCACCCATGCCGACTGGCACACCCTAGACAGTACCCACATTCCATTCGTTTCTGCTAGCTCGGCTTCAATCGCCCCCTTCAACCCGTCAAGCCAAACGTAATGGCAGGATCCGTTTGCACCTCTCTTTCCGGTGTGCAATGACTCTCCGCTTCCCGACGAGGGCAGAATGTGACACGAGGTCAAGTTTAGCGAGGAGATTCTGTCGCTAACTGGTGAATAGTACCAGAAATTGCCCCGTTTCTTTGCACTTCGCTTTGAGGCGCCTCGGGCATCAAAGATCAACCCTGATCCTACCTATTTAAGTGTACAACGAGAATATACAACCTTGGAAACGCTTCTCACCCCACGAAACAGACTGCTAACCATTACTCATGCAAATATGTAACCTCCTCAACCACGACCCTGGCTATTTACTCAGCTTAGTTTAATCTGATACAAGGTTGCTATCCACGACTTTACGGCGAGGCGATTCGGAAATTTTATTAACCCATTAACTGCGGCAGGTGTTGAAGAGTAATAGTTATCCCATGCAAAATAATCCAATGCATTTTATCCATTGCAAAAGGATAAGACCTGACTCACAGATAGAATTGAGTTGTCATCAATCACAATAAAACGGAATTTTTATTGAGTCGGCCGTAGAACTGCAGTGGCGGATATTCCCAGTCAATAGTTTAATGGCTACTTGCAATAAAAACTGGTTACCATAAAGATTTAATGTCGATATACTTGCATTTAATAAGTCGTCACTTCGTCATATGAAAACAAAACCTTAACCGTATAATTAGGTGGACTTCAAAGCAAACCAAGCAGCTTTCCGTGTCGCGTGGCACATGTGGTACAGAAATATCTTCTTTATTTCTCAATGATCCATTGAGACCTCATCGTTTGTTGCAATTGTGGGATTGTTCTCTAACAAGAGTGCGTGTTTTTATAAATTCACCGACGTAATTAATTAGTTCCGCTCAGATGAAACATCGTAGTAATTGTCTATAGTAATCGCCCCACTGAGTCTCTTCAACAAAACATGGCTATCTATTGGTCCTCTATTAATGCTTTACATTACAGTTAGAACCGCATCATATTCAGTTATTTATTTAATTAATGACATTTGTGTGTGAATATTCTGTGTCAATAGTTTTTGGTTTCTGGCCAAGTTATCTAAATCAAAGTTTATTTGCGTTAGAACTTTTAGGATTATTACTTTTGAATTACATTGATGAATGTGTTCCCGTCTGTAAGAGATATTTACTAACCTCAGCTTACTGCTTTATCAAAGCGCTCTATTGAGTAAAGGGTACAAGAGCTCGTTATATGCAGGGGCACTTCGTTCTTTCCTTTCGTTACATTTCTGTAGCCTAGTGACAGAAACTGTAGAATCTAATAAGTACGCTGACATGGATATTGGCTAAGCTGAGACGAGACATCCAGTGCGGTTCGAAGTCTCTACATATGTATCTAGTGAACTGTCTTGCAAACCAGTGCACTACGACGGGCGCTTTTTTTTTTTTTTTTTTTTTGCTTGACATGATCAGAAGATGGGTTTTCTTCATAACATTATGGGATCTCTGTATGCCCCTAACGTAATTTTTTTTTTTTTTTTTCACCCAAATTTAAACGTTCCGAAATTATTGTTTGGGAAGTATAATTAGACTGAGTTCTTTATCGGTTAGAATTAATCTATTCATGAGATCATTTATAATAAAAGCATACGCGATTTTATAACTGCTTATTAGGCAACAGTTAAGTTACAAGAAAATTAAGTCAGGGTGAATGAAAATCAATTTGTTACGTAATAATTACATTAGCGAACATAGTGGTTTGTCCTGAAACATGACTAATTACGGGATAGTATGCCATCTTTTCCTCTAAACGTTTTTGATTAGTTTTGTGTGTCTCAGTGTATATATATGCATATGTGTAGGGACGTGAACGTGTGTATGATATATATATATATATATATATATATATATATAGTGTGTGTGTGTGTATGAGAGAGAGTTATATGCACTCAAGTTGTCAGTTAGCGAAGGATTCTTCTTCCTCTTTTGTTTCTTTATATTCTAAGAAATCACTTCATTGCTCCATCAATTGCTCGATTTAGATCAAATTAATCAGAAAATATTTTCAACGTGCTCCTAGTTATCTATCATGTGTATGTGTATATATATATATATATATATATATATATATATATATATATATATATATATATATATATGCGTGCGTACATTACTCACATGATTCAACCCTGTCAATGTTGACGACGGGGATAACAGCTTCCTGTCACTACTATCGGTGTATGTAAGATAGTAATTGGGAATTGGTTTGCCCAGATCTTCACCCACCAATTCTACAGTCGACCATCGTAGCGTGCCAGTGACAGGGCGTGTGTCAATAGAACACAGCACAGGGAAAGTAGGGTCATGCCTCTCCTATGCCAATTGGTTCACCGACATCGTTTTACGGGATCCCCTCTTTCGCGTGCACCTGTCTATGGATATAATCTTATGACGAGATATTTGTCTGTGACATTTTTTTCATTCATGCGTAGCGTTCTTGAGTTGATAAACCGTTCAAGTTTTTGTGTACAGGGTTGTTCAGATTTTTCTTTGTTTTTGCATAATCTTGAGGCTGTTTATTTTCCGGGCTTCTCTGTTGTGGTTCAGCATGTCGAATCTTACTCTCCAAAACACAAGATTCCGAGGGAGGCCAGAGAGTACGCAGCCGAAAATCCGTGCAGAAACAACAAAGACGGGAAAATTATTACCAACTAATCTTTTATACAATTATAAAAATGCACCCCAAACCCCAATTATTAAAATGCACCATCAAACAAGGTCTAGAGCTATATTACCTCGAACTTGAATATTTGTAGCATTATCAGTCTTGTTTAATCTTGGACAAGTATTTATTTCGACTTAATTTCAGTTTTTTTTTTTCCATCGCAACAACCCAGACTCATTTTAAGGCCGTTAGTAAGAAGTTCGAAATGGAAAGAAAAAAAAAAGCTCTCGATGAGACTTGAACTCTCATCTTTTTTGTCTCGGGGAGTCTATCTTACCTCGATAATTACCGTGAGATCCTAATGGGTCACAGAAGATCAGATCTAACCATATAGACTTCTTCCTTTATTGAGTTGTTTTGAAATTCTTATGTTATGTATTTGGAAACTATTTCTTAATCCCTGCTAAAAACTAATGTTCACAAAGTTAAGTTAAGGAACCTTGAAAAGATGAAAAAAATGAAGATCAAGTTACATTTTCCTTTTCTCGCTAACTTGAAACTCAATTCGTAATGTTAGATTGAGTTCGAATTTCAACAGCAACTTAATCTTGGAGGATCAAAGTATTTCAACCTTCCTCTCAAATAGTCAGTCTTGTATATCTTTTCAAACGGGTTTTAGATCGGTTATGTCAAATTTTTGGAAGGCTAATTTTTTTTTAGAAGCTATAGATGGCATATCATATAGGGGATTTATGCTTTAGACTATAATTTCGTTTATGATCGCCTGGGAAACAGCACTTTCAATTTTCCTATTTTGAAATAGTTGATTCTAAGAAAATTCCTCCTCGTATTAGATATGTGATGACGGGACTGGAACAGTTTATAAGCTGTGGAGAATTAAAGAATTGTGAATGAAGTAACTGAATAATTGAAACCTTTTTCCCATTGAAATTTGTGACAAGATTTTATTTCTTCGGGAGACTAGTCGAAAAGGTAATAAATTTTCTTTACTATACCACCCTTAACCCTGAGACAATCAAGTACCAACTACATGTCAATTAGATTCTCATATTCTCACGAGATTCACCAACGCCGCTACTTGAGAAAAAAAAATTCTTCACACCCCTCCCTTCCCCCTGATCTCAAACGTACCTGCTGTTTTGCTTGGTAACTATCTACCCAACGACACTCCGCTTTTAGCCCAACCCAACAACCCTCCTTGTACCCTTTTTCTTACTCGATCTGCTCACTAAGCCGCCAGTAGAGTAAAGGACCTGTTTATTTTCTTACTTGCCCACGTTGCTGCTTCCAGTTTTTGTCTCGTCTTGAAACATGGCGCGTTTGCGTCTCGGCACCGTCTCCTCAAGCTATCCTTTTACCTGTATAATTTAAAAAGAAATAAAGAAATAAAATAAAAATAACATTCTTGCCAGGTTTCTATCACGCGTTAATACCAGAAACCTTGAACCCTTGAAAGCATTTCGACATCCGCTCTTCATTGCCGTGGAATCTCCCAAGAGTTCCCTACCTCATACGCCAAGGAATGCCTTCACCTTCCGTTTCGGCGCTACAGGTTTAAGAATAGTCTGGCTGATCATCATCCCACATTTGTGCAAATCCTGTTGGTTGCTACCAGGCTGCGAGCAGAGCTTTTATTGTTCCCATTTATATCAGAGATTAAAAAAAAAATTTGAAACCATAATTTAACTCCATTCAAAAACTAATTTAGGCTCCTCAACTTTGAACTTTGCATTTGTTGCAACTCTGTTTCGTTCTTGTTATATTCCCACCCGTTCTTATCCCCCATACACCCACCCACTTCTCTCCATATTTTTTTAACCACCGGTCAATTCTTAGTGGTTTAGAAAATTGGGTAGAATGCATGTGTCAACTTCCTCTGTACGACAATCACGAACGTTATGATAGTTTCTATTTCATTGTGTTCTTTTCTATCTGCTGTCGTGTTTTTCGAAAAATGGGGTGCGTCAAGTAGTGCAGTCCTTTAAGAGAAGGTGGTCTCCTATATTGATGCTTCCTTTTTTTTCTTTCCTAACATGGTCAACATTTCTGTAGTACCACGTTTGAGGATGGGGTTTGATAATTTAGGACCACTTATTAGACTGAAATGTGAAAAATTGAAAAGAAACGATGCTTCTATTGGAGGGACCACAATTTTTTTAGGGACTGCATTATCTGTCTCTAGAAATAAAGTATTGTTGTGCATTTCCCCATAAATTGCGTACGCTGACCGATTAGAAGGACAAGTGAGGATTTCTGGCGACTTCCGAAGTTAACATTGTCACCAAAACGGCGTTAATATTTCGCTTGGTCTTGAATTTACGTTAGGCCCAGCTACTGGTTTTTAGACGATCGTGATTACTACAGTTAGTAGCCTATAAAACGCATGCTAAACTTAGCATGAACTATAGTGGGAAATCAGGGTTCCAAGTTTTACTCAGTCTGGCTTTTGCCATATAAGACGCCGAGTGATTTTTAAGTTAGACTTCAGGATGGGATAAAGTGTCATTCTGCAGAATACGGTAATTGTTAAGCTGAGTTTTTGTTTGCAACTTGGAATCTTGTGACCTTAAGTACAAAAGGAGTCACAATCCATTCTGGGGAATTTCCACCACATATTTACGACCTTAATGTATACAAATGTTAAAACAACTTCCGTCTATTTCAAAATTATCCATAAGTGAGTCCTCATATATTATTATCCGGAAGAGAAGAAAGAAAACGAGAACAATCATTTTTAATTTATTCTTATATCTATTCATTTACTGGTTTCCCATGCTGTCAGAATTGACCGCAGTATTTGAATAATTTTGCAATTTCATCGTACTTGAAAATATCAAAAACATCATGTTACGCCGCATCACCAGAATTAAGGAGACTACTCTATGATATTCAATAAAACTCCCGAGACAGACGCTACAAAAATAATATAGACTCACTTCGCGTATTATATAAGTAGATTTTCAGTTATTCCATCACTTGATGTTATTGTCCATAGCTGTCTTTTTTAATTGTTTCCACACCAACCGTATCTGGTGGCTCTTGCTGGAAATCAAGTAACAGCAACTCTCCCGAATACTCCGCTCTCTTCAGTATTCTACCCGAATTAGTGATCTGATCGTGCCGCTGGGATAATTTCAATTCTTCGGATTAGAACGCCTGGAACGATTCGAAAAAACCATGCGAAACTAAGAAATCTCAAGGCACTTCTAAACTATTCCGGCTATTATGTACATTTCGCACTTCATGCCATTATAAAAGGCATGAATCCGCTCTCCCCTGTACTATCCCGTCGCCAGATATCTGGACAGTATCTTATCAGCATGTCACGATTGTTCAGGGACGAAAGAGAGGGTGAGTGAACACTTCGGACAAAAAACACTCGCCCATAAATGCCTAACCTGCCTGGACAAAAAACAGCAGAACGTTGTTACTTCCATTGTCAACCTTGACAGAAAATAATCGTATTATTTTTTCTTCCATTAAGTAAAAAGCAATCAACAATAAAGTTAGATAAACCGCTTAATAGCGAAAAGGAGAAGTACGTAGATGTATATTTAAAGAATCTAATCTATTAACCTTGACACTTGTGGGTCTGGTCCAAGTCTGTAAGATGAAAGAGAAAAGATAGGGTCGGGTAGCTTTTGATATTAAATATGGATACGTATTAAGCTAGCATGAATTGTTAGATTCCGTACAAGAGAAAGAGATAATACTCGATCATTGCCGGAAAGACTCCTGCTTCTCCCTTTCTTTTCCTTTTTTACAGCGTCGCTGTTTGTAGCTTGCAGAATGTTTCTCTTTAGACAAAGCTTGGAGAATTTCGTTCGGCAGTCTGTACACGAGTGCCAAGATAAGCCTGGCAACGTTTCAAAATCATGATTCAAACCTTGAACAAGACTCTTTCTTGAAAATCACAAGACAAAAATATTAAGCAGAACAGATTAACTACTCGTTTTGTAGATTTTGGTGTGTTATTTTTTGCTCCACGGCAGTGAACTTCGTTCCGTTCAATTAGGCGTTCGAACAGCATTTAATCTGGAAACTCGTCCCAGAACCTCCCGCCCCGAGGAAGTGGGTGGGGTTGTACCAACGGCTTTCAATCAACTATTATGTCGATACAAATATTCCCAGTGCTATCTTTTGCACTGTTTGGAAAATCTTAGAAGTGTCTTCAAAGTTGACTCTTCTTTTTATCGCTTGTGCAATCAGTCACATGTAGAACGTTGTTGACAAGCCTTACGGAGAATTTACAAGCTAGAAAGGAGGCAGGGTGCAAAAT
The DNA here is from genome assembly GCA_963457665.1 of Thysanoteuthis rhombus. Classification (NCBI taxonomy): domain Eukaryota; kingdom Metazoa; phylum Mollusca; class Cephalopoda; order Oegopsida; family Thysanoteuthidae; genus Thysanoteuthis; species Thysanoteuthis major. The sequence goes on along the minus strand of OY735223.1, from coordinate 37,847,940 downwards.
ATACATCCCCGACCCCTCTAAGGTTCTAACTTTCAAACGCTGCTATGAGTAGGCCTGATCTACGGGAAGGAAATTATGTGGCCCACTCCCTTCCTGAGTGGATACCCATGATTACTTATGATGAATATTTTCGTACATTTGGTCGGTATACAAGCTTAAGTAACAACTTGGATTGCAAATGCTGATTTTCAAGTCAGACAGGCCCTCCCCATTCGGAAGATTGTCGTATTAGTGTTTCGAACATCGGCTTTTGTACTTGACTAGGTTTGGAAAATATTAGAGAGTGTGTGATGCCTGAGTGATAACAATTCGTCTGTAGATTTCGGATCAGTATTTCATTATCGATCCCAAATAGATGAGTTTAATCTTCACCTATGTTCTGAGGAGAGTGAAAACGCACATCGGAATAGTACTGGTATTGATTGTTACTTAATTATTGAAACCTACAACCCTGTTCTTCGGTATTGGATAAACAACTACGAGGATGCAAAGATGTTTTCATCCGCTGCTCTCCGTTTAATTATCTATCTGTCTTCTGCTTAGTCTTCATTTTTTTTTCTTTTTCACCTGAATTCTGACAGACTCTGAAGTTTCAGGAAGTGACGTAAGAGGTCATCCTTAACCGTTAACAAAACGAACAACGAGATTCGTTCTTTTTCCTGGCTGTTTTTTCTTTTTCTTTTTCTTTCTCTTTTGGAAGATCTTCTAAAACAACAGTATTCTTTCTTTTTTTTTTATCTGGTTGTGATGTCGGGGAAGAGCAGGGTCAAGTTAATGTTGTGCACATCGTACAACGTTTACCGACGAGACCTTTTGAAGACGTAAACGGAAAGTAATGGCCGTGGTGGTAGTTGTAGTAGCGTTCAGTATCCACTCCCATCGTCTCTCTAATGCTATTCTTTGATTTCCTTTTTTTCTTTCTTTCTTTCTTTCCTTTTTCTCTGCATCTTAACTGTTATTAATCTGTCGTCTCCCGCTGGAATAACCTATGATGGGGAATGGTTAAATGTCATCAGGAGTGAATGTCACAAGTACGGAGGAAAAAAAAAACGGAAAGTGACGAACACGAACACAGTTTTTGCTGGAACTTTTATTTGCACTGGTATCTATTGCCCTCTCACATCACTCTCTCTGTATCGCGGAGTCTTTCTCTCTCTCTCTCTCTCTCTAGCGAATTTTATTCACACTTATCTATTGCCTTCTCTTTGTACCACCGAGTCTGTACATCTCCCTCACAACTTCCCTCCTTCTGCGTGCGTACAAGCAAGTCTCTCTCTGTGAGTACGAGCAAGTCTCTCTCTCTCTCTCTCTCTGTGAGTACGAGCAAGTCTCTCTCTCTCTCTCTCTGTGAGTACGAGCAAGTCTCTCTCTCTCTCTCTCTGTGAGTACGAGCAAGTCTCTCTCTCTCTCTGTGAGTACGAGCAAGTCTCTCTCTCTCTCTCTCTCTGTGAGTACGAGCAAGTCTCTCTCTCTCTCTCTCTGTGAGTACGAGCAAGTCTCTCTCTCTCTCTCTCTGAGTACGAGCAAGTCTCTCTCTCTCTCTCTGTGAGTACGAGCAAGTCTCTCTCTCTCTCTCTCTGTGAGTACGAGCAAGTCTCTCTCTCTCTCTCTGTGAGTACGAGCAAGTCTCTCTCTCTCTCTCTGTGAGTACGAGCAAGTCTCTCTCTCTCTCTCTGTGAGTACGAGCAAGTCTCTCTCTCTCTCTCTGTGAGTACGAGCAAGTCTCTCTCTCTCTCTCTGTGAGTACGAGCAAGTCTCTCTCTCTCTCTCTGTGAGTACGAGCAAGTCTCTCTCTCTCTGTGAGTACGAGCAAGTCTCTCTCTCTCTCTCTCTGTGAGTACGAGCAAGTCTCTCTCTCTCTCTCTGTGAGTACGAGCAAGTCTCTCTCTCTCTCTCTCTCTGTGAGTACGAGCAAGTCTCTCTCTCTCTCTCTGTGAGTACGAGCAAGTCTCTCTCTCTCTCTCTCTGTGAGTACGAGCAAGTCTCTCTCTCTCTCTCTGTGAGTACGAGCAAGTCTCTCTCTCTCTCTCTGTGAGTACGAGCAAGTCTCTCTCTCTCTCTCTGTGAGTACGAGCAAGTCTCTCTCTCTCTCTCTGTGAGTACGAGCAATTCTCTCTCTCTCTCTCTGTGAGTACGAGCAATTCTCTCTCTCTCTCTCTCTCTCTCTGTGAGTACGAGCAATTCTCTCTCTCTCTCTCTCTCTGTGAGTACGAGCAATTCTCTCTCTCTCTCTCTCTCTGTGAGTACGAGCAATTCTCTCTCTCTCTCTCTCTCTGTGAGTACGAGCAATTCTCTCTCTCTCTCTCTCTCTCTCTGAGTACGAGCAATTCTCTCTCTCTCTCTCTCTCTCTCTCTCTCTCTCTCTGTGAGTACGAGCAAGTCTCTCTCTCTCTCTCTCTCTCTCTCTGTGAGTACGAGCAAGTCTCTCTCTCTCTCTCTCTCTCTCTCTCTGTGAGTACGAGCAAGTCTCTCTCTCTCTCTCTCTCTCTCTCTCTCACTCTCTCTCTTTCTCTGAGTGCGAGTGTGTGTGTGTGTGTGTATGTTGGTAGCAGTGTGTGCGTTAGTATCAGTCAATTGGGCTTGTGTGTGTGTGTCTCAGTATCAGCGAGTACGTGTGTGTTAGTATCAGCGAGTCTCTCTCTCTCTCTCTTTCTCTTTCGCTCTCTCTGCATGTCTCTTTCCTGTCTAGTACCTACTTCCTTTGGGTGTCTCTTTACATTTTATAGGAAATGTTTGTTTCTTTCGTCTCTTAGCCTCTTAACCCAGATGACGAACAGAAAGCAGTTCGGTTTCTAAGTAAAAATGCTCGTATCCTCACCCTTCGCGCAGCTATGATGGTGGTTACCCTAAAAAAATGAGCACACTTCTCTCCCTTTTCTTAGCTTGTCTTTGATGTTCCTTACACTTGCCATCCTCCCCCGCCATTTCTTTCTAATAATAGATGCTGCCAAATATACACAGCGAGATACATATTCATGCACACACACACACGCACATGCATTTACACTCCTTCTAGTATGTCTTACGTACTCCTGTTATCTGAATGTTTTTGTTGAAACCCCTGGAGATAACCAAATAATTTCTTCAATGGAGGTAAGGCTAGCAATAGTAATAATATTACTAGTAAATTATTTCTAAGTTTAGCTTATTCTGGCATCGAACCAAAAACGGGTTGGTCGAGGATTGGGTTAAATTGTCGATAACGGACGCTTCACAAATACAGAGAGAAGAAATATAATCAAACGTGTGTTATTGTGTGCCAGGAACTTTTTTTATGGAATAGCAGGAAACATTTTCGAAGAGAAAACAGATGCAGGAAGTCGAATTGTATTGTGGGAAATATGACTTTCTAGCGTTGGGGCTTTTTTTCCAGTAATTTTCCCTTTACTTGGAAGTATGATAGTAGATAATGTACAAATTACTAAAATGAAAATAATTATCCTTGGAAATCATATTTTCTCTCATACCAGAACTTATATCAATGACCAACCGGTTTCTCACTTCTTTTTTACGATTACACTTTTCTACAGTTTGGTACAAAACGATTTGGGGGTGGGGGATCTTCTCGCTTTGAAAAGCGGCTTTCGAAAAACTGGCTTTCACTTGGGATATAACTGTGCAACTATCACAGCCGTTAAACAGGCCCAGAATCATATTGAGAGTATACGAGATGTATTATTATACTTTCCCACCCCACCCTACCCATATATATATATATATGTATATATATATTCCATCCACCCCACCCCCTCTATCGTATAGCTTTACAACGGGAACTGTCACTTTTTAAGTCATACTTGTCACTACCACTATTATTAACCGGATTTTTATACCAGTTTCCATGTAACAACTGTGTCCCTATTGTCTTCAGTGCAATTTACTGCAAATTGGTCACCTGATGAAATGATCATCCTTTCTCGCACGTGAGATTATTTTTCATTGTACGTCACTATACTAACAACGGTCTGCGAGTCTGGCAACATCACTTTCTATTTTTGCATTTTGAGATTTTTTTTTTTTTTTTTCGGTATCCGTTAACTCTTTAATTCACGGAGCTGATCGTGGAACTCTTCAATGAATAGCATGAAAATAGAACTTTTCTGGGTATTCAACCTTTTGAAAATGAGGATTCACCAAATGTAGAAAGAGGGATAATCTAAATCAGGTTATTTCCCTTGAAACTGACATCTCATTCTCTTTCGATGAATTCAAGAGTTAATGTTCAGTTTTTCTTCATCTTTGTTTTTATCATAACTTTCTTGGTCGAACAGTCCCCGGATGTCAAGAAGGCATTTAGTTGATGGCATATAATACGTTCCCTCCCCTAATATCAACGGAGAATATTTGGAAGAAAAAAATGAACGAATTCAACATATTCAATTTAATTCAACGGGAAGCGCTACGCTCACTGGGGAGACATTTCCAAATGGGGGAATTTGGTTGGGGGGAATATCTAAAAAATGGGAGGAATTAAGGAAACCTTGGATCGTTTCTTATCTCCTAAGTGTGTTGAATAAATCTTTCCGAATATGCAAACTTGAATTGCAAGCATAGACATAGTCCGGCACGGGTATTATCTGCCCTGATTTAAACACAGATTTGCCACTGTAGTTGTTCATCGTTTTAAAAGTAGATTTTTGTGAGATTTCAATCTCTTTTTAGCTACAGATGATAAAGAGAAGTGATGAGTATATATCGTTATACTAATAAGTTTCGTCCATTGACTAAAATGTTCTCGTCAAATTCATTTCAATATTACAATACGTCGACTTGGAGAATCGTTCAGATATATTTTTTTAGTGTTACGTATTAAAATAAAGTTTGAGAACCACTAACTTGGTGCCTCTACCAACGCTAGGTTTAGCATAGTCTTACACATTAGTAGTGCACCCTGCGAGGATTGTATCCAATGAATGAGCTTTCATATATTCGCTTAATGACAGGAGACCTAACTGTACTTACTCTTGTGTGTGTTCAATACTTGCTACTTCATGTATTTCTGTATCTCGCTCTCAACTTGATGAACCGTGTCATCGACCTTCTCCATTTCCTTCCTCGCACCACCCCCTCAATATTCTGTATTGATTAATATTGATTTCTTGTACTTCCTCGTCTCCACTCGCTAAACGAGGTGTCATCATAATGAAACAATTCGCGAGGATTAGTAATCGACCATTCAATCTATGCTTTGGATTTTAAAGGACGTTTGCTGCCGACAAGATCAATCAATCCGTCTCGATTGATGAATCGATTAGCAAGATAGATTAGGGATTGAAATTAAATCTTCGTTTTGTTTGTGTTTTTTTGTTTGTTTGGTTTGTTTTTGGTTTTTTTTTTAGAATAGAAATCTTTACAGTTCGAAATTGAAAATGTGTAAGTCTTCTTCTCTCTCCCTCTCTCTCTTTTAGTCGCTCTTTGGCATTTATATATGTATATACCCCTCTCTCTCTCTCTCCACTGATTTTTAATGAAAAAAGAGCGATTAAGAGTATCAACTTATCAGACGCCGATGTGTCTGGGTGCGGCGCCATCGAATGGCGTTCAGGTTCAGGTAAAACTGTTCGAAACTGGTGATTAGCACCTGTTCAGAAAAATCAAAGGCATTTTGTCCCATTTCGAGGAAGTTAATTTTGACAAATCGAGGGAATTCTTCAGTTTTCAAATGGAAAAGTCATCGAGTGTAAATTTCAAGTTTTATGCACTTGTCTCATCGTTTTAAACGCCCCTATTGCTTGCTCTTCTCCTCTTCCTTCACCCTCCCCAACATCTCTCACTCCTCCGTCTCCCCCCTGTATCTGTCCTCCGTCTCCCCCCTGTATCTGTCCTCCGTCTCCCCCCTGTATCTGTCCTCCGTCTCCCCCCTGTATCTGTCCTCCGTCTCCCCCCTGTATCCGTCCTCCGCCTCCCCCCTGTATCCGTCCTCCGCCTCCCCCCCTGTATCCGTCCTCCGTCTCCCCCCCTGTATCCGTCCTCCGTCTCCCCCCCTGTATCCGTCCTCCGTCTCCCCCCCTGTATCCGTCCTCCGTCTCCCCCCTGTATCCGTCCCCCGTCCCCCCCCGTATCCGTCCTCCGTCTCCCCCCCTGTATCCGTCCTCCGTCTCCCCCCCTGTATCCGTCCTCCGTCTCCCCCCCCGTATCCGTCCTCCGTCTTCCCCCCCCGTATCCGTCCTCCGTCTTCCCCCCCCTCTGTATCCGTCCTCCGTCTTCCCCCCCTCTGTATCCGTCCTCCGTCTTCCCCCCCCAGTATCCGTCCTCCGTCTTCCCCCCCCCCAGTATCCGTCCTCCGTCTTCCCCCCTCTGTATCCGTCCCCCGTCTTCCCCCCTCCCTGTATCCGTCCTCCGTCTCCCCCCCAAGTATCCGTCCTCCGTCTCCCCCCCCCAGTATCCGTCCTCTGTCTCCCCCCGACCCCAGTATCCCCTCCTCCGTCTCCCCTCAACTCCCGTATTCCCCTTCCATCTCTCCGACCGTATTCCATCTCATATCCTGCGTGTAATTAAATCAAGTTCCATTTGTCTTTTCCTTGTCTCGAACTTATTTAATTCTTTCCCATAATTCTATGTCGTCTTCATTTTTATCATCTGCGATCCCGCCATTGTTCGTGTTTGTTTGACGTTAACAAATTTGCTTCTCCAATCTATTTGTTTATCCTAGGGACACAATTTCCAACGAGTCGTGCCGTTGTTTTGAACTCTATTTCCTCGTAGATTAGCCGATAGATTTCTCGCTCGCCTGATTTCCCATTCCATCTCGACCGCACTCTGCGTTGTCTTTGAAATTTGTCGCCCTCAGCCATGGAACCAAAATTCCTTGGATTTCTTCACTTGATAATTTTTTCCCTCCCCCTCGTTCTTTTCCAATACTTAATTATGCATCCTGCTTCTTTTCGTCAATTTTTATTCGCCTTTTCCTTGATTCCCCCCCCCCCCCATCCTACTACAGGTATCCCTAGCATTTTGAGAGTTCACTTTGTGGCACTTTCTACGAAAAACAGGCGAAAAGTGAAAAGGCATTCAGTAATTCTTTTGCTGCGAGCCGTTATAGAGGTAGCTCTTAGTAGTAACTTCTTCGCTTTACGCCATTTTGGCCCACGAAAGGTTTTTCCGAGAACATTATACAGGTTTCCCTGTTATTCGAAAGTAATTTCTTTTTCTTTCTCTTTAGTTTTTCTCTTCATTTTCCTTCCCCCTCAGGCTTCTCCCCACCCCAACGGGCCACACCTTCGTTATTGATCAGCAATTGTAAATTCAACACTTATTGCATATTTTCTCCCCTCCAAATCGAATTCGTTTTCCATTAGGGGAGCCAACATCGTAATCCGCGGACGTTAATCCATTTTTACCAGCGTCACTTGTGTATTATTAAATACTTGTATATGTATTATTGTACCGGAGTCTGTTATGCGTTTCAATATTCACCTAAGTTTCTGGATTTCGAGCGGTCTCTTCACTCTCTGTTACTAACTTTAAGACTTGATAGTTCTCTATTTGAAAGCTGTTGATAGTTATAATGAATACCAATTTCACTTAAAGAAAAACGTGACTGTTTCAGTGGAGGAGTCTATTTTTTTTTTTCAAACGATGGGCAGGAGTTATCTTAATCAGCAAAATTTTTACTTTCAAGTGGAGTAATCAAATAAGTTGCATTATTCATTATATGAAGAGAGGACTTTTTTTTACAGATTCCTGAATGAGAATCTCTCCACTGAATAAAATCCCTTCCGTCGCCTTTTCTTGTATACAGGATTTACTTTTGAGATTCGGGGCTTTGTCGACAGTTGTACAACAAAGGCTGATGGCTGCTACTTATGCTATGGGCGTGATAGATACGGAAGGAAGGGGGAAATGGTTGCCCCTGATATTACAAGTAAAACTGACTCGACTCTGGTTCACTCTGGTTCACTTCAGAAATGACGGCAGTATTCAAATAATTCTGCGATTGCATTGTACCAGAATGAACCCAGATGTTTTGCATTTGCAAAAAAAATAAGTAGTGGAGATTACTCTATAATTAGCATTTAATTTTTATCTCCTTTAAGAATGTTTGAGGAACAAAATATAGACTTTCACGTGGCGTGTCATATAAATAGATAATTTTTATTATCAATTTCGACGAGTTTCATTTTTGTTACCTTTTTTTTACACACGGTTTTCAATCGACACATCCTCCTGTTTTTCTGTTGGAGTAACACACATAAATACAATAGATAGTTTAGTTATTCTGTTTGTGTGAGTAAGCATTGACTTCGCAAAATTGAAGAAAAGACTTGGCATCAATAGTTGGCTATATGCTTCCTCTTCGCAAGTCAAGCTGTTAGATTCAACAAGCAAAGAAGAATAACAATCATTTCATTGCTATCTTCATTGTCAGCACGACTGTCACAGGTTACTATAGAAAAGCTCAATTCATCATAGAACTATGCTTAAAACCGACTTTCACCTGGCAGCGCTGAATAAAAAAAAAACCTTACTTCAGCATAAGCAAGTTGCAATAATAAAGATTTAAAGAGGACGGAACATCTTCACGCATGCATTTACTACAAAGAGAGATAGTCGGAAACTTTGGCAAACCAAGGTTGCCAGACTGGGCTACTAGGGAAATAACCTGAACTTTATCTCAGAGACTTACCCGAGAGATACACTGCAATGGCGTCGAATTTGGAAATCGAGCAAGTAAGGACCCAGAGGTTCAGTATCAGCCTCTTGGGTAATTCTCGGGGGATAGAGCAAGGATAGCATCACTTTATTGCCCAATCTGATCAACCAAGTTTTATGCGGATTAAGAAATACAGGTTTCTTCTTCTGTCCAAAAGTAGTTCCCTATAAAAAGATGTTCGTAAACTGAAACGGTGTAAAACGAAGACGCTGTTATCATTAATTTAAATGGGGATTTATTTTGTTCATATATTTATTTATTTTGCACGATGCGTCATTCTATTAACTGGATTGAACAGTTTCGAGTCTTCAGAAGGCAACTTCAAGAGTTACATATACAGTCGTAGACGGAAAATACACGTTGTGAAACTGCGGATGTAACCTGTTCTATTCCCGCTGGAACAACACTGCAAACACGACGTATAGATAAATCTTTCTTTCATTCTTAGTGACGACCGAAGTTTAGCTCCGAATGGATGTGGTTCTTCTGTCACTCTCTCTATCTCCTCTGCCCAAATAGATTGCATTCCCGTTTTCTTTGACCTGTCAATTTTAATTTAGTCTCCCGCTGATCAGAGACCAGGATGGGAGACAGTGTCTTGTTCCATCCAACACCTTATCTTGGAACATAGTCTTAAGAAATCATCGAATATCTGCTATGTTCGAAAAGTTTTCTCACCGACAAAGGAATCTTGTCGTCGATCAACATTTACTGGAAGATAAAAAGATTGGTGTAAGGTGTAGTTGAAGAGATAGATCATGAGGGGGGAGGAGCATGGCTTACATAGATAAGCCAGACAAGATAGTTGACTTCAGAAGAAGAATGCAGTCAAACCTTATCTTTTTCATTCGTAGAGTAAGTTATGTTTCCGGATTATTGAAGCTAGAATCACCAATCCAAAATTCGAAACATATTCTTCGTCAGATTGATTTCTGTTTTTTTTTCTCCCTATCTGCTCCATTGAACGCGAAATGTTTAGCAGGTGCCGAATTCTAGGGTTTCTGTAGCCTATGAAGATTTTTGTCTGTTTTGTTTTCATTTATTTTGTTTTTTGGATTTTTTTTGTCCTTTATTAATAATCTTAATGTATTGTGAAACTGTTCTAACCATTCCTTTCTTGTTTTTTGCAGGTAAGTTTTCGGGTCTCGATTCAAAACAGATGGTGGTAAGCTTTGTTTAACTTTTTTATATCCTCCTCTATCAAGAATTTATACACGAAATAGGATTGAAGTATTGTATCTGTGCGCTCATTAACGAGTTTCAAACACACACACACACACATATATCCTACTGTAGACATAGGAACAATAATATATCTGTAGAAATACGTGAATAACAGAAAACAGCCAGAGGTCGGAGAATGGGAAGAATGAGTTTGGGGTATTATTTCAACCTCGGTCTACTGTCAGAGCTTCGGTGGCTCAATCAGTTGAAGCAGACCTAGGCTACATAGGTACTCCCATGATAATGGGTGTGGATTTAAATGTCACCCGGGGCTCATTCCTTTATTTTCCGATCATAGCCGTTGTTTCGCTCTCCACAATATATATATATATATATATATATATATATATATATATATAGTTTCATTCATAAGAAATATATCTATCATCACCCCCAGGTCATTTTGACTAGAAACGATTATTTTGATATGGATTGAACAGGAAGGGTTAGGACTAAAGGAAAATTGATATTTATTTGAAAACTATTCAATTTTTTTGTCTATAACATTGAGAAGAGTTGATAACATTCTTAATGATTTGGAACGATTGACTTTGTGTCCTTGATCATGTCAATGCCACACTCTCTCTCTCTCTCACTCTCTCTCATATGGACAACGCATCTGAAGAGGGCCGTGGAATGGATCAATCGAAACGTTGTTGACAACATCAAGGACACTGAGATTCAATTGCCCCCCAAAATGTTTGGCACTCACCTGTCCTTTTTAGTCATTCAACGACCTCTTTGACGATTTAATTATGAATACAAACTGTCTGAAACCAAAGTGCTTTCTCTTCAACTTTTTACATTCCTTTTAAAACGCAAAATAATTGCTACAAACCTCCACGACTTTTGTTGTCGCCAACTTGAAATTCAATTAAAACAAAACAAAAAGGTTTGACATCAAAAGATGTCACACCTTCGTGGTCAGCTTGAAATAATAGAGAACAAGACTGTTTTTCTTCCTTTTCCTTGTTTTCATTCAATTCCCGCTCTTGTTAACAACGCCGAGAAAAAGGAGAAAAAAAAAGCTAAACGCCTACTTGTCTCCTGAAGTTAACTAAATCTATATTTACCACCTACACTAGTTAACTCGCCGTGGTAAAACTTACCTCTGTTTGTGTGTGTGTGTGTGTGTGTGTGTGTGTGTATTTGTTATTTTTTCTTCAGAATATCCGACAGTATATATCTCACGTTGCAAAATTCCCCCATTGCTTTTAAATCTTCAACCTGCGATCGGTGTCATAGGGACGGTGGTCGTGTTAACCTCGTCCATCCATTTTTTTATTCACTTCCTTCTAATTATAGAGTAGTCTCTTTTATTTATTTGCAGATGCGTAAAAAATCCGGGTTCATTCTGGTCATATCAAATAGCGCATATTTTCTTTCAAAGGGTAACCCAACGGGTTACTAGGTACATATATAAAACACGCACTCAATTGTGGGCACTGAACGTTTGCATATATAAAGTGATAAAGGCGTCTGTACATAATTTGCAGAGGGCAGTCATGGTTATTACCTGATACTTGTTTATCGTTTTAAAAAGAAAATAAACGTATGTCGAGATAGCACTCACTGAGTATCACGTTATTTTTCAAATGATGTTTCAAGTGTTTAAAATGTTCTAATTCCATTGCGAAGAGTGATATACAAACGTCAACTGACATATCTTTCGTCATTAACCGACGACCCTCTTCTGTTGCAGATCGTGCGTTTATTATGGAAGTATTTAAACTTCATGATTTTGGGCAGATAAGTGCCATGAAGGCTCGATTTCTGTTACTTGCTAACGACTTTACCCGCCTATTATTGAGGGTTCTCCCAGAAGCCATGGTCTATATTTAATCAGCTCGGCTTACACTTGCGGCCTTGTTTCAGACTATGGTATTTAACACGGTCAAAACCAACCGATCGAGATGCTTGATGCCCGAACTGAAATTTCCCAGTAGATTTTCGAACGTGATCTCTGAGACATATCTCAGCAGTCATGAAAACTTCTGGATATGTAGATCTCGGGAGTCTTGGAAGAGCAGCGTTGGGCCAATTTTCCAAGTGGAGAAGGCCTGTCTACTAACCACAAACGTCGGTAGGAACTCTCTCACCCACTAAGCAGGCCCTTGCGGAAGCCAGAGCAACGCTCTGCTCTGAATTACTAAATAGAGCCTTGCCAAGCAGTTAATTTATGACAAAGGGAATGTTCCTGCATTGATTTAGAAATTAAAATCTCGTTCAGTGTAGGCAGTTATTCAGGCGGACGCAAATCCTTGCACGGATAAAACCTACAGATCAAACCCTGGAGTCCCACTCTCTCTCAGTCCCAGCGATATTTGGCCACACATCCCAGATGAGTCAGTTGAAATATGTCGGCTCCTGGTTCATAAATTAAAATAAATCTGCACTACTATTTATTCAATTAGTAACTGCTGGCGAGGTGCTGGTTACACTGCTAGTAATAACAGAAATAGTAATGTTCGTAGTACAATTTTCACGTTTGGCCTTTCAGAGCGAGACACTGTCGACTATAATGGTGTGATGAATTCGTTCGGTTCCCACACTTTACATATTCTCTTCCTCTTCGAACTAGAAAATAATGTTATTCGAAGCCTTTGTCTATTTTGTTCCATGTGACTATTTTTATATGGATTTTCCTTTCTTTTACAATGTATTTGAGTATGACTTACACCTAGATTTTCATTCATAGAAACAAGCATTCTTTTCCCGATTCTCACCTTTTTACTTTTTCGTTCACTGTGTCACAATGCACAACCCAACGCCTTTCTATGAATACCGTCGATCAACGTTCAAGTAACAAGCGTGTCAGGCTACGATCTTATTGATCTCTCCCTCGTAGTTCTCCTTTACGTACTTATCTCCCCTTCTCTTTATTTTCAACGACCTTATTCTTCTTCGAATTATTGGTTCGCTGTTTGTTCTTTCTTCAGATTTTGTTAACTTGATTAATTTATTAACAATACAATTATTATTCCTAATTCAATTTCTAAACATTTGGTATTGAAGAGTTTCACTGCTGCCTTGGATAGTGCAGCGAAATGAACACGTCCTGTAATCAGTGCTGGAAGGCAGAAACTGAATCTAACACGTCGCAGTAGTCAATTCCATTGCCTTGATGGAATGGACGTGTGTGTGTGTGTATCAATACGGAACATGCCACAAGACGATGTATGTCGCGTCGCACTGAACATGTTACACGAAACGGTTTACACGCTCTACTGGCAGCGTCTCCATTTCCCTAATTAGTCTTGTCCAGATAACTTTAATTCAATTCCATTATTGTGGCCTTGAGCCAAACTTATTAAGTCTTCGGACTGGAAATATTCAATCTACTAATATGACAAGCCACATGAATGTCACTTTTCTTGTAAGTTTTGCCAAGAGAGATAACTATTGAATACTGATTATAGAGTAGTCTCCCTTATGTTTTTGGAGGGTGAAAATGCTCAAAAAATCGGTTTTGTTCTGGCTCCACAAAGAAAGGCAGAGCAATGTTTTTCTGACAGCTTTACAATTGCGAAATGTACGTAATTACAGCTGTCATTTTTTGACGGTATAAGTAAACTAATTATCCTTTTAAGAGACTAAAAAATGGGACCTCTTGTCTAACTCAAATTCAAGTTGAAGCTGACTTCGCAAATCCAACATAACAGGAACAATCGTAACCAGATTTAGGGGAGTGAACTCTGTCTATCTCATCACGTTGAACTTAACAGATATATAAAATCAACATTTCCATACCGCGACTCGAAATCAAGACCAAGTTCTTAGAAGGCGGCTCTTACCAACTCAACTGAACCGGCAAGTCTTAGTTATTTACGAATTTATTACATATCCCGTATTTAAAGTTATAGTAATCATCTTCAGACGGAGGGTGGAGTTTGACCTTGCACCAGCCAAGCTTATCACTTCTTCATTTCGTTTTATTTATTCAGAACAATAAATGCTGTAGATGAATAAATAATAGATTCTTTAGTCTTATGGTTACACGTGTTTTCATTTTAGATCCTTTTATATCTTGGTCTTCAAACAGAACCCGACAGAAGCCGCACTAAGAACGGGTGGGGCTGACTCCGATTGCTAAACGTTTTTCCATTGCAACTACCTGTGCGTGTGTGTTTCTACGCACTCCTTCCCTATCTTATCATTTTCACCTAGCCTGTCCCATCTCACCCCAACCTACTCTATAGAGTCAGTGTGACGGATTCTCTACCTACAATCTATCTTTTTTTTTTTTTAGCTCAACCCCTCTTTCTCCATCTCTCTCTCTCTCTCTACCGGATATTCTCATTGAGGAATTATGGCGATTATGTCTCTCACTTTTTCTCTCTCTCTCTCTCGATTCAGTCTTTATCCTCTCTGGGTCCCCTACCCCGGCTCCGCTCCCTTGTACAGGTTTCCCCTCTTTCCTAGAGTGCACAGCCATCTATTTCACTTGTCGGTGCCTGGTGCTTGTTATGGTGGGGTGAGGTGTAGTAGCAACCTATTTATACTTCTCTTCCTCGCTGTCATTGTGTACATGTTTTTATTTTATTTTATTACTTACTTTTTATTACTTACTTTATAGTACTAGTGTTACTAAAGTACGGCTAAACTGGGAGACTTTTTTTTTTTTTTTTTTTTTTTGCTTGACGACATCTCTTTTCTCTGACCCGAATATTTTCACTGTTTCTCTACTAAGAACTCTGCTAATTTTCATCTTTCTCTCGGTCACGGTTTTTTTGGGGGGGGGGCGGTGTAGCTTTAGCGATCTTTTCGAAATCTTTTTTCATAATAAATTTCCGAAATTATACAAGACAGTATCACTCTCCCCAATACAACAATACTCACTTTTGTCGATGCTGTATGTACGAGAATACAAATATACACAATTCATAACGTAGCGATATCGACACCTAGTGATATTACAACTTCATCCAGCTCCAGAGAGTGACTACTAGATGAGATACACAGCATTAGCTCATTCCATCTTGTTGAGGCTCAACGACGACATCATATATTTTGAAATGATTGCTGGTACTATCTCTATTTATGCTGTGTTATAATGATCCTGTATAGTACAGCATTTTATGGAAACGTATCTAGAGCGCTTACCGAGGTATAACTGTAATGTGCAGTTCGTTCTCCCATGTGTCTTCAATTTTGTTTTGTTTTTTGTTTTTCTTGCACGATTAATGGATTGTGTGTGTGTAAGAAAGAATGTTGACTTACAGTGTACAAACGCTGTACAATTGTGCACATGCAAGTACACTTGTGTTCACCCATCCATCCAGAAATGTACTAGCCTTTTGTGCTCATTCGTTGTCGAGCGTCCTAAATTACGACGGTTGTTGTGGGGGCATATGTTTGTCAGTTACAGCAAAATACAGATATTATGATCTGATGATTTTTCCACGACTTACCTTATTCGTACAGCAATATCTTTACCGGACTACATCCAAACTGCACTATTCAAGGTGTTCATATATTACCTCGGCAGACATCAAATCTAAAAGATAACAAAATAAATACCAAAAGTAAAGACCCCCATCGGCTATTTTAACGATAAGTGTATTTATTTTACCATATACAGCAATACCATGAGCAATACGGTTCCAATCAGTGTGCGTTTCGTTGTCGTACAGTTACGTTATTGCTATTCAAATTGATGTTACTAAGAAGCCGGAAAAAATTTATCAGACTTTGAACCGTGCGGAAAATCTTCAAATTAATACACCGCGTTAATCGAGGTATCCCTGCAATTCTAATTTTAGTATGTATCTTGTTATAACCAACCGAGTGCCCTCATAACTAATAATAATACGAGATCGCCTATGGCTACAATGTCGGAGCACCTAGTGAGAGAATCGAATGTTGGACCAGCGCAAGTTTTAGCTTGTTGATCTTGAAGCAAGACTTATCCTAAGCTTTAATTGGCCTTGTGCCAAACTCGGCCAAATTTGGCCGGTCTGAAAAATCAATATACCAAGTCCCCATAAAGCAAGTCTTGTTCGTTTTATTGCCAAAATTTAGGATCTGTACGTTATTTGCCAGAGCAAACATTAGCTTTTTGTGCTTTGTTTTATTTTTCTTCTCTTTTTCCCTTCAAATACCAACGACGATGTCTTTACAAACAGTCTTGATGTCTGAGCCTAAATAATCTCTGCTTCTCTTGTAAAAAGGAGAGTAGGTAAAGTAAAAGGAGGAGAGTAAGAAAAATGAGAGAGTGAGGGAAGCAACGACCATTGACGTCTTTAGAAAATATCAAGTGGTCACCATAAAAAAAAATCTGTTTGCATACCTGTATGCTGGCGTGTGTGTGTGTGTGTGTCTGCGTGTCTCTAAAGTGACACCTGTGTCTGACCTGGCTTACCAATTGTTACCTGGTTGCTGTGGTAACTGAATCCAAGGAGGGATACAGACGGGAGGGGTAAGAGTGTTGGAGGTAGGAATGGTCTCCGTGGGGAAGGTTCGAGGTATAAGCTGTCCTCGCCTGTTTCTTATCTCGAACAGGCCCAAATAAATAAACGCATTCAGGTCAGCCTTTTGCTTGCCTCGTTCGCTTTCAAATGCAGCTTTTCTGCTCCCCGCCCTTCGTCATCATCGTCAGGATACTTGAATGTTTAATTAAAACACTAAGCTTAATTAGCAATAACATCTTTTGCTCTGGCTAGGACACGCCAGAAACCCCCCCCGTCCCTCTCTCTCTCTCTCTCTCTCTCTCTCTCTCTCTCTCTCTCTCTCTCTCTGCGTGTGCATATCTCTCTCTATGACGTTTTTTTTTTTCGTTAAGTTTCCAAATATAGCATTGCCTCCAATGCATGAATTGTAGTATAGCTCTTGCATCTTACAGGCCGGCTAGTACTGTAGGATTTCTTCTTCAGAATTTTAGATCAAATTATGTGGTTACTGTCAATATCGATCGATGTTTTTTTTTGTAATTTGTGAGAATTTTATCTAACTGAATGTTTATCAAAGTATAACCACAGTTAAACAGCTTGTTACTGTTGTTAAAGCTATCGTTCAGATGTCCTGATTTATTTGAACACTTGACCTCATAGAAGCAGAAACACGAATATTCTTCTTCTCGACAATTCCCTATGTGCGTAATTATAACACTTATAATAAAATACCATCGAAATACAGGCGTAAAATTTATTTTTTTCGATGTAGGTCCCATTCAGCAAAAGACAGGATGGTCATATTTGTGTGACAAGTGTCAGTATATTCTACAGGTGTACCAACATTTGCAAAGATTTTTGCTGTAGTTGTCTAATGGGATCGCTACAAATCCCTGATGACAATATTTCTTTTGGTTTCAATATAGCTTTTGTTTCCCCCTCTCCATTGTTTATTGTGCATATTTTAGTTGAGCACTGTCAATAGAAATCATAAATTCCATCCCAGCAGGCACGGAAGTAAAGTTTATTATGCGATGTTTTATTTAGTTTTTTTTTTTTGTTTTGTTTTTTTTTTTGTTTTTTTTTTTCATCCATTTATTATAAGAATAAAAATCTGTATTGTGCATGGCAGAATCGATTTAATGAATAACCCCCTTCCTCCCAAAACAGTCAGGCCTATTCACGTGAGGAAGTTTACCTTCTCTCACCTTGCTTGCTTATGGCACAGGTTTATTCAGTTTTATCAAATAGCAGTGGGGGTATCAAGTGTGTGTGAGTGAGAGAGAAAGAGGAAAGAGAATTTGTGTGTGTGTGTAATCCCCAAATAGTCCTCAAACCTCTACCTTAGGTTCCAACTTGACAAGCTCATACGTCACCATCTGTTGTGCCAATTTCTTGTACGTATTGTCAATTTCTCCAACACAAGTTTGATGCCCTTCCGTGGATAGCCTGTCTACCAGATTATTATTATTATTATAGAATTATTATTACCCGACCCTCTGAGCTATTTGGTGAAACATAATGGTGGTGTTGTGTGCGTGCTCTCCCCTTCCTAACTGCTTATAATCCCACCCTCCTCTGTCTCCTTTAAATGGTTAAGCAGTAAAAGAAACTACAAAGCATGGATATCGGGGTTGGGGCTCTTTTTCTTTTTTAAGTGGTGAGCAATCTAATTTTTAACAGCAGAAACTGCCTACTTGCTTATTTCTCTTAGAAAATCTGATTTCAGAGTTTCAGGGCACCAGTGACATTTCACTAAGTTTTGACAGGTGTTTAACCAGAGTTCTATTCCCAACGCTTTTCCTATTTCTTTTCTTTTTTTTTTTGTTCATTTTTCTTGTATTAACCCATTAACTGCGACAGGAACAGCTCAGTTGTCATGTTATAAATGCAGCCCAAACTTTTATACTGGGTGGCACGAAATAAGCTGAACAGTGTCTTCTTAACAATGGACCCTTCCTTCCACTTGAAATTGAAGATAGAGGAACACAGAAACAAGCACAGAAAGTTGCCTGTAGCAACCCCCTAATAGAGAGGTCTATTGTTTACTGAGAAAGATTTCCTCCGTTCATAGTTGAGATGTGAAACTACAATGACTGAAATTTCAGTCATCTGCAGTTGATGAGTTGAACCTTGGTCAACGAAGGGACTTAACTCTTACAGATTTTTTGAAAAAAAAAAAAAAAATTTTATTGGGAACAGAAGAGTAAAATAATAGAAAAAATTTCTGCTGTCTATTCTGAGACTCCAGAGTATGTAATATAGTCAACCATAGCAATGCACATGAAACTAGCTTTTAAATTAGGATCTCTATACAGGAAAAGGCTGGCATTTGTGAGCAGTATTATAGAAGTATAAAAGCTTTTCCATCTATGCATAAGGAATCCTACCTATGATATCATAGGTCATATAAACAGCTTGTGTGTTTTCCACAGGCACCACCGGTCAGGGTTTCAGCCTTGGTAATCTTTTTTTTTTTTTTATTCATTTTTTTTTCTCTAAAAAAGGATATTTAGTATGATTGCACACACGCAGTAATCCATCTATTGTTCTATGTATGTTTTTATTATTCCACTTACTTTTATTACATTGCAGTGCAATCACACTTTCTGTTCCTTCAGGGATTGCAGGCTCTAGTTTTATTCAATTCTTCCCCCACAAGCAAGAACTGTACCTTCTCATGCCCCATTTGGCCTTGTGCCAGACTTCGGCAAGCTGGAGAATTTTTTTTCCCCCTCTTTCAAAGGGAACGATTGATTTTTCAATAATTCCTAATATTATTTATGCTAAGCAGTTTGATTCCAATTATGCAAATATAATTATTTCATAACATATTGATTTTCTTAGAAAATTAATATTCATATTCAAATTAATGGGAGCAATGCCAATAAAACCTTCTACAGCAGGACGGACAGGCCAATCATCTCATTCTGCAGTTATTTGCATTTTGGCCACAGATTGAACTGTGCAGTGATGGAAATGAATTTTGGGAACTAGGTATATAGTTATGTTTGCATTAGTAGACTTAGAACATACAAAAACCTTGGATATGGCGGAGTGGTGTACGCTGTACACACATGTGCACTGCCTTCCATCTCTCCCGAAACTACCAAACACTGTGATTTGAAGCAGAAAGAATCTACTTCATATTAGTTCTTTTTTTTGTTTTTTATAAAGGGAATCTGAACTATCTTCCTATTCACAGCTTTAAATACTTGAGTAGACACTTTGCAAGTACAGGTTCCATATCTTTTAACTATGAATTTCGAAAGATATCTCTTGTTTTCTAGTGCTTTTCACTCTGTCTCTCTTCTTTTTCGAAACAATCTGCAAAGTCCTCTTTCGGGATCACCATTAGCTACCACATACTCCTTTTTCTTATCTACAGTCAGAAATCGCACCAGAAATAGCTGGGAGCCAAATTTTGGCTTCAGTGGGTAGCTGACGTAGTTAGGTTATGTGATGTTTTGAAAAAAGAAAATCTGCATGGGTCATGAAGAATCACTGTCACACAGCATACAAGCTCATTCAATGACATTATATTGCCGACTGAGTAATCCAATGGGAGAGTGCTCACGCATCCACTTTGAGTTCCCCTCTGGTTTATTGTTTTCCAAGTTGCAAGAAGGCCATGCAACTAGTTCTCAAGATATCAAGAATGGCATGATACTTTCTACACTGTAAACCAGTGTATATATATGTTGAAGGGGACGGAAGTACTTTGAAGGAGATGGTGTAAAGATGTGTTGGGATATTTTTGGGATAATACAAACAGGTTTATCTTTCATTTAAGCCGAGGTCAGTTCATAGGATTTTCTGTGTTACGTAGAAGTAAATGTCACAATCTCAATACGTATTTCAATTCTTCAATCCAGCAAAGAATTACTTCGATCACAATAAAAACTAGGATCAAGGGAGTTGTCTTACTGCTAATAGACGTTTTCAACCTAGTCCATATTGGTGCTCACTAACTGGTGTGTATATGCATATAAGGCCTGGGCAAAGTATTTATTGGTAGAGGAAACGTACTGTGAATAGGGAGGCTGGAGCAGAATCCCTGTCGTTTTTGCCAGATGGTTTGTGAGGTATGAAATCTTGTTATCCTGCACAAGTCTCTTTCTGTTCACCATGGCCATTTAGTTCCCACTTAATACTTTCTGTTTTGCTCTAATATGCAGTTGGCCTGTTTGATACCCCCACCACCATCAATCCCATGTCCTGCATTTCTAAATAGCGAACCACTTAACCGAATGCTGTTGACAAACCTTTTGGGAAATTTGCATAAGCAAATATATTGACCATCAGATTTGTAACTTCTCCCCCAACCAGCTCTCATCTCTGGTTTGAATTCAGAATATCAAGCACCTTGAAATCAAGTGTGTTGGAGACAACATGCGATAAGGTTATTAAAAAATTTAAAAAGTATGTCACTGCAGTTGTAATGATCTGAAAAACTAGCTTGCTAACCATTATTTTGCCATAAAGTGCCTTGTATGTGTATATGTAAAATTATAAAATCTCTCTCCAAAATGTGTGTGTGTGTGTATATATATATATATATATATATATATATATATATATATATATATATATATATATATATATATATATAATCTTAATATCTATGAACCAGATGTCTTATCTGACTTCACCTTGAAAAATAGCTTTGCAGTTTAAACAAAGTGAAATATAATAAATATACAAACCAGCTGTGACAAGTCTTTTCTGGAAGAACGATGATTGCAAAGTTGTGTTTGAAAGGGGGGAAAAAAAAAAGATGTATTACCAATCTCATGTCTGCATGAGATATCTATTCTCGAAAGCTTTTCATAAATAGTGTTTAATCTTTTAATCTATAACATTGCGCTTAAAGAAAATCAATGATAACCAAATCCGATTGTGAAGATAAAATTCAACCAGGATATTTAAACTAATTTAACCCTGGGTAAACAATACAAATTTTAATTTCCAACCTTACAAGTATTTTCTTTTTTAATAAGAAGAAATATTTGCTGGCTGGTATTGAGACTTGAGTGAATTGGTGTATTGAACACCTTTCTATGGACTTGGAGAGTTAACTGATGTATATTTGTGCCCAGGTAAATAGCTGACATGTGTGCACATGTGCTGCCAATTAGAAAAAAAAATCTCTGTATCCAGTCCCTCTAAACAAGACACAAGCAATCTGAATCTCTCTCTGTTTTTGTTGTTTTTTTTTTTTTTTTTTTTTTTTTTCTAATACCTAATGTACCTCACGAACTGCTAAACTAAGCTTTCACATCTGAAAAAAAGTATGTACTTTAATTACACCTCAATTATTTGGTATAAGCTATAATACATTAAACTCCCGTTGGAATGACACTTGTTCTAACAGCACTATTTAATGATATACGCTCGAATGGCAAGTTGGTATATTCTCACAAGACTATTATCAATGGTTACACCTTTTTACCGAGCAAGTAAATAATTTGATCACCATATTTTGCCATTCGCATGCTGTATTTTTTAATCCACCTGTTATTGGAGCACCAACTAAAGGTTCCGTAGTAACTGGAGTCTGTTGTATAACCTTTTGCTACCTCGTGACAAACTTTATCTTGAATGAAATCTTGGCTATATTTTTAGTGTAAACATAATCTTTTGATACAACCAATTAAAAAGTATAAATGTACACAAATAATTTCAAATTATTATAATATTATCCATATTGTATTAAAAATACACGGGTCTGTTTTCCACACTATTAGAAAAATAATTGAAGATTGAGTAACTTCCGAACTATATTCTGTAACAATGTGAAAGGAATAATTTGTTTTCTGACATCTTCTGTGGTCTGGCAATCCAACAGTTGCCAGATCAAAGAAGTACAATTGTATTAAATCATCATTTTGGGTAATTGAAGAAAATAGGATTTTTTTTTCTTTTTTCAATTCAAAATATTCATATTACTTTTTGCAGAATCTGTAAAAGTCTTGTTCTATTTAATAATTATTATTCATGTGTGGAATGGGAGGGTTTTGATTGGATAGAAAGATCATTTGTATTCGCTTCTTGGTCAGCATGGTTCCCATTTTTCTAATCTGCTCACTTGAACAACAAATGTTTAGCAGGTGCCAAATTCCAGAGTTTAGGTTGTCTATGAAGATTAATGTCTGTTTATTCTTATTTTTTTTTTTTTTTTTTTTTTTTTCTTCATAATCTTATTCTCCAACTGTCCTAACCATTTTTTTCTTTCTTGTTCTTTGTAGGTAAGTTTTCGGATTTCAATTCAAAACAGATGGTGGTAAGCTTTATTTTTATTGAACTTTTTTTTGTCCTTTTCCTTCAAGAACTTGAGTAAAAGAAAAACCACAAAAAGAAAAATTTCATTCCTTCCATCCAAGCATAGAATTATGCTTTTCTTCCATTTGAATGGACACTTTTTTTTTTTTTTTTTTCTTCTCTCTCTTCTCCCTAGAATATTTATTTATTTTTTTTTCTATTTTTTTTTTTTATGAATTTAAACCTGATTCACTATAGTATTGTTCGCATTACAACGTGAGTGGATGGTGGATACTAGAATATTACTCTAGCTCCAAAATGGCTAAACTTTATTGCAGCTTAGTTGTAATGAGGTTGGCCCCAATGCCCCAATCATAACAGTGGACACCTGCAATAGCCTTATTTTAATAGCTGCATTTCACCCATTACACTCTCTTACTGAATTTATATTATCTGAAGTTTTGGGATCAAGCAGTGCCATTATTCCATGTCTTCCAAGACCCAAGCCTCCATCTGATCACTAGCATTATTTAGCAATTTACAAAGTTTAGCTTAGTCTGACATCATGGTATCAGAAAAATAAAGCTGGGAGTATCAAACCAGTAAAAACTGCTCAGTATAACTCCTGAGGATTTTTTTCCTGTTTAAACTGGTTTCAAATACAGTTAACTGATGTTGGTGGGAAATACACAAGTCTCTTAATTATGAAACAAAACCCCTTCTCGTATCATTCATTTTTTGATTCCCTGTATATTCTCTGTATATATTGGATTTTTTATTACCCACTTATCTACACAATATATATATATATATATATATATATATATATATATATATCAATAAAAATGCTAATTAGTTTCTTCTACTACCAAAAAGTTTGAAATGTTTGACAGCTTTGAAATTTTTACTAATTTTATTTAAATTGGTAATTTTTTTAAAAATTTTCCATTTGTGCATAATAATTGGCTTAAGGGATGAATTTTTATTGCGTAATGAATAATAATTTAAAAAAATACAAGAAATCTCCTTTTTTTTTTCTTTCACCTCACATCTTGATAATTCACTGAAAACTAAAACAAATCTAAGAGTAAGGAGGAGCTATCATTGAATAGGAATGACATTGAAAGCGGTTTCTCTTCAGTATGATTTATAAAGACTCAACGGAACCCCAACCCACCAATAGCAGGTTGTGATTGTTTATAACTGACTTCATTCTAAAGCTTTTCAATAACCTTAAAGAGTAATTTTACAGGATTTTTCAATGAAATAGGGTTAGAAAAAGATGATCTAACTTGGAAAACTGTCTCGTGTATTCAGCCTCTTCCTCATATTACAGGTATACCTTAATTGGTGCGTTTAATTTGTTACAAAATTTTTTCTATTTTAAATCATGCTGTACATGGTCTTATTATGATTTTTTTTTTTCCTACTTGAATTAATTTGTATCACAATACCATGGGTGTTCTACATCAAAACCTTTCTATTCAAAGTATTCATGTATTTGTCCACAAGAATGTTCTACAAAGTAAGTTCTAGGTGTTCTAAACTAGGGATGTTTGCCGACTCCCTTCAGTCTGAAGTATGTAGAGTAGTCATCTACCTTCACAATGGCACAGTGTAGATGGGATTGATTTATCACAAGCAGCTGGGAATGTGTCTGCTGTATGATTTTAAAGTGGGCCACAGTTTAACAATCAAAGCCTCAAATGATCCAATCTTTCAGAGAAAGAACTATTACAGCACATGGGTGGTTTGCCTAATTCCAATTTGAATCATTCAAGATTTTGGGCAAGCTTTGAATTGAGATTATCATTGGAGCTGGGTGAGAGCAAATTGCAAAATCATGGGTTCCTCTAATCTAAAAAGGTTGAGAATGGCTGATATAGGTAATGTTTGTATACATACATCTGTATGTCTTCGTAGATGTATTGCTCCCTTGCCTCAAACATATTGAATACACCATATGATGGAAACCTTTAAGGATTTTCCCTCCTCATAACTTATCGCTCATAACCGAGTGTGTGTTTTGTCCCCACACAAGCAGCTTTGCTCATTCTGCCTTAAGAAATGGCTGAAAAAAAAAAATATATATATGTATATATAAATAAAATCCTGATAATCAACAGCTGCTGTTGATAGATCTCTAGGGTAACAAGTACTGGGTGGGGGTGATGGGACCTGCTGCCTCCAAGACTTGTATCATTTGAAGATCTGTTGTGACATCTAGAGAGAAGGATCTCAAGTGGAGGGGGAGGACTACGTATCATGGCCGTGTCAGAGTAATAATACGGTAACACTGTTGCTATAAAGTAGGTATTTATGGATACTTACTGTGAAGTAGCCTTCAGTCCAATACTCTACAGACTACGTATGTCTATAGGCACACTTGAGTAACTAGTTGCAGTAGTGTATATTTATGACAGGAGAAGAAGAATCCGACTGCTACCATCTTGAAGCAGCAGAACCAGGTCTTCGTCAGCTGACGTAGGTATATCGGTACTCTAGTCTTTTGCTTATAGAAGACTTTTTATATGCCAGGTGGCCCATTTATCTCTGACACTTTTAAATTACTTATTACTTAGATAATATTTGACTGAGCTGGATAGAATTAACGTGTGTTATACATGGATATAAGAAGTTTTTTTATCTTTAACTTTCCCTAAATCAGAAGAGGTTCCATGGGAAGTTGTTATATTTCACTACCTTCCAGGAGGGTTGAACAGAACCTTCATTCAATCCATGGCACTGATCTTGCCACTCTAATGAAGAGGTGTATACAAGAGTGGATCAGTAAGTCTGTGACCTGACTTGAGGTGCCCTAAATTGGGCTTACTAAGAAATTTTGGGAAGAAAGTTATGCCATCTTCTGGGAGGGTTTGCCAGACTAGAAAATCAGCACTCAAACTTGGCTGAAAACACCAACTTCTGGCATTCTGGTTGAAAATATATAATTGCATCAGCATTTTTATAGAAGAATTGTTTAGAAAAGTGTCTTTTTTTTCTTCCAATGCATTTTTTAAATGAGCAAATTGCTCACTATAGCATTGCACAGTAACATATAAAAAGACCCTGTGCAATAGAATCAAACTAGGATGATTCTTAAATACCTGTTTTTATCAAAACCGATTTTTAACTTGAGACAATTAGATGTTTTTTTTCCCCAACAGAAGAATTACTAAGTGAAGTATTCTGAATGATTGAATAGTCGAACTGTTAAGAATACAGTCTATAATTTTGAGAAGTTGTCATCATCTTAAGAGTTGTTCCAACTACTAAACTAAATCTTTATGTTGTTACCACAACATTTCTGCCCACTGTCAACAACTTTCAGTTGTTCAATGGAAAAAGGGGAAGTCACTTTTTTTTCCTCTCCTTTTGATTGGAATAGAGTAATTTAGAAAACAGTGTCCAACAAGAGAACAATTTGCACTGTACATTCCATTCTCAGTAACCTGTGTAACACAGGTGATTCCTTTTTTTAATTCTTTTTTTTTTTTTGTTTTTTTTTTTAGTAGAAAACTAATAAACAGTGGCCAACCGGATTACAATAAGCATTTGCTGTGCATTCAATTC
Organism: Thysanoteuthis rhombus; assembly: GCA_963457665.1. Classification (NCBI taxonomy): domain Eukaryota; kingdom Metazoa; phylum Mollusca; class Cephalopoda; order Oegopsida; family Thysanoteuthidae; genus Thysanoteuthis; species Thysanoteuthis major. The sequence continues at coordinate 37,821,840 of OY735223.1, read as the reverse complement.
TCAGTAACCTGTGTTTTTATTTTTTATTTTTTTTTTTTTTGGTGTGGGGGGGGTCCTTAAATTTAAAGACAATTTTCTTTTTCTTTTTTTTTTTTCCTCCTTCAAGCAGTGTAGAATAAGCCCGAAATGTTGGCTAACAATAGAACAACACAAACCATGAATTCCATTAACCTGTGTAACACAGGTGATTCCCACATTTTTTTTTCTTTATTTGGTAATTTAAAATTTTTTTTTGCTATATGCTATGATGTTGTCTAATTCTTTCCACGCTAACCGAAGAAATCCATGCCTGACTGACTCATAACTATAACATATATCCATTAGGCTAATGTATGTCACTTCCTCCAGTTTTCTCACCCTCCAGTGATGTTCCATATCGATTATTTGGACTTCATATCAGAATATTTCTTCACAAGTTACAGTATCTTCAAAGTTTTTGAAAAATTGAAGTTTTTTCATTCAAAGTGTACAGAGAAACCTGTATTATCTGAATGAGATGGGCTGGGAGTATTTTGTCGGGATAACTGATCCGATCATAAAAAAAGAAGCCATACTGTACATTTATAGCACCTTGAAATACTATATGTTTCTAGCACCTTGTTCAGATGATCCGATACTTGGATAATAATAGTCAGTCTCTCTCATATATATATATCTCATGAATGGATTAGCCTCTTCAAACAAATTTTATGATGCTCTTTCTTGAAATGATCGAAGTATTGTAAATTGCAAAGATGCAGTTTGAAATTGTAAGGTACTTTAAGAAACCTCATCTTTGAACATTATTTATTTGTTAGTAATCTTTCATGCAAGAGTCAAGGGAGATAATTTGCCTAATTTGAAATTTTGATCATTGAATTATTGACTGATTTATGCCTTGAAGTGAAGTGCTTCTTGATACATAAATTTGAAGATTGACAAGTAATAATCAAGCAATCTTTTGATGATTCCAAACGTAGTTACTAGTTGTTGGAGGGTTAAATCTAAGAAAAAGTTTGGGTATTTTACCTTTATCACTAATAAACTAAATTTTTCTTTATAGAGAATTCTTTTTTTCTTTAGACTTTTAATAAATTTTCACACTTAGTAAAAATTAATCCTATTTCCCCTTCCTATTCTCTTAGCTCATTCATCCTAGAGCAAAAAAAAACCAAAAACAAATTAAGTGCTGCTTCAGCTCTAATGGAACATTTAGCTTCAAGGCTGTGTGGTGTTGAACATTCAATTTATCATTTTCTGATTTCTTCTTTCCGTATCTTCTTTTGGAATAGGGTATTTACAGAAAACCTGACAAATTCTTCTCTGTCCTCTACTGAATCCTGTTTATATCTCCCTCTCTAGCATGTACTGCTCACTCTGTCTCCATCTCTGTGTTCACTGCTCGCTTGCGGTCTCGATCTCTTGTCTTCGGTATCTCTCTCTCTCACTCTCTCTCTCTCTCTGTGCATTCACCGCTTGCATTCTCCATCTCTCTGTTAGCTGCTCACTTGCGTTTGCCATGACTGTGTTCACCAACCGCTTGCATTCTCCCTCTGTGCACGTTTACCGCCCGCTTGCGTTCACCCTCTTTCTATCTATCTGTCCACCGCCCACTTGTGTTGTCTCTCTCTCTGAATTCACCGCCCATTAGCATTCTCTTTCTCTTTCTGCATTCACCGTCCATTCGCGGTCGCTCTCTCTCTTTCTACGTTCACCGCCTGTTTGCGTTCTCTCTCTATTTGTGCATTTACCGCTCGCTTGCATTCTCTCTCTGCGCATTCACCACATGCTTGCATTCTCTCTCTCTTTCTGCATTTACCGCCCGCTTGCATTCTCTCTCTCTCTCTCTGTGCATTTACTGCCCGCTTGCATTCGCTCTCTCTTTCTGCGTTCACAGCCCGAATGCGAGCGAGTGATGAAAGTAAAGTGAGAGGGGGGAATGCAAGTGTTCACCTCCTGCTTGTATTCTCTCTCTCTCTCTTTTTGCATTCACCTCCCGCTTGCGTTCTCTCTCTCTTTCTGCGTTTACTGCCCACTTGCGTTCTCTCTCTCTCTCTCTTTCTGCGTTTACCGCCCACTTGCGTTCTCTCTCTCTTTCTGCGTTTACCGCCCACTTGCGTTCTCTCTCTCTCTCTTTCTGCGTTAACCGCCCACTTGCGTTCTCTCTCTCTCTCTTTCTGCGTTAACCGCCCACTTGCGTTCTGTCTCTCTCTTTACGCGTTAACTGCCCACTTGCATTCTCTCTCTCTCTCTTTCTTTCTGGGATTAACGCCCACTTGCGTTCTCTCTCTCTCTTTCTACGTTTACCGCCCACTTGCGTTCTCTCTCTCTGTGCATTTACCGCCCGCTTGCATTATGTCTCTCTCTCTGTGCATTTACCGCCCGCTTGCGTTCTCTCTCTCTCTGTGCATTTACCGCCCGCTTGCGTTCTCTCTCTCTCTGTGCATTTACCGCCCGCTTGCGTTCTCTCTCTCTCTGTGCATTTACCGCCCGCTTGCGCTTTCTCTCTCTCTCTGCATTTACCGCCTGCATTCGTTCTTTCTCTCTCTCTCTGCATTCACTGCCTGTTTGCATTATCTCTGTCTCTCTTTCTGCATTCACTGCCCATTTGCGTTCTCTTTCTCTCTCTCGCTGTGTTCTCCGCCCACTTGCATTCTCTTTCTCTCTCTCTCAGTGCGTCCACCGCCCGCTTGCGTTCTCTTTCCCTTTCTCTCTCTGTGTTCACCGCCCGCTTGCGTTCTCTTTCCCTTTCTCTCACTGTGTTCACCGCCTGCTTGCATTCTCTTTCCTTTTCTCTCTATGTGCTCACTGCCCACTTGCATTCCCTCTCTCACTGTGCCCTCATCACTTACTCACATTCTCTCTCTCTCTCTCTTCATGCGTTCACCACTATCTTGTGTTCTTTCTCTGTGTGTATTAACCCCCGCTTATAGTTCACTGCCCACTCGCACTCTCTCTCTTTCCCTATTTCTGAGGGCACCACTCCCATTTCTCCTAGATTTCTCTCATTAAACTCTTTGCATACACCCCCTTACATCTCTCACCAAATGAATCAGTTTGTGTCAGTGTGTATTTATCGATCCTATAAAAATGTCATTTTGTTCCTCTGATTGACTGACTACGTTAGCAATATTTTATTTCACTAGTAATTTTCATTCTTAAGCAAACCTTAATGTTTAATTCATGCACTCAGGAGGTGGAATTTTTCTTGGGTAGTTGGGTTTCATTTGGAACTCTTTGTAAATGTTTAGCCTTTCTATTCAAGTGCTTGCAATTATCTCTCTTTATCTAGACCCACACGTGTAAATATATTAATGCCCTTCGATTATCTTGCATTTTACAAGACCTTGAATAGACTGGCCAATGGTGAAATGTAAGGTAAAAATCTTGCTCAAGTTTGACTTTTGTGTTGAGTTTAAACTTGGACCTATCATTTGTGCTTACCAACTCAGAAATATGGAAAAATACAATTAAGTAGCCCAGCATAGTCTGCCACAAGACTTCAGTATAGCTTGTGAGATGAGTTAGCTCAGCAATTCTCACAACTTACTTAAAGATATTTGAATTGAGCACAATGTGGGATCACTGACAATAACTAAAGAAGCCTTCTACAGCATCTCTTTGGCATATCTGAATTGCCAACATCTCTACTTATCCACTTTTGAACCAACCATCAAGTAAAACTTATGAATTGTTCATCTTGGAAGTTGACAGCAAGTAACTGAAACCAAATGAGGAGTATAACTAAATACATGTATACTATTTATATATACTTACTATTTCTTCGGATTTTAAATTCTAAAACTTACAGGTGTGTATTATACATGAGAATTAAATGTTATGCCAATCTTCACTGCCAAGTGCATGGCCATGTTCAGAAAGGCATGATCAAAAGTAAGTTGTATCATTGTCCCAAACTAACTGACGATGTGTGACAGAGTTTAAATCTCTAAATACATTGAATATTGTTTCAATACGTATTTTATACTTTGATCTGGGTTAATACTAGAACAAAGGTTGAATTAAGCCCTGATGAATTCTAAGAAGTCCACAAGAGATATTTTTCCTACAATTCGATAGTCCATGAACAGGGGTGCGTAATTATATACAATATATACAGTGTATACACATCACAAATATCCTACAATGATTTGTAGTCTACCCTGTTCTGCAACAAAAAAATACCCCCCCCCCCCCCCGCTCCAAAAAAATTTCCTTGTTCACCTGGAATCTTATTTTCTCTTTCTTGCATAATGAAGAAATCTGGTGATTCTCAGTCGAGGCAAGAGTGCAAAAATTCCGCCTCTCTTGTTGTTGGCACATTGTTATCAATCTGGCTGCAGTTAATCTCATCAATAACAACAAATAAGTCGAGGGTGGAGGGAAGTAACAATAAAAAATCTCACGTCTCACTTGTCTTGTTGTTTCTTGTCACACTAGTCTAGACATGAATTTGCAGCTGGTGGACTACCAGAAAGACAATGTCAGTGATTGTTTTTTTTGGTTTTTTTTGCCTTCCTGTCTCCACCCACATATAAGTATTTTTGATGTTAGGCTTGGTATAACGAGATGATGATGATGATGCACCTCTTGTAAGTTGCATCAGTAACAAATTCCAGTCATTCTATCCAGTGGTTTAAGATGAGGGTGGCTTGACAATGCGGGGAATGGAAACTGCAAACCTAGTTCAAACCGGAAAAATTGACGTTCACTTCATAGTTATGTCCTTGGGAGAATACCTGAATCCACTTCCTTCCTCAAACTAGCTATGGGTAGATAACCTGGCACTTGGAGCCTTTTAGCCCTGTAAGGCAGTCCATTTTAGCAGTTTGGCTAGCATCACAATTCCATAGATTGAAAAACACAATTGCTACAAATAATGCTTGAGTCTCCATGGATCATTTGAGAAATGGAGACAAAAATCATTGCCTCATGTGTTACGATTCAGAAAGCAATCTTCCTTCATTTAGCAATCTACTTGAACAATCCTTTACTCTTTTATTCCCATTAGTATATTGACACAGAAGGTCTGTCATTTTAATGCCATCAGTGAAAACTTTGTCCTTATTTTATAACTATGCATGCAAATATGCATACAACCTGTTTGGTAGTGTGTCAGCATTGGTGTGTGTGTGTGTGTGTGTGTCAGCATAGGTGAGAGTGTGTGTGTGTGTGTGTCAGCATAGGTGTGAGTGTGTGTGTGTGTGTCAGCATAGGTGTGTGTGTGTGTGTCAGCATAGGTGTGAGTGTGTGTGTGTGTGTGTCAGCATAGGTGTGAGTGTGTGTGTGTGTGTGTCAGCATAGGTGTGAGTGTGTGTGTGTGTGTCAGCATAGGTGTGAGTGTGTGTGTGTGTGTCAGCATAGGTGTGAGTGTGTGTGTGTGTGTCAGCATAGGTGTGAGTGTGTGTGTGTGTGTCAGCATAGGTGTGAGTGTGTGTGTGTGTGTCAGCATTGGTGTGTGTGTGTGTGTGTGTGTCAGCATTGGTGTGTGTGTGTGTGTATGTCAGCATTGGTGTGTATGTGTGTGTGTGTCAGCATTGGTGTGTGTTTGTATGTGTATGTGTGTCAGCATTCGTGTGTGTGTGTGTGCGCATGTGTGTGTCAACATTTTATTTGTGTATGTGTGTGTACGTCACAAATGTCAGTGTTCTGATGTGAATTCTATTATATGGAAACAATAACTATGCATTGGCCACCACTGGAAGTATATTCCCTGAAAGAATCATATCTATTTGGTAAACAATCAGAATTTCTCTTACTAATCTGTGTGTGAAAACACTTTTTCTAAGCAACAGAATAGACTTTGGTTGTCGTGCAAATTCAATAGAAGAAATTTTTTTTTTCATCACCTAATTTTTAAAAACATTTTTATCCAGTGTGAACTAATTTTTTTCAATTCACATTAAATGACAATCAAAAATAAGATGAAGAACTCTTTTATTCTATCATTCCTTGGATATATTTTTATTCGTTTTTCCATCAACTTGATTCATTTTAGTTCTATTTTTTATGGTTTTTTTCTATCTCTGAATAGATTTTTGTGATAGGCATTTCAGACATTGAATAGGTATCCTCGCTATTCGTTCTCTTTTACGAAGGAAGATAAGCAAAAATAACATTCAGTGTTGGTTTTGCATTGAGCCATTGTAGAGGCAGTGCACACCCTCTCCACCAACTCAATTTCTCTTGTATCTTCAACCACCTCCACTCTGATGAATCAGCCTGACATACCATCATCATTTTTGTGGACTGGGAATGCTCAAAAAAATTTCTCCCCATATTATATAATGGTAAACCGCTTCTGTGCCTCGTGGCCAAAAAAAACAAACTTTTACGTAGGATTGCTGTACTTTCAAAAAACAGGAAGGGAACCTGTTTTTAAGAATTTCTCTTATTTACCTTTCAACAAGTTCAGTATGCGAATGTTTGTTTTTGGGGTTTTTTATCACTGAATAACTAAAATGTCTCGTGGTTGGTTCCTTTCTTGAAAGGATATTCAGTGTTTGTATTCATCTGGATTTACTCATCTAAGGTGTTTTCCCCACCCCACTTCCAATTCAAAAAGCCAGTGTGTGCTCACTGGATTTTTTGGTTTGAATCTCCTATAACAGAACATTACCAGCACACCATGTTACTATTGACAGACTGTTGGCTCTTGGTAAAGAAATGAATCCACTTCACCCCCCAGTACAGATAAATAGCAGGGTAGTGGAAGCCCTTTAACCCTGGAAGACTGTCAAGAAGAAGTGGTCCTGAGAAAAGGAAAGAAATACCTTGTTTGGCAATCGCCATAGCTGGTCCCAGGTCCAAGTTGGACATAAGTCCATTACCCAGTTCTGTAAGAAAGGATAATAGCTACAGAAACAATGAACAAATCCCATATTGTTGAATAAAAATAGACAGACATTGCCCAAAATGCCTTGCTGTGTGAGATGACCTATTTATATATAGCACATTAAAGAGACAGAAAATAACAAAATTATTTATAATTTCTCAGCTTCTACCACCTGTTATGATTCTTATTCCTGAGTGTATGTTCATGTGGTGCATTTCTCTTGGGTATCTCTGAGTTTATTTCTTGTGATGCGCATAGGTGATATGGTTTTTGATATGCCACCATGTTTTCTTACCCACCCCTCAGTCTGTCTTCTACCTCATGCTGCACCTTGTGGGATTCATTTTGGCATCCCAGACACTCACTGTAAAAGACTTCCGACTGTTTCCAAGTTGAGTTCTTACCTACTTTCAACCTAAAAATAACAATAACCAAAGTGTTTTCTCTCAGACAATGCACACACGCACATGCTCTTTCTGTCTTCCTCTTTTTCTCCCACGCATAGATATGTGGGTGGGTGGTTATAATATGTATGTATGTGTATGTGAGTGTGTATGTGTGTGTATCTGTCAGTGTTATTATCAAATGCCTGTGTGCTGGGCTGATTTTGGGGGTATAATGCCTGTTGATATATCTAATGAACATGAGTGCATCTGTAATTTCTATGTTGGTGTTAGTTATCATGGAAATATTTTTGACTGACTTGTACGTATATCTTTACATGTGTGTGCCTGCCCTGTATCCATTCATTCTGCATATTTTTTGTTGGTGTCTGTTTTTCTATGGGAGTGATATTTGATCTTCGTGTGCGTGCCCGTGCATATGTATCTCTGTCTATCTGTATGTATGTATATATATATATATATATATATATATATATATATATATATATATATATATATATATATATACGCTAACATGATCAGTTATTACTTAAGTATGAAAACATACATAACTGATTTATATATGCACTAGAAAATCTGTAAGCATGATAGCACTAGGGATCACGTGATATTTACTTTTAGCATCAGTAGTTTGCATGTCAAAGCTGACTACAGGATTGAGATAGATATAGATATATGTATATAAAAGTACACAGCTATCATATATAGATACATATGTATTGGTGCACACAGCTATTATATTTATAGATTTCTATATAAGCCCACTGCTATTATATATATATATATATATATATATATATATAAATACACTGCTGCATTTAGATGTAAGTACACTGCTATGTGCATATATAGATAGATATAAGTACACTACTACATGTATGTGCAGATAGATATAAGAACACTGATATGTATATATATTTATATAGATAGATAGATTAGAGGATGCTACAGGAATCTAATTGGGTTGAAAGCAGTTTCTCAGCCTTTGCTTTATCGGCGGGCTGTTCAGCAAGTTTGATTCCTGCAGCAGCTTTATTTTCTTTAATTGTTTATTCTACTTACGTTATCTAATTTGAATGATATATCAACCGTGTAATGATGGGAAATCATTCCAGATGAGTTTCATAATTCATTCTGTCGGACCAAAATGCCTACATAATGTTGTGTCAAGAGACGAAAAAATCCATTGAATAGAGTTATATATATATAAACACTGCTGAGGTGCTATGTCAATATAACTCTTTGGTTTTCAAGATCCCGAAACAGTTAGATGGTAAACAACGGATAATCCCAACAAGAGACAATTTGTACATTGTACAACAATAACAAAGTTTAAGGGAAACAAAGAAGAAAACATTTCTGAACATTACATGAATTGCATTGACAGATGTTGGTAAGTGGGTGACTGAAGTGACAAACAAAAAAAAAAAAAATTGAAAAAGTTCTTGAATGTTTAGTGTTTAAAGCTGTAAAGATTTTTAGACTATATACATACATACATAGCTGTATATATATATATATATATATATATATATATATATATATATATATATATATATATATAGCTATTTTGTATTTATGTGTATGTATACACTCACACATAGCGATCATACATATACATATATACACGCACCACTATCTTATATATGTATTGATACACATATATAGCTATTTCGTGTTAATACATATAATGCATAGCTATTACAGAAATGTGTTGATGCACATGCAATTTATATACATACATATATATGTATATATACACACACATGGCAATTATCTATTTATTCATATATATATATATATATATATATATATATATATATATATATATATATGTGTGTGTGTGTGTGTATTGATACGTACACACAGCTATTATATCTGTGTATTGATACATACTCAAAGCTATCATATTTGTATCAAATTCACATACAGTCATTGCATATAAATATACACGTACTCACAATTGTCTATGAATGTATACACTCACAAATGTCTTGTATGCGTTCACCCTCACAAACATCTTTTATAAATGTGTGCACATTCATGAAGACGTTCCTTTTAATGTATATGCATATGCGCGGCACACACACACTTATTATATATGCAAATATATACACACAAACACAAACCTCTATTATACATGTATATGTAACTATGCAAGCACACACACCCACACACACACACTCGCACGATAAATAACTTATCTTGTTTTTTATAATTATTACAGGGCATTTTTTCATATAATTTTTTTTTTTTTTTTTTTTTTTTTTTTTATCTCTTTTTACTGTCAGTTGCCAAATAGTCAGACTAAACAACCACCAGTCTTTTTCACAACAGCTTTTTGACTTTTTTACTACTTGGGCCTTTTTTTTTTTTTTTTTTTGTTTTTTGTTTTTTGTTTTTGTTTTTTTTTGTTTATTCATTTGTTGACTCCCACTACAATAGATATCTTCAAGTTTTTTAATTTCTACTTATCACATATTATTTCGCTCTTCCATTTTATTATTCTCATATTTATTTTCTTCCTCTCTTTTGATTACCTTGACTTAATGGCTCTAAATTCTTCATTGCGTTCTCAATCTACTGTTGTATATACTGCTTCCACCTGGACATCCACCTTTGGGCAAGTAGCTGTGACAAACATTTCACAGAAAGTCTTCCTTTTTGTCACAGCTGTAGGCTAGAAATCAAATGGTGATGATGAGGAAAAGAGAAAACTAGACGTTACAATAATATAAGCAATTTTTCAAACCGGTTCAAAGAGAATATAAATACAGGCATGACTGGGTAGGGACAGCAAGGAATCATGCAAAGATCTTGAATACTATAAGGACAATCCATAATATGTTCGAGAAAATGGCTGAGAGATTCAGACTAACCTTCTGGTGGATGTAGACAAGGAAAAGATGGCCTCCCAGATTAGACATAGTATTTCACACTTAACTGATAGTTTTGAGAGTACAAATGTTTTATCACTGTTTAGTTGAATATGTGTCTGGATTATTTGGATACCCAACATGGATTCGAGGATATGCAAGCCTTTCTCTTCTTGTCTCTCTTTTCTGTTTCTTGTCTCTCTTTTCTGTTTCTTGTCTCTCTTTTCTGTTTCTTGTCTCTCTTTTCTGTATCTTGTCTCTCTTTTCTGTATCTTGTCTCTCTTTTCTGTATCTTGTCTCTCTTTTCTGTATCTTGTCTCTCTTTTCTGTATCTTGTCTCTCTTTTCTGTATCTTGTCTCTCTTTTCTGTATCTTGTCTCTCTTTTCTGTATCTTGTCTCTCTTTTCTGTATCTTGTCTCTCTTTTCTGTATCTTGTCTCTCTTTTCTGTTTCTTGTCTCTCTTTTCTGTTTCTTGTCTCTCTTTTCTGTTTCTTGTCTCTCTTTTCTGTTTCTCGTCTCTCTTTTCTGTTTCTCATCTCTTTCCCACTATTCTGCTTTCTCTCTCACTTCCCCGTTCTCTCTCTCTCCCTCCATTTTTCAAGAGGGGAAGTTATATTATATAAAAAGCTAATATCATCTGATGTTTCCTGTCAACAGTTGATTCGATTTAATATTGTGACTAATAAGTTTTTTCATACCATAATGTTATGTTTCTTTTTTTCTTCCATCTTTTTATTTGATACAAAAAAACAGTGTTTAGATCTAACGACAAGGAATATCTTCAATATTTTATGACCAGAATATGTCTCTGTGGAAATTAGTGACATACATCAACACACAGACATACACACAACAGTTTTATGAAGACTTTATTCCCTATTCTTTTCCCGCTCTTCAAAATTGTTGATTTTCTTTTTCAATTTTTGATTTTATAAGTCATGTGTTATGTTGATAGACAAATACCCATTATTTCTCTTCTGATGTAAAGATAATTACTAATTTCTGAAAAAATGAGAGAACTGAGCAAAAAATCGAAATTCTTTTTGTCTGAAATTCTGAGTAATTATCATTCATACACCTATTTACTGAGACTAGTGTCTTTGTCTTGGTTGTTATTGTTACAATGTGTCGGTCATTGTACCTTCTGGCCCTCTGCAGGTGTCTGTTGTAGTTACTAACCTTCTTGAAATCAATCCACTGTGTGTCGAATGTTCTCATTCCCCTGCTCCTGCTAGAAGATATCACATATCAGTCTGGATCCATTAGTTCATGTGTCAAGTTAGTATTACAGTCATTTTACTAAAACTGGCCCATCTACTTCATGTAATGAACAGTGTGATTTTCAATTCTAATTCTCTGTCTGTAACAATGTATTAATCTAATAGAAATTTGAATATATCTGTGAATTTTCTTGACAGCTTTATGAAATAATAGACAGAATACTTCTGACAGCATTTGTTAGTGAATTGTATGAATTCCTTGTGGCTTTGTGTTCAACAAATCTAGTGGCACTTAAATCTTGGATTTTTCAAAAACGAATTAGAAAGATCTGAGTGCATATCTCTGCTGACGCCATTGTCAGGGGGAGTAATTGTGCATGGATCCACCCAAAACTTCAATCAGGTATGCTGTGGCATATTATCTACCCTTCCGCAGAATTTCATAGAAATTACTAGTGAACTGTTGCGTGGAGAGACGTGAAGTTTTGAGGATATCATATGGTGTTGACATATAACTACGATGGAGTGGAGGTAATTGTGTGTGGATCCACTCCACAAGTTATTCAGTTCTTTCGTAGGCTATTTTCCACCCTTCCACAGAATTATATTGAAATCTATTCTGCACTTTGAGATATTGTGGACTAATGGAAAGGCACAAGCTAATATATATATATATATATATATATATATATATATATATATGTATATGTATATATATATAACTTCATTGACAGTGGTGAAAAAAGGTCTATAATTGTCCTCTCCTCTTTTCTCAAATATAAAAACTATTTTATTTTTTCTTTTGTCTTGTTCTAAATATTTTCTTTTTTCTTCTTTTACAGGTAAGTTGGTGATAATTTTAAAGCTGATGGTAAGCGTATTTGATCTTTTTTTTTTCCCCTTAGTCTTTTATTGGAATACAAAGACAAATTTTGGGTTACTTCTGTTATACAGCTGAGAGGTTTGTACACAGGTTCATAGATATCTGTTCATTTTGTTTTTGCTATTAAATGGCTTTAGGGATGCTGATATCATTCATATCAGCATGCATTTTTTTTATTAGTATGTCAAAATCGCTTAGATTATTAATCAACTCTCAAGTTCATAGACGACTTGTAACCATTGTGGAACTCTTCAGTGAATGAGATTTAAAAAATGGAACTCTTTTGTGAATTTAATTGGTGGAAAAAAAAATTGTACCAAAAACTGGAGGGATGAAAGATATTGAGTGACATTCTCAACGTATGAGGCTTTAGTATTTAATTCCAAAACATGCGATCCTCACAAAACAGATTGTGAGGGTTAACTGAATGTCACCTGAAAGCTGATATTCTAGGTGATATGTCATAATTTGAAAGAAGATAAAGAAAAGTTTATTCCACTGGAGTGATAAGGCAGTTTGAGTCGTAGGTAATTCCAAGCCAGAGCTTTACAAACTGTTTTGTGACACTTGAGTGTGTAACCAATAATCTCTAGGTGTGTCATGAAATGTAGGGTATAATTTTGTATATCTTTCAAAAGATACTTTTCTGAAGTCAGTTCAGCTGTTACGGTGATATGTTTAGATTGGCCAGCGAAATTTGAGTAATGTGTTGGAGAAAAATATGTCGCTAATGCAAAAATTTTTAGAAAGCTCTGTTCTAAGTATTTGTGTTTGGAGATCTGCTGCTGATCACAATTCCCTCGAAGCTGTGCACACTTTTTGCAACCAGCGCACAGAGGGAATTATTGTGTGCACAAAAGATTTCAAATTCTGAGAGGATTGCCATGTGAACAGATTTCTTATGTTTCTCATTGCCAAATAGGTTTCAAGAGGGAGGGATTGCAGTCAACAATATAAACTTTTGCTAAACTGGTCTCTAGTTAGTACCTGCTTGTTTTTTGAGAAGTCAGACTTATTAGCGATTACTGCTCAACTAAGATGAGTAACTTATTCATTGATCACCTCATCTTCCAATGTTTTAATTGATCTCTGCTTCCCCCAACATAACATGCTGCCAAAAGATGTTGGTTACATAAGGTTTCTATTTAATGATCTAACAGGTATGTTTGTTACTTCTTCCTTTTGAGTGAGACTGAGAAAAACCACAATGAAAATTCTCAAATTTCTCCCCCTGAAACACGTGATTCAGCTCAATTTTCGCTGTAGATGAGATATTATTCTCTAAGCTGTATGTGTATTAGCAAGTAGAGGATGTCATACATACATACATACATACATGTGTATAGCTGACAAATCACTGTCATAATGCAGTGAGATCTCCTGGTGCTGGTGTATATCTATGACCGACCACTTGCTCTCAAAAATCCTGACCCTGTCTGACCGTTACCACATTCAAGCCAATTTTCAAGAGATAACCGAATTAGAAGCAAATGTGGTTCCACCTGATTTAAAGTCTTCTACAGACGGAAGGTCTTCAGTCTTGACCCAACTGCACAGACAGCATTCTTCACGTGGATGCCTGAATCAGCTGTCATTGGAATGAGTTGCTATAAAAGAAGTCTGCCAGACAGTATTTTCCTTACTCCTGTGATGTCTAACAAGCTACACCCTCTCGGGCGGATCTTCCTACTTGTTTCATTTACTCCCTCCAGACATTTCTACCCCCCTGAAAATATAACCATCTAGATTTCTTGAATGAAGTTCTATCAATATTTTATTTTTTGGCAAGAGTTCACCACTAGGCACCACCTAAAGACCCCCCCACACACACACACCAAAAAAAATGCTGGGGGGGGGGTCTTTGGTCATTTAGGACCAACCAACCATAAACGAATGTTGTGTTGGTATTTTTTTGGTAATGTTTGAGATAATTCTAGTTGATTTTTCCTGGTAATTCGTTCTGGTACATGCTCAGGCTACTGTGATTCTATACTCCCATTAATAAAATAGGTTGACTATTCATGTGCTCTACAGATATCACTCTTTCTTTCACACAGATTTGTAATAGCCTTAAGTTGTCCAAATTTCTTACATGGAGCCTTGTCAACTATTAATTTCTGATAGGTATTCCTTTCATCTAAATCTGTTTCATTGCAACTCCTAGATCATCATTCCACAACAGCACAAATTGAGAAATAATGATTATAAAATGCAAAAAAAGGGAATTGAAATTAAGATGGAAGAAATGATAATCAAAAATTAATCATGACCATCTGAATTTGGCATTTTTGGGTATGACTGACAGGCAGGGTCTCCAGGAGGAATTTATAAGGGTGGTGCAAAGATTCTTCTGATCCCGGCGTACACATTACAGATACCCATGCAATTTAGCCATCCTATTTATATTTCCTATAACTCTTTTGGCATGCCATACTATATTTGCTTACCAGTAAACAATAGTCAACCAATTTTATTAATGGTAGTATAGTACTGACATAGATATTTAACTCTTGAGTCCCCCTTCTGGCTCACCAGGTCCTGGGGTAATGCACCAGCTGCACCCCTCCTTTCTAAGCTCCTGATAACTGGCTATGTGCCAGGTTGATCGAGCTCATTGCTGTTAATGTTTTCATTTTTATAATAAAAAGCAAATAAATCACACTTAGTAATTTTAACACATTCTTAATTTTCAATCTTGTATACAAAGATGGAAGTATGGATGCGCACAGTTTATGTAACCTATGATATCACAGGCAAGACTTGAGAAACGTGTAAATAAAAAGTTCCATTCGCTAGAAAAATGACGCAGCAAAATCTGTCAGGAAGAAAGAAAAAAAGAAACAATTACCATTGTATTTTAGTGCTGACTGCAGACTTAAATTCAGCTGATAACTGTCAGGCTATGGACTCGTATATACATATTAGACACGCAGGTGGATCAATATATACATATATATATATATATATATATATATATATATATATATATATATATGACATGCATGCGTGGAAACTTTCCTAATTGTCACTTTCACTTGGGAGGGTGTTTTTTTTTTTTTTAAATTCTTGAGGTTGGCCCATTAAACTTGAAATTATTCACATACATACATTATTTACATACCTGTCACGCATTTGTTACTAGACAGCTGTTGTGACTTTGAGCCCCAGGGGAGCATAATTTGAATGCTTCAAAATTACCCTGTAATAGATAGTGTTTCTTCATAAGTAACAATGTTAGATATATTAAATATAAAATGGAATAAGAATTCAATTCTATGATTGTGGTTTACTAACTTAGCTTAATGTACCCTTAACAAAAGATATGCAAGGGTGTTTATTTATTTATTTTTTTTTTTTTTTTTTTGTCTCTTGGTTTTATATTTAGTTTTTAGAATATTCATAAGCTTGGATGCGATAAACACCACAGAGTTATTTTATGTTTTTTTTTTTTGTTTTTTTTTGCTCACAAGTCCAAAATGAAATCTGTATAAATAATACTAGGCAGAACTAGACAACACTCACAAAGCGCATAAACCTTTGCCAGTAAATGCCAAAAGACGATCAGTTCATAGGGGAGGTAACAATATGATATTTGAGGATCCAGCCCATTGCCCTCCCTTCCACAAAATTTCATTGAAATTTGTTGAGAACTTTTTAGACACTATTTTGAACACAAATGAATACTTATACATCACCTAACTCTAATGGCACAGGTAAATAATACATAAACATAAACAAGAAAATTTTGTTGAGGGTGAATGAAATTTTGTGAAAAAGACTTGATGGTGAATGACACTAAAATAGTCAAAGAAGCCTGTCCTTATGACTCAAGTCAAAACAGATTTTGACGTCGAAAAAAACAGGCTTCAACTTGTTACATTTGACTATGACAGGGTCTCATTATTCATTGATCATGGCTGAATAGAGCATTTCCAGCTTCCCAAGGCTGAATGCTACTTTATATCTAAATCTGGCACTATACGTGTCCAGATCTGCTTGCTTCTTGCCTATGGACAACAAGACCTCTGTTTTGCTAGATTATTTTTTTCTAATTACTTTTCTGACTCTGTCTCTTCATGAGACTAATTTCTTCCTGTCTGATCGGTTTGTTTTTTTTATAAAAAAAAGATAAAAATATTTGATTCAAAAAATATAATGAATAAGATATCAAAAAATAAATAGAAAATAGAGTATTCAATATAGAAATATTTGTCAAAAAAATAAATGAAAATTCATATGGAAGAGAATGATTAAAAAAATCTCGTATATAAAATGAGTGTTTTTTTCCTTGGGATTTTTTTTTGATGTTCAACTTTTTACTCTTTTAATCCGACTCCGAAAGTACTCTTTTGAAAAAAAATTTTTCTTAAATATCCACAAAGCAACCATTATTTAAGATATTTGATTACTGGAAGTTGCTCGACTGTTTCCTTTGAGGGTGGAGACAGCTTTTAATAATGAACAGATGAAAAAGGGAACTTTCTATACCCCTGTTTGGCATAACTGCTGTACTAAACTAAGCTTTGTAGACATGAATCGTAAACTCATCAACCCTTACATAACGTAAAACACACAGTGGACATTGTCCACCTTTGGTTCTTCTGTCCCCATGGAATTATTTTTTCAGTTAACAATAATTTGTGGTAAAATTTATCAATAGATTATACTGATATGACAATGGAAGTGGTTTCATTGAGCCCAGCTGCTCCATGATACTGAGCTGATTTTGAGTATTTGATCTTTATCAGTTTATGGGGCTCTCTCTTTCGAGGTTTTTTCATTAATTTGAAGCACAAGTTTCTTCAATTTTGGAGTGGGTTCTTTACATTCCTTTCAATTTTTTCTTTCTTTTTTTTTTTTCTTGTTCCTAGGTTACGAATTGTTGTTTTCTAATTTTCAATGACTAAAGGTATAGAAAATGTCAATTCCTTTCAAACTTAGCTTTTGCGACCAGGGCAGTGATAATTTCAAAATCTACTTCTTTTCAATTGGACAACAGGCAAATATGTGCAATTTTAATCTATTGAATTCAAAAAAAAAATAACACATGAATATCACTGTCCTGGCTTCAAACCAAAGTTTGAGGGCAATACTTGTCATTTTCTACACTTTTTACTCATAATTGATCAGGAAAAAAAACATTCGCTACCCAAGAATAAAAATCTCTTAACATAGTGTAATTCACATCAAATTTCATTAACCTTGTGAGCATGGATTTATTACAGAACAGTTCAGCAATTGACATACAAACCCTCATACTTACCTCCAGACTGGCATCAATCATAACTTCGTCTCATGATTAAACCAAAATAAATTTCATGCAAGTCATTAATTAATTGTGCTAAATTTACCTGTCTGCAAATCGAGAAGAGGAAGCTGATACCTGAAATGAGACAATGATGAGCATTTGGTTATTTTTCTGTTTTTTATTTTCTTGTTGAGTTTTTTTTTTTTTAACTCTTCACAATATCAGTTATTTTATGCCCAGTGTATTTGATTTTGTAAGAGGCTAAAAACTCCACCAGCATAATAGCAGAATATGCTTTTGTGATAATTCAAAGAAAAATAAAATAATATATTGAAATAAAACTCAGTTCCAACCAGTTTGATATCCACCAAACATGTACACTCAATAACTCCTAACTTATCTCTTTTAAGTACACATTTTATGTATTTACTAAGCTTAGCATATCATAATGATCCTATTTCTGTTTTCTTTGTTTACCATAACACAGTGAGAACAGCATATGGTAGTGAGATTTTTGTTGGTGCAATACTGTTAAAATACTCTTGTCCAATTTCACTGTCTGCATTCACATTCACCTTGATAATCTATATCTTAATTAGCCAATTTCTCATACAAGATAACTCCAGATATATTGAATGTTAATTTATTGACTAGTTTTACTTATTAAACTATCAATATGGGTTTCTTCAGTTTTTGAGATGAGGATGGGAGGTCAATTTATAATGTATGTTAAATTGATACCTTAGTTTGTGTACAGCGTTCATGCCTTTTTTTTTTTTTTTTTGAAAATTCAGACTTTTTAGTGATCCAACAAAAGGCGAGAGAAGTAAGTTATTCATCGCTCAAGCTAACACTGACCAAAGCCGACAGGTTTGAGGCACCCAGTGAGAATCATGCTCACAACAGCAGTAATGGTCATTGGAACTAACTTCCTGATCCTTGCACTACAGCTATTAATTAAATTAATTATTATTAAGTTAAACTTGGTCTACCGCAAGGTCAAACTGGTGTCTAGAACATTACTCTGCCAATCTTCCGAATGGCCTTTAAAATCAGCTTGCTTTTTATTTTGAGTTCAAACATCGATCACTGATGTAAGTGGGTGATACAGGTATCCCCCACTTTTCGAAAGTTTGCTTTACTACACTTTCCCACAATAACAAATGGTGTGAATTCAAAACTGCATTCAGTGCTTGTATTGCAGCAAGTTGTCATAGAAGCAGCATGCAAACTCCTTGGTCCCCTCTACCTCCCACATTACAAACCTCCAATGATGTGCCATCATCACCATTTTTTTAGGTCTTGGAATGCTTAAAAAAATTTTTCATTTATATTAAAGGTGACTGCTTTTACGCATTACGATATTTCAGCTCATGAAAGTTTTTTTATTGGAAGTCTACTTTTGGATAGCATGGATACATGTACGCAATTGTCTTAGCCATGCGGCAGGTTAATTCAGAAATCTCAATGAGTTTCAGTCATTTGCTAGAAATGATGATTCCTGGAGTTTATACTCCTCATTGATATTTTTTTTTTTTTTTTTTTTTTCCTACCTAGTTGAAAAATAAAAAATTTCCCATCTTCCTTTGCTGATAAATGTAAATAGAAGTCTTGTTTTTTGTTTTTTTTCTTATATCTTGTGTTGGGGTGTGACATCTTATCTGCTTTATTTACCATTTAGCTATAAAAAGAAAGATGGCATTATACGGTAGGATGAGATTAAGAGGAAGTAGAATGACTGCATTGTTAGTATTTCTGGACAGGATCATCTGCTCTTTCTCTGTTGAATGAGCCTTCAACAAAGAACAGTCTATATTATTTACTATCATCATTATCAACATCATACCAGAAAGTATAGAGAGGAAGATTCAAAGAATGAGAAAGGAGTCAAGAGTGAGCGGGGGGGGGGGGGTTTACTAATGCAAAACATAGTCATAGTTTTGTCTATCTATCTCTACTCAACCCACCCAATGGTATCTACTCTCTGCAGTGGTGTGGATGTTTAGTGCAAAGCATGTTCACGTGAAAGGTAGAATAGAGACTTGTTTATATTCGAAAAAAAACTTACTTGTTAGTTGCCCGGCAAGTTAGATTAATTCTCGGCTAACATCATGTCTGGATAACTTCATTACAGATGCCTTTTATAGAGATGAAATAATCGAGTTTAAGAGGAAGACTGAAAGAGAAAAGAAGACTTAAAACCACTCCCTAGCCTGAAAAAGATCGGAACTTACTAAGATGGTAGACAGAGGCACCTTTCTTCTTTTTTTTTTTTTGCATGTTTTATTAAGATGGTATTCACTGTTGATGGGAAGGTTTCAAAGACTTCCTTTGCTTCATGTTTTTTTTTTCCTTTTTTTGTAAAAAATATTTCTCCACTGTTGGTGTTTGTTATATGAGATATTCTTAGTTGATTCAAAGTTTTCCTTTGCTCATAAGAAAATGAAATTTCAGTATAATGTGTACCCTTATTTACAAACTAAAATTGAAAAAAAATGAAAGCGAAAGACTTAACATTTTGATAGAAGAAACTGAACTAAGAAATAACATTCAAATCACCAAGAAAAATTACATTGGTAGGAAAATGTAAATGCTTCGGTAAAGTTTAGTGTGTATAGGACAAAACTCTCAAGACAGATCTCATCAGGAAAAAGTATTCATCATTTTTAAATCCTAGTTTTTATTCTTATTTGAGGTTTATGATCAATCTCAACCCTATCCTCAAAAAAGTGTCAAGCTTTGTAGATTTTCTAGAATTAATGAAGACTCTTAAATGGGATAGATATTTTTCTATCATGTTTTAATTCAACTAAGGGTGATTTGCCCTACTTTTCATTCTTAACCTGAGTCTAAGTCCTGGGCATCTTTTTCTACAAGTAGGGTTTGAAACCTTAAGTGTATTCACTGTTATCAAAATCTTCAAATTCTGAAAATTCTTGTCCTTTGTCCTCACTCTCAGAAGATTCTATTGCCATGGTAACCCAGTACATGCTTGCTCCTAGTGGCACCAAACATTCACCCTTTTAGTATGAATCACCTATATTTTTAGGTGCTAAATTTGATTTTAAAAAGTGCATGATATAGCATGAAATATGGTTATCTCTTTCTTAGAAAATTGGTGTGGGTGTGGATGGTAGATAACAAATTATAAACATTAGCCCTATATCATTTTTTTTTTTTTTTTTCGTTTTGGGTATGTTCTGTTTTTTTATTGTGTTAACCTTTCACATTCAAGGCTTCTTCCTCCTTCCTATCTTGCTGATATTTTCCAGGCCAAAATTGTTGATCCAAAAATTTTATTTTCTCTTTGTCAAAAAATAGTTTTAACCCATGCTGTGAAAATAAACCATTCGGAAATAGAATTAGATTTTATAAACCTCACTATGCCACTCATTTTATAAATCTGCTGCAAGGTATAATTTTCATGAAGATATTATATCTTAATGTCCATTAAGAAATAAGTGTTGGTTCCGTAATCATCATAAAACTGCCAGGTTGCTACTTAATCACGCATGCGTACATTCATCTTTTTCATAAGATTGACATGGGTTTGTGTGGATTAAAGCTAGAGTTATGACTAAAATCCAAAATATCCGCGGGTCATAATTATCTATAGGCATCTATTTCTAATGCTGGAGTTGTGAGCAAGTTGAACACATAAGAATGACACTATGTCAGGTCATTCTTGAGTTTTTCAGTGTGATAGATTCTGGTTGATTGAGAGCATATATTAATTTGAGCCAAATCATTGCAAGCCAAAACGAGGTATATTTACAATGATATTCTTCTCTTAATTCAGTCACCAAGTTATTGAATTGGATCAGCGTTTGATTAATCATTACTCCCTCAATGCTATGTCATAAGACCAATCACTTGTACATCTTTTGATACGAACTCATGTGCCTACAAATTGGGAATAGTTTTATATCATGATGTGCCTCTTGAAGCAGGGTTTGAAGAATATCAGCCTCTGGCTGTTAACAATATTGGAGGCCAACACAAGTGAGTTGTGCTCTTACACTGACTATAGCTTCAGCCAATCCTGCTTGAGCACCACATATCACATCACTACAACTTTGACCCATTTGCAATACGTGAATTGGATTTGCAGGTGACAAATAACCAAAGTGGTGCCTCTCATTTCACCCATAGTTATTCTAGCCATAGCCAGCAAGAGTGATGGATTCATGCCTTTTACAATGGTACTAGTGGGAAGTTAATACAAACTGTCCTGGTCTGAGTTTGAACGCAGTTCGTCAAGTACCTACTCTGCCAATCGCACCTCCAGGTGCCAAAAATAGCAACAAAAAAAAAAAATTATCAGCCAGGTAGAGTTATGTGGTGGTCTTCAACAATGTTTAGATAATTTTTTCTTTCTTTCTTTCTATGGATTGATTTCAGCTCTTTTTACCATCTACATGTCTGTATGGAATAAAGTGTCTCCAACTATTATTCTCCCCAACATCCAAGCTGGTCTTCTAAGCCTTTAACTCCACTTTTTTATCCATATTTTTTCTTTCATTTTTCTCTATTTTCTCTTTTGATTGGCTTTGCTTGCAACACATACCGCTTGGGGATGGGTTCATGTAACTATTTCCAGACTAAGTATAGCTATCGTTCGCCTGACTGCACCTCATTGCAGGCTACACTGAACACGCATAAGAGGCAGAGTTCTATGAAATATGCAATATCGGTCAATATTTCAAGAGGAAAAAAACAAAAAAAAACAATTATCTCCCTTTACCAGTATAATGCAACATGAATGATGAAGTGTAACTAAAGTCATTTCAGGTAGACTTTCTGAAGGTCAATACCACAACAAAATCATTTCATTTTTACTCTTTTTCATTTTTAGAAACTTGGGACCAAAACTGTTAAGTTAGTTCTGTTCACTATGTATGTATCACGCATAAAGGTATCTGGGTGAAAATCTTCTAACTTGTTAGCCAAGGAATGTACAATAGATTTTATGATTCAGGTGAGAATTTCTTCCCTTGTTCATCAAAGGGGGAGGGGTGTCACATTCAGATGAGATCATATTTGATTTTTGACTAATAATTTTATTTTCTTTAGCTTCAAACTAGACTCAAACCATAGCTACTGAGTTTGTTATACAATGACATCTATACATAATTGATTGATAAAGTAACAGAGTTCTCATCTCTAATTCTTCTCCTGCCTTCAAACTAGTGTATCAGTCGAACCCCTTGAGTTTCAAGGTGTTGATTGTTATCGTCATTAGCATTTTGAGTGTACTGCTGAGCCAAGGCCTTTCCCAACTCCTCTGATGGCAATTGTATGGTTAGGTTGGGGTTTTTTTGGAAGTTAATAACTAATTGAACTTACTCATTTCCACTATTTTCTGGTGAGGTGGTTTTGAATTCAAAGTTGCCCTACTCGTAAACTTTGCTACCCTAGGCTAGAGGATCCAGTCTGCCCTTCTATTTTACTCATAGCTGGAAGACTTTCAATGGGATGTTGATTCTATTGTCTGCACTTTTAACTGCTATGCCACTCTCACCTCCCAAATCGGTGTTGTTAATAGATTGATATGACTAACCCATCAAAAAAATATTAACTCTTAAATTCATAATTTTTTGAATTAAAATTTTTAATCAAGGGGAATAACTTTCCATAAGTTAATTCTCTTGCACTTTGAGGAAATACTTCATTTATTATTTTTATTTAATTCACAAGAGATTTCAGTTATGTTTGTTCTATTCATTCAAGGGCTCAATCGTTTTTAGGTGTGGTTTCGAGCAGTTCGTGAATTCAAGAGTTGAACCACACTAATGCTAAGTCCAAACATAACAATTAGAACTTGTATAGCTTCTGAATAGATTCCAACTGATCCCCAGTCCTTTTCCTGTTGCCCTACTTTTGACTACTTTTTATTGACTGCTTAGTAATAATGAAAACACTTCATCTCAGAGCGGCAGATAATTTGAATAGATGATTATTGTTGTCTATTTATTTGATTTATTTAATTGAACTGAGATTTAGGGCTCTGTTGGGTCAAGTATGACATTCTCAACATTCCAGACTTCGGAGTTGTGGTGCTGACACTGGCAGATATAGAAATAATTGCCTTTCATTGGTTGTTTCCCTTCATGACTTGAGATTTTTGTTTTTCATTGGCAAAGCATTTGTACAATATGGAGAATGAGGAGGAATGGATCTTCTATTTTGGAACTGAATTAGCTTGTCAGATTGCCCAATTAACATAAAAATACAGGGATATTTTTTTACTTCTTCCACTGTCTCTACTTCTTTCTCTTTCTCCTTACTTTTTGGACAAACAGTCTATTCATCACTCTTGATTATAATTTGTTCAATTACAAAATCTTACCTCTGAAAATGGTAACCAGGTTTTTTTCCTGAGCCCTGCTCTACCTGCCAGCCAATTCTATCCATATTTTTTAATCATTTTTCTTTTATACTTGATTTAGTAGTAATTATATAAACAGCTTCAGACTCACTATCTATGATTTGTGTTAGTCAATCTCGGGTAAATGAAAATGCTTTGACATTACCTACCTTTATTGATGCTTAATCTTAAGAGGACATTTTTTATCTTTTCTCTTGTCAAGTAATTTTTAAACTGAGATAGTCATGTCCTGAAATGTTGATTTATGAGCAACTGTTATCATGAAATTCTATCTTCATTCAACTTAGAAAACAAAAAAGACCAGATTCTGTTTGAAACCAAAATGTTGTTTACACAATTTTTGGTAGCTTTTTGGCAACATTTATTTCTGTGATAAAGCTATTTCTTTGCTATTGATTGAAAAAAAAATTCTTGCTGTTGAGGGTTCAAAAAATTATAACATAATGTAATGTAAAAAAAAAGAAGAAAAATATGCATCTTTCTCCGCCCATTCTCTATCGTTATCTTATGAATGCTCTGAACCTGTTCAAATTTGATCTGAACGAAAAAGAAAAAATTTTGGCATTCATAGAACCTTCAATTTTCATTGCAGTTGAAAAGTTCTGTAATAGGGCTTCATTTTTATATTGAAGATGGTGAAAGCATAGAAATAATGTATGAAAATACAATTGAATGAAGATAGATTCCCCACCATGCAAAAGTTGGCATAATAGTGTAGCAAAACTTGACTGCTGTTATAATAGTGATCCTCATTGGATGTCCAACACTAGTGCCCATGTGCAATTTCAATGTTTATTCACATCATCCTCCGAGCTTGTCTGGATATATCTGGATGTTCTTTTTATAAATCAATTTTCGTTTTCTCTTACATTACACCCACATCACCTCTGCTTACCCCTATGCACACGCGCTGCACTTACCTTTCTCTTCCCCTATCCACATACATGCACACTGTGTTTACCTTACTCACCCTCACCCCTGTACACACACACACTACCTTTGCCTCCTCCCTGCCACCCCCCACATACCATCCTTACCTTTCCCTCTCTTCTCAGGAGTAGAATTTACTTACAAATAAGAACATTTCAATCTTATTTATGATTTTATGCAAAATTTATCATAATTCCTATTGCTTGAGATTCGTGCATACATCAAGAAGGTCAAGTACGTCTAGGAGTTGATTATTGTAAATATTACCAGAAGAAACTTGGAATTTCCGATTCCAGTGAAAATCGATGCAAGAAATTATGCAGAAACTGAATGGCTTCATGCATAAACTAAGATAAGAAATGGTTTGACAACAGCTGTGTTGACTATGAAATTCTATCCATATTCAAGAGATTTTTTTTCTTTCTTTCTATTTGAATTTGGTTCTTGGTGAGTGAAGCCAGAGGGATATTTGACTTACTTGTGAAGTTGTCACCCCCAACCCTAACTTACCTCACCATGTTGAATTTAGTTAATATTCCTTTCCGGATCTTTATTAATCTTTGAGTTAATTCTATTCTATCAGATCTACTTTCAAAGTTAAAAAAAGTTTTAAAGTTAATAAAGTTTGAAGATAAGAGTCTGTTGGAGTGAAGTGAATGAAAGGAAACATGTTCATTGGGACTAATCAAATTTTGACATGAAGCCAGACTCATAGAATTTATTAGTCATTTTTCATGAAACTTTGTATGACCGTTTCCTAGGTTCGGCACAAGGTAAGATTGAGTGCTCTATGTAAAGAATAAACTGCCCCCTTATTTTCAAATTTGGTTTACATGAGAGGAAGTCACTTTTTTTTCTCAAAGAGTATAACATCAGTCCTCCTTTTCAGAAAGGATAGCATGTTTTCACCTCAAATGACCAGCGATTGGACAGAAGGCAAGGAAGTTTGGATTTGTGTCTTGAGGCATCAGGCTGAATAGGAAACTTTTATTTTCACAGAATATCTGGAATTTTGAAATATTACTTTTCCAATTTGAAGTTGGAAATTTTTCCTCTCAATATATAAACCGTTTTACATTCTTTTTATTAGCTTAGTCTAACACAGGGCCAAATCAGAGGAAGATCGTTTTGAGCCAATCCTCTTACTAACGAGAGCTTGTCAGCTTTGATAACCAGAATTAAAATTCCCAGGTTTAACATAGGCTCAAACATTGACCTCTTAATAAGCAACTATTTCAGTCATTGAGCATGACTTTCTGATAGATTTTTCATCCAGGTTCATCAACAAATTTTCTGAAAACTGACCCAGTGCCTTTTTCAATCTAGACTAAGTTACAAGTGTATACTTGAATTTCTTGTGGCTCTCACTCTCTCATCGGGAAATGCAGGATGAAAATGCAGCCTTATCATCTACCTTTCTTGCATTCACAACTTTCCATGATCTCAGTAGTCATGTTCCCAAAACGAAACCCTAATTGGATGATGTAATGATTGAAATTAATTGACCATTGGGCATTGTTTTATAATGCAGACTAACTTTAATGTCAGTCATATCAAATTGGACAATGAAGAACATCATCTCACCTTTCCTGCAGAAGTTCATCGTTTTGACATTGTCTCATGGTCAAATACTCTGAACTTCAACTGGAAAGGCGAGACAATGTTCTACATTATCCAATTTGATACAGCTGATGTTCAAGATTGTTTACTTTATAAAACTTTCTTTTCAACAAGAATGATAAATGAATTGATAAAATGTTCACTTGAGGAACATCACAATTCTTGAATTTCTAATGTGAATTCTTTTTTAGTTCAGCTGTTACTTCATCTTTATACGCAGTATGTATGAGTCAGAAGTCCTAACTGTGAGAGAACCAGCACTTGAAACTGCAATTACTACCCCTTCCTCCATCAAAACCACTGAATGTTTATTACTAGATTTTGTAAGATATTTATTTTCCACCTAAAAGCGGCAAAATGTGTCACCGGGTCAATTGTTAGAGCAGAGAAATCTGCACCAAACTCTGGGTCACATTTTAAGGTGTATCCTCTGAAAAACCCCCCAGTTCTTTTGGCTACTTCTGCAGCCATAAGGAAATATCCCTGACTTCACCACTGTTGATGAAACTGGAAGTTACTATTTGAGAGACAGATCCCCTGTCTCCAGGCATCAGATATGTATTTTAGCTCACCTCAACCAAAGGCAAAAGCGAGCTAAATTCTTGGTGACAATCTCAAATTTCACATAATGACCACCGAGATAGGATTTTGGATGAAATTATCAAATTTAGTGAATTTTGGTACATTGTGCATTGAAGATCAGGGTTGGGGGTAATTGTCCATTGAATGAATTAGGGAAAGCATTAGAAAGTAGAATAGTGCTATTGTGCTACTTTTTAAAACAATCTTTTCTCTCTCTCCTATCTTTCCTCAGTGTGGTTCCAATTTTATTTTCCCCTCCACTTGCTATCTCTACCCTGGTTTTTAGCTGAGGGAGAGAAATTAACCCATTTATAAGAACAAAACTCTCTGTTCAGATTTATCTAAAGTTTACTAAATACAAAGTGAACTTCACTCTTTTGAGTATGTATTGATGTTATGAATTCATGTTTATTAGGATTGTTGGTTTAAAAAGTGCTTTATTTCATTTATTCATATATATATATATATATATATCCTTTATGTTCATTACAAAATGATGTATTTCTTACAACAAACAAAAAAGGCTAGCACAAAGTCTATGATGGTTTTTATCTTACCATCTTCAAAAGAAACCCACAGAAGTCAAAATATGGCTTACAGGTGGTGCGGGGATAAGCCCAGGAGTGTGTCTTGGACGAGACAGCTCCGCCCTGTCTTTCCACTTTCAATAATGAAAAAAAATAAGTGGAAAAAATGATATTAGATAGTGTTGTTAACTCGGAAGTTGAGATGGAAAGAAAAATAAACACGCACTATGTCCAATTTGCTACTCTGGGGTGAGACCAGGATGCAAAGAAAAATGAATGATGTGTTCCGTGGTGACTGGCTAATCTCTCTCCTCAAACAACCAACCTTATTATGTAACAACTTGGTATTAGTGATTTATCTATTTATTTTCAATGAGATGGGTTTCAGTACATTTACTAATGTACAAAGTAAAAGCCTTTCTGAGCCCCCTCCCTCCCCACCAGACAAATAGATACATATCTTGAATTTTAAAGTTAGAAGTTAGATAATTTGCTTATAACTGAAAATTGTTCTCTTAGGAAATGTAATTATAATTTTCGTTGTTTTGGGTTTTGTTTTTTGTTTTTTTGTTTTTTGTTTTCTAATTGCTCTACTTTTTGATTGTGGGGTGGGAGGATGCTATACCTTAAAAAAATTGAGTGTCAAAATCTGGAATGCTCACACATGTACACACGCAAATGAATACCTTATAATAACTAATATAAAAATGTATGTCACATTGGGAATATTCTTACTCCCGTTTTCTCTTTGACCTTTTAGAATGTGCCGGATGAATCTAAATCACAGTATTTTTATTCTTGACATTGTGACCTTTCAGGTACAGTGGGTTTTTAAGCTCTTCTGTCCACTTGTCAAAACACTATTGTCATTTAATGTAATAAGAAGACTCATTGGTTCAGAGAATCCTTCACTCAGAATGTTTTGGTCAGATTTATATTTGGAGCTCTGCAGCCAGTTCTATTCAACATGTTTATCCAAAATCTTGGTAGCAAAAAGTTTGTGATAGAACCTCATTATACAAATTGTAATCATAGACAAGACGAACCTACAAAGAAGGGCAACCTGTTCGTTGGTACTCTGCAAACCAAGAGACACAGAATTGCCCCCCGCCCCAGTGTTTTTATTATATATATATATGAACAAGTATTTTCTTCAGATAACTGATCTGATCATGAAAAAAGAAGCCATATAGAACACAATTATGGAACTTTGTTCAGATAATCAGAAATTTGGTTGATTGATCCTCAGTTACTCCTGTATGTATCAAGAATATCCCAATTTTCTCGAATCTTGTAGAAATACAGAATATAAATGATGCTTAGTACAATGCGAACCATGTAGATGCCAAGGAGTGATAAATAGAATTAATGCCTAGAAATATTCACTTTTTTAGTATACGTACACATCAAGATTGTGCTGAAGGTGTAAAAAACCTGCAAAACCCTAGCTTGAAAACCAATTGACAATACCACGGAAAAATAAATAACTACAGGTATTCCCTGATTTTCTGAATTTTTTTTTCTTCTCTTCCCAAGAAGAAGAGCAAAAATGGCATTTGTTTTGCAGCTGGGTTCTACAGAGGTAGTGCACACACCCTTCCTCTCTCTCTCTCCTATACCTTAATCTCCTTTAACCTAAACTCTGATGACTCCAGCCTAACATACCATCATCATATGTAAATTGATGGTAATTACTTTTTCACTTTACACCATTTTGGCTAATGAAAAGTTCTTAACGGAATACTCGACTTTCAGATAGCAGGGCTGGATAAAAATGGAACTTGTACCTCAACCACTAAGAAGACTTTAATTGTTTTTTTGTTTGTTTTGTTTCATTTTAAACCTAAACTTTCTTATGACTATTTATCATCTTTCTGTCTCTCTCTGGTGGACATTTTTTTTTTTTTTGTGTATGTGTGTGTGATGGTGGGGGGTTAACACCTTAACCACTTGAACAACAAAAATTGACAGTAAGCGAATTCCTTTATCTCCAACCAACTGCTGCTGCTACGATCTCCAGTGTCATAACTTAATTAGCAGTGTTTTGTAGGGAATTCTAGATATACTCAATTGATGTCACAGATGTCGCAACAAACAAACTTTTCTTGTCTTTTCCTCTATGCTGTTGAAGAACCGTGTTGGAAATTTTTACCAATTTATGTGCCTTTTCTTCCCTTGTTCTTATATCTGATCATCGGGAGAACAAAATAGATTCACTTCCTCCAGATAGAACACTATCTCTCAATTTTTCTTAGTTTATGACCATAGCAACATTGACCTTGTTGATTTGTTGAGTCGAAAATTGACAACATTGTCCTGATTCTTGACTCAGTTTCGTAAGAACTCTCTCGCAACTCATCTTGTTTGTTAGGACTTGCATTTGCGTCTTCACACATTTTCTTTATCGCAAACTTCTTTCTTTTTTCTCTTTGGGGGGGGGTGCTTATCAGTTTGGTTGCGAAGTGTGCAATACAGATTATGATCTGTCATTCATTGCACTTCCTTACTTGCTTATCAGATTAGCACACTGTCTTTTCCTTTATTTTAAAATTTTTTTTGGCAATCACTCTTCTCATGTCTGTTAACGGGGAAGCAACTCTCACTTGGTGAGTTATAAAAAAAAAAAAAGAAGAATAAAGGTAACAAATTACAAAAATTTATTGACATTGATAAATTGTTTACAGTGGATAATTGTGTCTAATCCAATAAATGAAATCCATAAACAAATTGTCAGCAATAACTTGACAAGCAAAATCTTGTAGATATGTGTTCCATAAGTCATTTGATGTGCTATGGATATTTCTGTACTTGATATTAATGCTGGACTTGTTGCCTTTGATGAGCATAATTTGAATCAACAAAGCTGATGTTATGATTTTCCTCAGCGTGATTCTGCAGTCTTTGGTAAGCTTTCCAGCTATTTGTACAGGTTATAAAAATTGAAATATTCTTTAAAAAATATGTCAATTCATTATTGAAATATTCTGAAATATCAACCCCTTGGCAATTATTAAAAACACTCAAACTAACAAATCAATTTATTATCTCACACTGTTAATCATTTTCATGCATGAGTCAGGCAAATTTGAATCCAACAAATTAAACCTTCCCATTTCACAACAATCTATAATGAATCTAATCAACATAATTAAGAGAATTCATAAAAGGAATGAGTATATGACAAGGGGAAGAGAATTAGTGTACACAATCTTTTGGTGTCAGTAGATGATACATTTAAGCGGACCATCAGATTCAGGTAGTGCCCGCCTGTTTATTATTTTTATTATAATGGACATATTTCTTTATTCGTTGAATTATATGTTCACCCAAAGAATATTTGAATTGAAATTCTTGAAAAGTGAATATACTTATCTTGAAATGTTATATGAGGCCTTTTCTATTTTCTAAGGTATATTTTTATTTGAAACTTTCATTTAGTAATTTAAAAACCAATCTATTACACTACCTCAATCTATTACACTAATCCATTGCAATTCTTCTTTCAAACACTCGGTCAAGTGGACGAAAGGGTTGTTTATTAAAGATCATGAAACCTGTTTGACCTATTATGAGAATGGTTTGTTTTTGTTTTTTGTTTTTTAATGACATTTCGTATCTGGAACACTTGAAGTGTTCTTTTAAGATCTGAATTCAAGATTTCTATCATTGCAGTTCTAAGGCTACTTCAATAAAATATGTATTTTGTGATTAATGGCAATTCAGTTCAATATGTGAGTCGAGGCTTTTATTTAGCAATAGATAAGGGCTTTTATCTTGCAATGGATATTATTACTCATTCCCACCTTCCATTGTCAATAAGATAATGTTGCTTATATTTAGCATGTTCAGATTTAATTGAGGTGGATGTTTCACCTTTTTATTTCTGCTCTAGCTTTTAATGTGCATCAGGAAAACTGAAAATCCCCTGCTAATGATTAATGTTCTCAGAAACTCTTCACCAGAACACAATCAAGTGACCTTGCCTGTTAACAATATTTGTCAGACAGCCGACATTGGGAAATAATAACCAATTTTGATTTTTAGTATCGTATCCAGCCACTATAAAAAATGTTTTAGTTTATAGTAATGTTCTGTTTCCTTTTCCTTTTTTTTTTCTCCGATGAACCAAAATCTTTCTTTGATAATGTCTTCAGAAAGATTTATGCCAAGCAATCAGAGTCCATCGGATGGATTTATGTCAAACTAAATTCATAAAATGCATTTTACTGACTTTTTTCTTTCGTATAGTCAAAAAAGATAAATTGAAGGGGAAATTACTTGCATATTTTTTTAGCTCAACTACAATTGGTGGCAATATTTCATACATTATTCTATTACAGGAAAGATTTTTTTTTCTCTTTAGAGATCACAGCACAGGACTTTTGAATATTGTGATGTCTTTTATTCTTCACTTGAGCAGTGCTATGAATTTGTTGGTTCCACTATTGCAATGATTGTTGTGGCAAGGATTTAAGAAGTTGTAGTTTATCAATTTGTTGCGATAGAGACTGTTGTCACTGAGAAGATTATTGGGTCATCATCATACTGGAATGTTCTCATACAAGGCAAAAGGGTGCACTTGTGCTCTACCAACCTAAACCTGCACATGACAAAGACTCAAGTTGAAATGATAGCCTCGAAATGCTGCTCCAAATCAGTTGGTGTGACAAGTGTAATGCTATTTCATTTCTAACCATTCAATGACACCCCCCCCCCACAATGCTTGCCAAAGAATTATATTGCTTTCTTGAATGATGTGCAGATTGTTTATGGTAACTAATTCTCATCCTTCACTTGGGGCACGTATGGGCAACCATAGGCCAGTTTTGGCCCATGGCATTTTTTTTGTGGCCAGCGGCCAATCTAAGCATTCATACAAAATCTGATTTTTCTCAGTCAGTTATAGAATTTATACTGTAAAATTACTATTTTGGCTTTGTAAATCAATGATATAATAATTCATGTTTGTCTAATATAGAAATTAAATACACTTCCTATAATACAATTAACATTATTTGGGCCACACATTCACTCGAAAAAAGATGAAAAATGTCTCGTGTCTCCCACTGATATCAAAGACGTTGCCCATGCCTGATTTGGGGAAATGAACGTGCAGTACTGATTATGGCCAACAACTTATATGCATTACTCTATCTTTGTTCATCCTTCTTGAAATAAATTCAGTTATAAAATAACAGCAGTATTTTTTTTTTTTTTTCAAATTTTTGCATCTTCATTTCTCAATGAGACAGCCCATCAGACCCAACTGAACCAATTTCTTGAAAAAATAGACAAGTGGAACATATCTGCAATCAAACTGCAGGGTACATACTACAGTAAAACTTGGTTCAAAACAGCCTCTTGGGGTTGAGCACCCACTTCAAGAGGCTGGTATTGAAGTTCTGTCCCTAGACTTGCTTGATATTCTAATTCAATACTATCCCAATGCCAGTGTAAATCTGAGATAAAACCCTAATTATCTCCCCTTCTGGCTGAATCCTGCATCTTTACTGCGTACTATAGTAGCACCAGCAAAAGTCTTTTGAATTAAAGAGAAAGAAAGAGACCCTTGTCCTAATTTCAGTTGAACAAGGATACCTTGTGGCCTACATGGAAACGATGTGAGTAGAATGAATATAAAAGGTATGTTAATAATAGAATGAAGTGCATTATTTCGGTATTTATCAATTGCAAGCTAATGGTGTATAAAATTATTATATTCAGTCAAGCAAAAAAAATAGAGAAATATCTTCAACAATACTGGAATCTATAAAATCAAAATGAGGCATTTTGTGCTAGACGAAAATTGATCAAGAAGTTATGATGAGGTTACTTGAAGGAACATTATTTTTAATGACATTTCTAACAATGTAAGGTTGAAAAGAATGTAAAATTTCAGAATTATAATTCCACCAATTTCTACCTCACACAAGAGAAGGGGCAGCAGTAGTTGGAAGTAAATAGTAAAGTGTCTGGTGTGTCCTTTTTCTATTTTTTTTTTCTCTCTTCGTTTACAAGGTATGGATGTAGTTGTAAACATTTCTGTCTCTAAATTTTTTTGCCAATGGGGCTAAATTGTTTCTCCTGAATTTTAATTGTTCTCATATGAGCTTGCCTTCAGGCCTATACGGTTGTAGTATTACAGAAAAGAGCCATTACCTTGAGTCTCGGAGTTCTGTGAATTTCGTTGCTCAGAATGCAGTAGGAATTGTTGGTCACAACAAGATCATTAAAGTGCCATGCTAGATCTTTTGCAGCATCTCTATGACCAAGGGGGGTTAATTGGCAGCACCTGTTTCTCAATTCTCTTCAGAATGTATTATAAGTAATTGATTGATCCCAGAATTAAACAGATCATGGTTAATGAACTAGCTTTACAGACTATTATAACTTTGGTGAGTGCTTCTTAGCAGTGTGCTGGATAAAGCTTTGTATACATATATATATATATATATATATATATATATATATATATATATATAAGCCCGGATCAATAAGTCGGTAGCTTAACAGGTGGTTATTAGCTGTATTTTGATCTGATGTGGTCACAACAATATGATGTTCACCATTGAATTGAGTGCTTTGACAAGGAAAGATTGTGTAAAAAGGGAAAAAAAGTACTTTGTTGTCATCGGTCTGGATGTTCAATATTTATCATATATATATATATATATATATATATATATAATAATGTGTATGTGTATGTGCATACATACTTAATCCAATTGCTACAGAGAAAATTATGGGTGTATATTCACATCTACTTTTGTGAGTGTTATCTTTGAAATAAGCACGTTATGAAATCAAATCTCTATTCCAGTGCAGGTCACCACAAGACCAATTCATCAGTGCATAGTCAGAGTTGGTGCTGTTGAGTACTTGCGATAGTCATAGTGTTTGATTCATCTAATGAAAAGGGACAGAATGGAGAAGTCTTGTTTTCCATGTGAAGTGTTTGCCAAGAATTCTTGAGACTCTTGATAAAAACAAGGAAATCAAGGTTAACCGATTGTTACGAAGCAAACAGATGGTACAAGACAAGCAGAAAATTTGCAAGCAAGTAAATCTCTCAAACGGAAAATATCGGCCAAATACACAGGCTTGGTACATATTTTCACTTTTAACGGCTGTTTTTATTGCTTGATAAAGTGATTTGGGTAAGAGTCATCTTACTTTTTTTGGTTATAGGGTGTGCTCATTAGGGTGGTATATTAGCTGACTCCTTCTGAGGAGTTTCTTTAGTATGAATTTTAATTTGGGAATTTCGGGAAAGAAGCCAAAATTTTAAATGTTGATTTTCTATTGACGGCAAACCTCTTGTTCATTGGCTGGTTTGTGCAAGACAATTTTCCTGCCTCCTACCAGCTGATATACTGATAAATTTGGCCTTAATGATGCTGTGTATATTTCCGTTCCATGTTGCTTACTAATGGTTGTTGGATGACTATCTTGGGAGTTGTGATAAAGAGCAACTAAAATAAAGATGAAAGAAAAACTAATGGAAAATTGATGCATGATAATGCTTCATCTTAGAAATTTGAATAATATTACAACTGCCTTGTTCTTCCAGAATTTTCTGGCTGGCAAACAGCTCAGTGAGATGATGATCAATGTGGGGGATGTTATCATCGAAGAAATGTTCCAAGTCTGAGATACGGAATTTATATGAATCTCTTCGTGCAATCAGTAATTTCAAATATCAAAGACTGACCATGGATGTATACTTGGTTGAACAGCCAGCAGGGTTGCGAGGGTGACTGGTGCAACTGAATCATATATCAAAGATTGAATTGTGTTCTCTTCCTACTGTCATGTCTTTGGATTCTTACCATATCTATCCTTTGGCTTGAGTCTTTTTTTTTTTTTTTTCTGATCTCTCTGAATGCCAAGAACTTGACCTTACATGGCAGATATTTATTGCTTACTTGTTTATTGGGTTTTCATGCTCACACTGATTCTTGAGCTCTAAAATGTAAAGAAATATTTCAGAATTTACATCTTGTGCCTCTGTTTACAAAGTCCATTCAACTCCACTAATCCAGGGTACCCCTGCAATACCCTCCAATATCACCAGACTTTTTTCCTTAGTGTGAGAATGTCAGATCCATGCAGATGCATCAAGGAATTTCTTGGTGAATTTCTTCTTCCTCCTATTTCTGAGGGAAAGATAATTCACCATTTGTCTTCAAGGACCATTTTTTTTTTCTCCTTTCTCCTAATATAAAGATTTTGCAGAAATGCCATCATTCAGGCTTGTATATTCCCAAGGAGCAAGTTCTTTAATTCTCATACTCCTCCATCTCTTGTAGCATCAAAAAAAAACTCTGGAAACTTCAAATTTAGGTGCTGATGTGCTTAAGCCTGACTTTGGTCTTTATCCAAAATGGACTGTTGGATGGAACCCAAGGAATATAATTGAGTCAAGTTCATTGCTTTTTGATTGAAAGAAATTAATTATAATCATGAAATTGCGCTTAAGGATTATCCTGTAATGACACAGCTTATTTATAATTTTTGACATATATACCATCTTGTCTTAGGGGTCATCATTTGAGTGAGTGTATATATATATATATATATATATATATATATATATATATATATATATATACTCACAGACACACACACATACTCGTAGTCATACACCAGTGTATGTCAGTTTTGTCACATATATGGCACACCCCTGTTCTGGCGTATGTGTACCTAAGCCGAAAATGCACATAAATCCATTTCAGCATGCATTCCCATACATTGATTTATGAAGCCGAAATAGTAATGATTTCAAAATATGAATTATAAAATTTACTTTTTGAGAAAAATTATACAAGATTATAGCATGGTTGCCAGTAAGAATATTGAGACGATTCTGAACGCTATGAATGGAATCAAGCTGGG
The DNA here is from genome assembly GCA_963457665.1 of Thysanoteuthis rhombus. NCBI lineage: Eukaryota > Metazoa > Mollusca > Cephalopoda > Oegopsida > Thysanoteuthidae > Thysanoteuthis > Thysanoteuthis major. The sequence continues at coordinate 37,785,452 of OY735223.1, read as the reverse complement.
GAAAAAAATAGGATTAAATAAGTTTTTTAGTGTCTCTTCATAAGTACAACACCAGGAACCCTGCTTCGAAAAGAAATATTCAAGTGATGGACAGGAATAGAAAGGGGGTGGGGGTACAAAGGGGGGTGGCATGTACTTACTTCTCAATTTATTGGGTTGGGTTTTTCTTTATTTTTTATTTTTTTTTGGTATCTCCTATGTTTCCTGACAATACCTTATACCTATTTTCCAAAGTTTCCATCACTGGTGTTACACACCAAAAACAACGCTTCACTCTTTCTTCAAGCCTTTTTTTATTATCATCAGACTTTCACCCTGGAAAGCATACGGAAAACGATTAGTTCGGGAATGGAGGGGATCGAAACGGTCATATTCAAAATTTATAATTGACCCTCTTTAGAAAACGATAGTTGTTATGTAAATAAAGACTAATTGATTATTTTTTTATTTTTTTCCAGATGGTTACTCGCACGAAGAAGATATTTGTGGGTGGGCTTTCAGCTTCTACGACTGTGGAAGACGTGAGGAACTACTTCAGTCAAATTGGAAAGGTAAATTTTTTCTTGTCTTTTCATTTATTTGAAGATTACAGAAGATTTGAACCCGAAAACTGATATTTCAGACTGAGCACCATTTTACTATACACCATAAAGCCCGGATAGTTAACAAAAATCAAATAGTGACGGTATGAATTCTAAAATATATGTGGATCTGGACCAGTGGTTCTCAAACTTTATTTTATGACGGCATACCAACTGTAAAAATTAAATGAATTAGATGAATACATTTCAGTAGTTGATCAATGATATCTGCATACTGGTAGTACTCATTGTCCCTTTCATCTATGGCTAAAAAGGTAGGAAATACTCCTGTGTATTTGTGTCATTTGATATTCTTTTTTCTGGCTGGAGGTGGTAAAATGATGTGAAATTTGAGCTTCTTCCCTTAAGAGCTCAGGTACAAGGGATCTGAGGGCCAAGGTCTTGAGATTCATGGGGTCAACTCCTAAATCATTCCAAATATTGCATTACATTCATTATGTTGCTGTGCACCAACCCATAGAAAACACCATGTTCCAGGTTACATAGCAACTTTAAACCCCCACCTCCTTGTTAGATCAAACCTGAACACATTCATGGAAAGTAAGTTGACCAATGAAGTCACTCCCTTTTTATATATATATATACATTGAAGCAAACAATGCTAATTGCATGCAAGCATATAAGGATGGATCAATAAGTTTATAGTCTGACACATAATTATTAGTTGAATTTTGATCTGAAATTTTCACTGGATCATGTTGATACATGATCAATCAACTGTTTAACTTTAAGGCCTGTTTTAATTCAGGTCAAGTTGTAGCAGTTACTTTCAGAATAGAACTCAGGTCTCAGGTCATGTGTACTCTGAGCTGTTGAGTTTGTTACTGTTGTACAATGACTGATGTCAGTTGTAAAAAAAGGTAAAGCGTCCTGTCTCTTAGGAGACAACTCTCAACGTAGCATGGAGGCCAGTGATAAAATCCTCGTTTCTCTTGCATGCATCAGCTTAGTGATCCTTGCAAGTCTCAAGTCTGGTCAAAACTGAGACTTGATACCCTCAAGTTTTTGAGACCACCTTCTTGGCGGGGTGCAAGTCCACCGAAAGTATATCTCCACCTTAATCACACAGCTCAGAGTACTCAATTATTACATAGAGAAATTTGCATCGATGAAGAGTTTTCCACACTCTCTGCTTATACCAGAAATTGATCCCTGGACCCTCTGCATGTGAGATGTGCTTACCATAACACTATCTGAGTAAACACAATGTCAGTTGCACTTGATATGTAATACTTCACTTATAAACAGTCATACTACTCTTAGAGGTGGTCTCATATCCACTGATATTCTCAATGATTCCTATATCACACACATCTGAATCTCTTCACTCATACTCCTGTAGTTCTTTCTTTTTATACACCTTTAGTTACGTGTTGAATCAGGTGGTAGGAGTTAAACATTAATTGTAGTAATATGGTGGTAACCCTACTATCATACAATATGTAATCATTAGAAAGGATGATAATTATGACTGGTTTAAATCTTACTTGGGATATCACTGGTTATATAAACAGCTAGTTACAGTGTACATTTTCACATCTTCTTCTCTGATTAGTTCTGGATTCCAAGCAGTAATTATTAATTCATCTTGAACCATTGGAAAAATGTGCAACAATCCGTTTTCAAAGAGTTGCCAATTTGCCACTTTTTTTGTTTTGGCAGTGTGAAAATTGCCAAATTATTGTTGCCATTTTGACTACCTTTTTTGGTTCTGGGGAGTTTTCTATTGTGTTTCTTAGCAGTCGAACTAGCACAAAAATTAACTCAGAGTATGTGTCCAAGTATATTGTTGTCATGAATTCATCTGTATGTGATTCTATAGTAACATAACAGAATGTGCTTCCAACATAACCTCAAATTTTGGGGGCAATTCTTGAAAAGAAAACACTACAGTATAAAAGGTATAAACTGAAATCTTTAATCAGTTTACATTTTGATCATAGTCTTGAAAACAGTCAGACATGTGAAACATTGAAAACCTTTTCAGATAGTCATTATTAATTTACTCTATGATTTAGATCCCCACCCCCTTTCAAATATGGAGTATAGTTCCTGCATCCCACTTTATGGGCTTCCTCACTTTTTGGGTTGGGAGTGGACGTTGGTTTTCAAGTACAGCCATTTTTATACTTTATCTGGTTGAGTTGATAAAACTTTTGTGTGTTGTTTTTCTTTGATTTGAGCCAGTCAAGCAGAAAATGGTTACTGGGTTCATAAAGAGCCACAGGACAGATAAATTAGGTTTTTAGGGTCAAGGTTTTCCTTATATAATTTATCTTCATTTTTTTTTTTTTTTTTCCTCCCAATATTTCTCCCTATCCACCCCTGTATTTAATTTATTTTTCCTGCCAACTGACTTCTCAGTACTTGAAAAAAAAAAAAAGGAAAAATGAAGAAATAACTAGAAAACATTTCATATTCACAATATGAATGACCAAAAAGAAATAAGCGCAAAGAATAGTCTCTTATTTCAGCAGGGGATATTAAGAATAAAAAGGCATTTACTTGAATTATTCCCATTCATTACCCAGTTTTTTTTCAACTCCTCAAGCTCTGGCCTCTGTGGGGCCAGACAATGAAGGTAATGTTTACCTTTTTGAGCCAATTTTTTTTCTTCAAAAGGGTGTGGTTTTGTTTGCCATCAAATACTCCTGCTCTTTCATATAAATCAAATAAAACTCCTGTTGCAATGTTTGTTCCTTATTCTTTCTGGTTAAAATCAAACCTTCAAGATCAAAAAACACATTTACTAATAACTAAGCCTAACAATCTCTTCACTCTCCTTTGATAACAGCCAAAGTGCATTAATCAAAATAAATTCCTATTGCAGTACTTATTCCCACTATAAATCCATATAGGTATTAAAAGCAGGCAAAGATAAGAAGAAAGATGACAAGGAAACTGATTTTGATTTTCCCACAGGATTTTCCTTCAAAAAGGGAAAATGTATCTGTGTGAAAATGAGCGTCTGAAAAGTTTTTGTTTTTTTTTCTATCTTCTTAATGGAAAACCAATTTGGCAGGTTTGAGGTAAAGGAGAAGAAAAATTATGATTCGGAGCTAGAATTATCTTTTTATTTTTTCTCTATTGAACTAAATTGCTAAAAACTTGAGCTCAAAATTGCCTTTATCAATCATTATTAGTCTTTGTTGAGTATTTCTTTTATCTTGATTTTAGTTGGTTTTCATCACTGTCAGTTTAGATTGGGAATAAAGCATAAGCTCATGGTGAGACTTGAACTCACATCGTTTTTGCCTTGAGAAGCCTGGTAATCCATACCAGTTACTGTGCCATTTGGCGTACAAGAGCTTTGAGAGTGATAGAAGATCAAATCGGTCCATATAGACTTACTCTTTATTTTTCCTTGATCCAGACTAGTTTGCAAACCATTACTACACGGGGTGGCATGCAGGTATTTACTAAGCTAAACATGGCATAAAACCACACTAATAAGGGCACTTTAGTGAAGGTCAAACTAACTACACTAGCAGAAGAGTCCACAATAATTTGATCAAATTATGGAATACAGGTATGTCAGTGTATCATATTTATATCTCATTGACCAGGATAAGTATTGGTCTTATAATTCTAGTCTGGTCATATAATACATTAATGTGGATCAAGAAAAATTTGTTGGTAAAGATTAGTGATAATCTAGAAAGCTTTTAAGTTGGAAAAAAAACAAATAGTCTTTCTAGTTTTAGTACAGTTACTGACTTTATTGTGAGCTCCAGACAATAAGGAAATGTGTTGTCTACAATTTAGGGAGTCTTATATCTCAATTCCAGGATATAAGTAGATTATAGCTGAAAGAATGGCTAGAAATTTGATATCAGACTAAACAAAGGATGAACGCTATTCTGACCGGCAATCTACCGCCAGAGTATTGTCTGTAGATGAGGAAAAAATTAACCAGTAGAGAATAGTGAAAATGTAGGACGCTTTAAGCTGAACAATACTGAGTAGTCTTGCTAGTTTGGTAACTGTTTCCCTTACAGGAAGACTTGGCCGACTGACCCTCTCCAACCTGTTCACGACACGACACTTGTAGACTGTGCTTAGCAGCATTAACAGCAAATGCATATAATGAAATACGTAGATTATTATTTCAGTTCCCGCTGTTTTAAGCATATCTGAGGTAATTAATATAAATTTCAGTTTGCCAAAATCATAGAATGTATACATAACTACAATTTTCTACTATAGAATATTTTCTATCTTAACTTCAATAATTTGGCTTTGATTTGTAAAAATCAAAATCTGACCATCAGTTGATGTTTTTTCTTAATTTTTGTTTTTTTTCTTCATTCACTTTTGTATATATAGAGAGATCTGAAATTATAAAATTTTAAACTACCGCCAAACAATGTTGGTATCATGGAAACTTACTATTTGGCTTTTTTTATACAACTGCGTTCTAAATAACAACATAGTCCACACATATACACTTTGCTATTGAAGAATGGTATCTTTGATGATGATATAATACAAAATTGAAGGATTAACGAAATAGACTAGATAGGTAGTTGTTAAAACTGTGGTGTTGTGGACTAAATCATAACTTGTTCTGCCTGAATATTTGAACTTCGAATGTTTGACCGAAATAAAATGTAGCTCAAAATCATTCCTTTACTTCACTTTAGTAATATGAGATTACAGATTTGTTTGTACAAAATTATTTCCTTGCTTCACTTTCATGAAATGAGATTACAGATTTGTTTGTGCAAGGCTGAGAAATAATGTCTCAAAATATCAAATAGGTATTGGTGGATTTCAAGAAAAATTAGAGCCCCTCCCTCTCTCTTTTATCTGGGAGAAGCTCACCTCAAAGGAGTTATTATTCTAAAAAATTTTTCCTTGGTGGTGCCAGGCTGAAGAAGATACGAACATAAATAAAAATATTCAATTAAGTTGATCTCTTTACCTCTCTTTTTGCTTCAGTGTATATATATATATATGTATATATTCTGCCCTTTTCTTTTTTTTTCCTTTTTTTTTTCTCAGTATGTTTCAGTGTGAGAACTTCATAATTATGACTTTTTAGCTCTGGACATACTCTTCTAGATAGAAAAAATAGTCATCTAAATTCATTAGATTAAGTATTTTCAGTATCAATAATTTCAGACAAGTTTCTTCCATCCTATTTTTGTTACTTTTCATAGAAATACTCTGAAATTGATGATAATAATACACAAAAATAGGTCTGGTGAATCACTCCTTAAAAAGTCATGTGACCAACATCTTTTGGCGGCATGCCATGTTGGGTGTGATCAATTAACAAAATCAGAAAAAGAGTGATCAATAAATAAGTTACAACTGTCATCTTCAGTTGCATCATTAAAGAGTTAAAATTTTCAAAACAACAAGCCTGAATACTGATGAGAACCAATTCAGTACATGCTTATATAAAAAACCTATTTTGGGGGGAATTTTCGAAAATGAAAAATGTTCATTCGAGACATGGAGTAATGGTTTGAATTTTTAAGCCTCTAACTCAGTTGATGTAGCATGTGACAGAAAGATTGCCCAGCCAGCCGGCCAGCCAGCCAGAATCCCCTAAAACCTGAAGAATCATGTTGATAGTTTTGGTTGATTATTTCTGACAGTAACAAAACGGATATCACTAAACGCGGACGAATCATATAAATGAATTTATGCCCCAACTTCGTTGATCTAGGGGTACAAGTTGAATAGTGTAGTCCCCCTTCTAAAGAACTAGTGTAATTGCTTTAGTTTCACATTTTCTTTACTCAAAAGACTGATTCCATATCACTTGACCCTAGCTTGGTACTATAGGAATGAATAAGTCTGATGGCTCAACACTTTATCCTCCTAATCTAGAAGTCCATTATTTTTATCTGGAACTGCCATACATTGGACACCCATATAACATTCTTAAATTGATAATACTTGAATTGATATTGCTTTCATTTAGGGACCGCAGTCAGTGGAGTATGGGCTGAGAGAATGGAGCAATACTTCTTACTTCTTTTTTTTTTTTTTTCCTTTCAAGCAAGCTAGTCTTGCAGATTAGATATTAAACTGTAAAGAGTTCGTTTTTCACTGGGTGTCCTGCAGTTATGACTTGGTGTCTGAATAAGCTAAGTTTAGAAAATATTTATTACAGTGCATGTAAGTGAGTGTGTGTAATTATGAAGAACTTCTGAACACACACTCACAGCCAGTTCTGTAGAGACTCACCCTACCAGCACTTAGCATTAAAACTGTACTGCTTATCTACCCCAATCTACCCTGTAATGTTTATCTACCCCAATCTACCCTTTTGCTGACCTTGTAGGTGCCAAGGTTAGCCACTGTTGGTTGAAAGATTTACTTCATTCTTATTTCCTGTATGGGTTCTCTCCCTTTTCTTTCCTAAACACTTCTCAACACCCCCCTCTGAGCACAATGCTCCCCAACCTCTAGTCTCTCAGGACTGAGCACCCCTTACCTTTCCTGAGGGGTTAACCTTCTTGTCACCCTTTGGCAGACTGGAAATGACAGATGGCCACAGCTAACCCCCTCTCCTCTAAAAAGCAATTTGACTCTCTGCAAGAACTGGGCTTCTCTGTTATTCTTTACTGCCTCCATTCATCTACTGACTGCCAGACATTCTTAGCCTGATAAATGTTTGCCTTGCCTCATATAGAAATCATGCTTTGATAGAATTTTTGAAGAGCTATTATTGTCTATTAAAAAACGAGAATTTATTCTTAAAAATGAGAAATTTTTATTTTATTTTTCTGTAATTGCTTCACAAATTGGTTTTCCTGTTTGCCCAGAGCACATTGAGGAGACAAAGCTGACTATTGATCAAATACAATTTATTTTTGTAATATATTGTTTTAGAATGTAATGCCTTTATCAAAATTTTTTGAATGTAAAGAAGTGAAAATGTATGTTGGCTTGTATAAAACCCATTAAGAAGAAATAGAAATCATTTAACTTCACTTTACATTCTAATATATAGTACCTTTTGAAAATTTAAGGATTCACTCATATAGAACACAATGTTCATACACATGCACAGACATATGTGTGTGTCACTTTCCAATGAGTGCACAGGTACTACCTTCTGATCTTAGGTAGAATTGCTGGGAAGTGACACTTGGATTCTGGGCAGAAGTACTTAGTAGTACTGTTTGCAAAAAATCCTTTTCTTTTCTTTTTCATGGGTACTTTGCTAGTTATAAAATAAAATCACTAATGAGGAATAAGGAGTCTGATGTCTGGCTTTTAAACTCTCCATTCTCCATCCAAATCTAATTACGACAATATCACGATCACAAAGGAGTTCAATCATCCAAACAAGATTACTACATTGAAAAATCTACCCAACAAGGGAGATTGGCACACCATGATCTTCCTACCCTATAATTTCTTCTATTATGGCCCAATACTAGATTAAGTTGAACTTGGTGAATATCCACAATGTAAGTCTAATGTAAATACATTCTGTCTAATCCCAAAATATGGATCTCCATGGTAAAAAGCTGTTTTTAATATCTTGGTTTTGGTAAGATATAAATGAACATCTGGGTTCATGGAACTCCTCCAACCCATTGTTTACCAGAAGTTGTCACTTCTTTCTTCCTTATATAATACCCCAAAGAATAGATGTATACAGGTTATATGTAGAAAAGAATTGTAGATGAGATTCCATCAGTGTTGAATGAACTGATATTTTTAAATTCATCCATTTTTCTATCTGGATTTATTTTTCCTACTCTGTTCTCCAAGAAGAGAACCTTTTCCTTTCATTTTTTTTTTAATAATGGACCCCTTGATGATTCTTCATTAGAATTATGGAGAGGAGATGCTGCAATGTGATTGTACATCTTCTGGGGGTTTTTTGTTGTTGTTTTTTTTTTTGTACCTTTCCATCCCCTTTTTTAGCTTCATTGTTATCTATCTTCCTTCTTATACATATCCACTGCCATTATTTATGTGTATGTTATTTTCTGAGCTGTACATCCATTTCTGAAAAGCTAGACGCTGACTTCTGATAAATCTGCAATGAATAAAATTACCCTTGGCAAATGAAGCCTCTTTTAGAAAAAGGATGGCAAACCAACCACATTGCTAACTGACTATCTAAAAGCTATTCTAGATATTTTGTTGGCTCTGATACCCTCCCCTCCACTTCCCCAGGTGTATTTTATGAATATATGGCAGACACTGAAGCTGCAGTCTAGTTCGCCTTAGAGAAGGTGAACTGGCAATTTTGGAAGTATCATGAGATGTTACTGTCAATGAAAGTAGTATTTAAGCAAAGATATTGATCTGTTTTTAACACATGGGTGATAATCAAAAAAAATTAGGTATTAGATGGCTTCCCCAAGAAAACAGAACTAATAGTAATGAGATTCTTTATTTCATGGAGAAGTGATTTCTAGAGATATGCGAAATATCCAGCAAGACATGGGGAATTACTTGGTAACCTGATTGTCCAGGTTGATCAATTTGTACAAATTACCAAAACTTTTGAATCGTGTATTCCTCGATTATATGAATGCAAGATACAGTAGCTAAACCCACGAATGGATAAGCAAGTATCACTTCATTTTTAGTATGTTATAAGAACAAATTGAAATTTTCTGGATATGTTTCAACTAAATGATAGAACATCAGAAACATTGTGTAAGTGAGAGAGCATTTTTTTCTTCACTTTTCATAAGGATTTTTTACTTGTGTGAGTGTGTATATATATATATATATATATATATATATATATATATATATATATATATATATATATATATATATATATTACCAAAGGGGACTTCTAGGTAGTAATTTTCTTTTCTGCATGGTCAAACTTCCTGAATTTTTACAGCATATTGTGTATAAGTGTATTTTATTTTTTTACCAGTATAAGTATAAATATCCATCTACGTAAACTGGGTGTGTGCCTATGATAGACTTGTAATTTATCTCCATTGCGACTCCCAGTCTGTCTGTCCTCTCAACTGTGGAGCTCAGGGCTGGCAAGGGGTTGGTCGGTGTACGCATCTTCCTTTAGATCTAGGCATGTGTTTGAGATACACCATTAATTTGCTTGTCTCTTCTCTTTCTGGGGATGGGTGGGAGGGAGAACAAGTTGGGTATGAAATTGACATTGAAAAGCACTGAGTGGGCAGAAACAATGGGTTATGGCAGCATGACTTTGTTATACAGTCGTATTAAAGCAAAATTGATTGTGCAAGGTTCTAGGTCACTGCTTATGGGGAATTCTTCTTCCATTGTGTAAGACTCTTCCTCTGCCTCAGCAACCACCCCCGACCCTCATCGTCTTGAGGGTGTTTTCCTACTTGCCTTTAGGATTCCTAGATTCATTAATAAAACTTGTCATCTCTCTTGTTTTATTTTGAAGCTCCAAACTTATTCGTGTCCATAGTCTTTTTGGATCACTGCCTGTGCCTCACGACAAAAATGTAGTTTGATTTCTCAACATACTTCGGTAATTCCGCTAAATGACTTTTGCTCATGGTTTGAGGTGGGTGATTTTGACCAAGGGCAATTGGTACAGAAGTCTTAGGATTTTGCACAGCTTTCTTCAGTATATGGATTTTATGCAACATTTGATGATAACTTGGATTATATATGAGGTACTACCAAAAAGGCATATACTGGAGCCCTTCTGGTTAGAAGGTGTGTTCAATTCTCATCATAGCCTTGCTCTTTATTTTCTGATTGCGCTGTTCAATTGTTGCTGTAGAATTACTGATTGATTCTAAACTGTGATAAAAAAAAAGGTAATTAAAGTCAGAATGAAGGTAAAAACTAGTCAAAATTAATGATGCCGCAATATTTAATCCAAGAAAATATTTGAAAAATCTGAAGGATTGTTGTTCGCAATAGTTGCATAAAAATGTTGTTGCAAGAACCACTCGGATTTTTTTTTTGATTTTTTATTTTTCCTAGACCACTTCGAATTCTCAACATCCAGTAGCTTTTTGTTTTGACTGACACAGAACTTAGACAAAGATGTACATTTTCGTTAGGAGAATAGTTGTTCATTAAAATTAGTGTTTGGTTGAGGCCTTTTGAAAGGCACCACCATTTTTCCATTAATAATTGGGATGTTGTTTGATTATTATTATTTTTTTTTAATTATTATTTTGCGATTGGAAGAAATAATTCAATAATCTTAAATTGGTTTGAGTCAGATTGCCAAATCTGGAAATGCCAATGTCATGTACAATTAGAAAAGCTTTTTCATCATGGCTGAGTAGGCGGATGGACTTTGAGGTGGAATGATAATGAATTAAAAAAAGAAATATTTGTGTTGTGAGGAGGAGCAGAAAGTAACCAGACTGCCAAAGTTAATGTAAATACACTTTCCCTTTCAGCTTCGGTTAATCTGTAAGTAGTATTAGTGGTAGCAATACTATCTTCAATTTATTAATACTATGGTTGTTATGTATGTACAACTGTTACACTTGGGTATCTGCCTTATCCTCAGCCCTTCCAAGCTGGAATTAGTTATGTTTTCTGACCAAGAAACCTACACAATACTATCAAGTAGGAAAGAATGAGAGAAAAGTGAGGGAGGTGGAAAGAAAGTATTGGAAAACTCAACAAAAAAAAAAAACCAGGTGAAATAAGGGAAATACAATATAATTATACAAATGAGCATCAAGAGAAGTGATGGCAGAGGCTTGCTGGCTGCATATCAAGGGACCATAAGTGAAAGATTAAAAAATAAGTATGGGTGATGATATGTGAAATAATTTTCATGCAAATCATTACATTTCAGTGACAAGTGTTGTCAGTGTATAGCTATTAACTAACTTGAGCTCAGTCAATTCAGAAAATTGCGTTGCACCAATCTTTCAAGCAAGGATGGCTCACCGCCCGCAAAAAATCATGGGGAAATCTCTACTTTCAGATAGCTGGGAGGAACCTGTATTTGAATTTTACTCTTGGGTACCTTTGTGGCGTCCATCTCCCCCATGAATTAATTTTTCAAAATAGAATCCACCACTCTCTCACTATTTGATTTTTGAGAATCTATTTGTGCTCTCCCCTCTCTGATAGCTGGGATTGTGGGCTACTGATGATTTGTCATGAGTTTCCCATCAGAAAACAACTATTGGACAACACAATGGTTAAGCAAGTTCAATTGTTTCTGCTAATTTTCAGCAAATTAGAAATTTCGTACCATCCAACTAAAGACTTTTCAGTTCAGTTTTCCGTTGAGAACAAGAGAATTTTCTGGTTCCTGTCAATACCCACACTGTACATTTTTACTTCTCGTGTGCCCACACTATCTTCATTATAAATTTTTCACACATGACTGTTTTGTTCAGATCCAACTAAATTGTGGCCATCGCCCCTTACCCGCTTATTGAAATGTGACAGATTTCTACACCCCACCTCTGCTTAAAAAAAATTGTGACAGATTTTCCAGCTCCTCTGCTTATTCAATTAAACATCTAAGAGTAAGTTTCTAAAGTTTATTTAAGACGAGGCAGAGGGTCGGAATTAATCGCTTCTAAGCTACAGAAACCTCAATAGAGAATCACCAGGAATAAATAAAGCAGTTATCTAGTCTGAAGAGTGCATCTCGCGTCTCCCCTCTCTCCACTTCAACATCAATCCGACTTTTACATTTGGTTTCTCTTTGTTCTGCTAGGAGGTTATTTGAATTTTCTGGGTGGCCATAGTGAAATGGATGGAAAAGTAGGATTCGTGGAATGACAAATTGAATTGGAGTTGGCAGGAGAGGAGGATTGTTGAAGACTTCCTGTTTCCTTACGACATCCTTTCTGCCATCTTCGTTTCCATGGCTCCCTTCCCACAATGCACCTGTTCTGCTTCCTCTCTCGTTCTCTTCGAAGAATGTCTGGCTGGCTGGCTTGCTTGTTTAAGAAATTAACACTGACTGCTGCTGCTTCTGTCTTTCTGCCATTATATTTCTTCTCCCAACCCCGGCTTTGGGGCACGAAGGTAGAGGAGGTAATTCTCTCTTGTCCTGACCGAAAGGCAAGAGTAACCTCCATGTCTCTCTCTTTCTCTCTTCTTCTCTCCTCCGGCTTCAGCCAATGTGTCGATGGAAGGCTCGGGGTTCAGTGGCGGAGTTGAAGGAATAGAGGAAGAAAGTGCGCATTTGGCCAAGCTGTTATTTATAGTCACACCAGCTTTCTCTCCACCAGCCTCATCTACTTCTAGTACGAAGAGGCTTTCTAAATCACTGCTCACGACTGTCCTTTGTCTAACCCGAAAGCTTCTTTTATTATCAATAATAAAATATCCTGCATGTGCATACCTGTAGAAGTAATCAATTTTGGTTATCTAGATGTTTACCAAGGAATGGGTGAGAATGGTGCAGTCTTGGGTTGGTACGTAATCAGATCTTTGCGGGTGGCCAAACGGTTAGAATCACAGGGAACGGAATCAACAAGCCACTTTACTCTGATGCCCCTGGGAGAAGCATGAATCCATCTTTTCTGCCCTCGGCTCTGGATGAGTAGCAGCGCAGATAAGGCTCTCCAGCTTTCGTTGGACTCCTGTCTAGAAGATGGACAGCTCTGAATTCAAACCGGGAAGATACACCCCTTCGTCTAACGTCGTAAGAGGCCGGAAGTGGATTATAATGAATTGCTAGAGTAAAATGAAGGAAAAGGGAGGACGAAATAATGCAATAGCAGGCGTTAATAATTGAAGGGTATTCACGCTATGAAAATCGGCTGAATATTTTCTTTTGATAGAAATGAAGAAACAGCATACTTTTGAAAAAAAAAATTCAATGAGAAATCCCTGTGCTGAATTAACGACCGCTTACATGCGCCCACATATGCAGGTTCAGAAAAATATTGAACTTGGTGTATGATTATCTATTCATACTTTACTTCTATATTTTATGTTATTTCGTTCTTGAGAGAATTGGGAGACGGGGAAAATTCCTATCTTAATTTATTCATTAATTCAGTCCGAAATCAAAATTGTCTATCCAAAAGCCCGACTTGTTTTGAATACTAAATAAATACCTGTCACCGGGAGACTATCCCAATGCTTCACAACTCTGATTCAAATATTTCAAAAGTGTTTTCAGATATACTGATACTGTTTTATTGTACTATTTCAAAACTTCTCTATATACTCTGCTGGTTTATTCTGTAGCATGTAATTCACTTTTTTTCTCTAAATTATTGGCTCCCAAACCACCTTGTCATAATCCCTGAGCAGTTGGAATTTTGGAAGGCCTACAGGTTGAGGTGACTGTTGGTACACAGTCACCTCTGTTCACCTGAATATTTTTGTGTGAATATTCAGGTTATCAACTTGTTTGAAATAGAATTATCTGTACTCTGAGCTATTGCCAAAACTTAATTGAGGATTTTGGTTACACACACTCACACGCACGCAGGTTCGATTGCTGTAGCAGCCCCATTTTCTGTTATTTGTTCTGTTTCTGTTGTCTAGGCCAAGTGATACATTAGCTGTCATTGCAAATGAGTTTCTGTATGATATAACACAATTTATAATCATTCTGTCGGATCATATATATCCATTTCCTAATACATAACTATTGCGTTGAAAGAAATGAATAAAGCTGATATAGACAGAATAAAGGAGATGAGCATTTTGAGTGAAAGTACATATTTAGGCCTTTGCATTACCGGATATATATATATATATATATATGTATATATATATATATATATATATATATATATATATATATATATATAATTGTAGAAAAATAGGGCTATTGCAGGAATCGAATCTGCGTAGGGTAGCCCCTTCAACGTAGCGTTGCTCTTACCATTGAGCTAAACAGCCGCCGGTAATTCAAAGACCAAATAACTGCTTTCAACCGTAATTCTTGCCTCGATTATTCTCAGTCTTTTTCGTCTCTTTCTACGCGATACACACACGCATACACTCACTATGTATGCATATATATATATTGTGATAATTATAAAGCCATCTTTGTAGGGGCTAGTTTTACTCGGTAGCAAATAGAGCAGCCTTAGATGGACGCAGGTTCCATCTCCACGCGGTGCTTATTTTTCCTTCATTCAAGCGATCTAAGACCACAACGTAAAATCAATGCCAAGTAAAAATAAGTTCTTACAAAGATGTCTCTATAATAGTCATTTTCTCTCGGATACAAATTGTCCATTTACTGATATATGTGTGTGTGTGTGTATGTGTGTGTGTGTCTGTGTGTTTTATTCATCCATATTGGCGGTTTTTAAATGTTTTTTGTACTTTGAAAATATCAAAGACATTGCTGCACTGCATTTTTTGTTCAACTGGAATGAACTCTAATTTTTTTACACACTGCTCTTAAAAGATGATGTAAGGCAGACTACTCAATTAGCAGTTAGTTATCCCCATCGATACTTATTTGACAGAAATATAGGCATACACTTCGCGTGTTATACAAATAGAGGAAATCCTCTTGTATTATACGCCAGAAAACACGTTATGGTTCTACTTGGATTTTATATTCGAAACCTAGTAACTTATATGGATGCACATTGTAAATTTTATAAAGCTTTCTTCGTCCTTATAGTATCAAGTACATTTCAGAAGAAAAAACGTGAAATCCTACCAGTTGATATATTTTTCATTTCCTGGCTTAGACATTTTTTTAACACCTTATATTACGGTAAATAAAAAAGATTTGTTTTTTCAATTTCATGGTGTATTTCAAGGTTGTGAAAGACCTTTCCACTCCACTCGGGCATTCATTTTTTTCTTCTTCTTAAATTCAGAAAAAGAAATGCAGATATTATTGGATCTAGTTCCGTAACTAGCTCCGAAAATGCATCTCCCCACCTTGAAAACATATTTACGATATTCTAGTCGCAAGATGGACGACTGCTCCACCGAATTTTTAACGTCAAGTTCAATGCTAATACAAATGGTGAAGTAGTTCTCTTAGATTTTATTTTTAACTTTTTTTGCTGCCAAAATTTTTTTCTAATTCTTTTTGTGTTGCTTCTGATTTTTCTAAGACTTGTAAGCTACTTGATGCAGTTAACTGATTGCCCGAGCAATACAGAGCCGAGTTTAGTAAACTTCAAGGGCACTTGTGGTTTCTTTAACATTGAGCCAAAGGACGACTCTGGCAACTTTGCATCGACGTAATATGTATCGGTGTGTCTAACTGTTATCTCTCTAATCGTTCAGAAATTTCGCACCCGAAGTATTTCCTGTTGAACGGTGGATGAGGAAGACTTGGATTCCTTTGAAGACTTTTGTTGTAGATCGAAATTAGTTTTTTACCGACCAGTTATTTAAAAAATGATGATGAAAATTCTGATGATTTTATACTCATACACTAGTTGTTGTCACCGGTACGAAATTGATGAAGAGTTCGAATTTGGGCTGAAGCAGCTAATGTTCGCTTCGCATTGATGCTCGTCGAAAAGGCATGAATTCCGTTCCTACGGCGTTCTCTCCATCACGATTGCTAACGGAGAAGTAGGCAAGGAATAATTTGAGACAATTCTCTAAAAATTCAACAACTTGCCCAGGCAATACACGCAAAAGAGCTGCTAAACCCATTGTCGACTTCGTGGTGACAGTGGTATATTCGGTCAAGTCGTCAGAGGTTGGAGAGGTGGAAGGTACATGAGATTGTAGTTCGATGCGTGTGAGCGCTGTAACGGCAAAACTAATCTAAATGCTGTTTTCGTTTTTCGTCTTTGTTTTATTAAACGAAAAAGTGTCGTAAAACGCTATTTCGGAAAGTTGGAAATGCCAGTGCGTCGGAGCATATTTGGGGCTTAAGGTCCCGACTCGTGCGTGTTGAACTCAAAATGTCATTACCTGGCCATTTATTAATCCTTTTTACCTAGTTGACTAGAAAATATCAGGTTCTTGATTTTAACTTAGTGACGCCCTCTACATTTAGCTGCATAAATACAGGTTTGTAATCTAACTTGTTATTATTTTACCATTGCTTTGAGCAGGTGATTGGCTTTGGAAATTGAAACCAAGCATTAACAACACCGCCCTGAATAATTTTAGTGTTGGTATCATGTAACCTCTGCAATTACTAGCCACTGTTCACCCTGACATTATGAGTCACGTCAGGTTATTGATTTGATTTATTTTTTGCTTCATACAAACTGCAATGTTCCAAAACGGCTCTGTTTAACTTTTTCCTGCATTCTAGTTACCCTCATCAAAGGTAACTTTTAACTTTCGATCCAAACGACGTTTGGGTTGGAAGTTAGGAAGGAAAGTACGAATTAAAGAACTTCCATTGGGAAATCGATATCCTAGATGTGGGAAGGGGGAACAAACTTGTGTAAAAGTTTATTTCATCGTTAAAATCTTTGTCTCTGCTTTTTTTTAATTGAGCCATTTTGTGCACAATTCTTGGTGAATACCTTCGAAGGCTTATTACCAAATATGCTCCCTCCCAGTGAAGGTTTTTAAACTTAAATTACGCACTTATATCATTTATTTCATTTTATTACCTGTGACCGAAATTAAAAAATGTATTGGAAATTAGATGTGACCAGAGTTCCAAAATGAGGTGAACTTTTTTTGTGATTACCATAAACAAAAATATGGTATAAAAATTCATAAAAATTCATTAGAATCGAGCTGTTAAGGCAAATTAGCCCAGTGACACATAGTACGTAATTAGAGCCCTCCCTTCAACTACCATAATTTACGAAAGTCGGAAAACCACTTAACCCTCTTGATCTAGATTGTTAACACCTGTCAGGTGCAATTACTTGAAATAATTAATCAACAAGGGCGCTACGTTATTTTGACCTTACAACCGTACTGACGGCAGAAGCCTTCAACTGTTATAAAAGGTAGTTCCATTGCTTTTGAACAAAAAGCAGGGGACTTTCGTGCAGTTCAGTGGCGTAATGAAACTATTCTTCATCAAATCATCTTCATCTGATGTTTACTTTATTTTTGATAGATTTTTTTTTCATTACAAAGTTTGAGATATCTCTTTCAATTTTTAATTACAAGTCATCAAATGAAGCATTATGAATTGATATTTTGCCAATAAAAGTAAACATTTGCTTCAGAACCGGCTTATTTTACGTTATGGTAAACGAATAATTCTTTTCCCTTTGTTCAATATCTACTAATGGGAGATATTACCGTATACCCAGTTTCCTAAACCTTTGTTTTTGTGGTGGACCAAGCTGAGCTTGAAAATACTATGCCATCTGGGATCTAAACTATCTCCCAAAAATGTTGATAGACTTGTACAATTTCTTTATAATGTATTCACAGATAAGTTGTGATGGGAGGGAGGAAACTCTTAAAATGTATTCACTAACTAAACAAAATGGAGAGGGAAGTTGAGCACAGGTCCTACCTTTCCCTGGCTACCTGAGAGTAGAAAGCCTATCAGTTTCATGAGGGCTAGGTGCTTTTTGTATAATACCCCTTTTTGTCCCAGCCTCTTTATCTGAGACAAGCTGGAATCGAGAAAATGGAATAGAATTGGTACGAAATAAACAGAGTTTGGGAAAATCAGTCTTCGAAAGATCACACGAAGTCTCGAACAAAAAAAAACAAAAAAAAACTGGACGATATGTTATACTTATTTTTTTAAATTTTTTATCAGGATCCCCTATCTTAATGACGGGATGGGCGACTTCCAGAAAAAAAAAACTTCATATTCACACAATATTTAAACCATAGACCAACAACAGCAACAACCCCATCTTGGCAACTTTTACACATTCTTCGTTGACCCATTTTAGGGGTTTGTTGAAATCGAGAGGGTTCATATCTTCCTATCACACTTGATCTTCATCACGATGTTCGGAGCAACAGATTAGATAGTTATACGGATTGCAGCATTTCTTATCTTTACTTATGAGATACTTAATTAGATTAGATGACCAAATTCGTATAATTATGACGGTAGCAGAGCTAGATCATAAATCATGAGCTTTCAAAAGGCACATACTTTTTTTCCCGCAATTTTGAGACCTTAATAAATTTGCTCCACAAAAATTCAGTATCTTGATGGTTCATGCGATGATGATTTTCAAGTTTTCAGAAAATTGGTGGCGTAGCTGAGCGAGGGGTGGGGTGATATGTGAGATTTTAAATCGTAATCAGGGTCTCCAATGGAGGTGGTGGGGAGTTTTATGAATACTAGTTCACCTACTATGTTTCTACTAATATTATAGAATAACAGATTTCGCTAAAAGTTTGAGGGGCCTCTAGGATCCGAATTCCCGGGCCCCGAAATCTTCAGCTACGCCCCTTGCAGAAAATGTATACGTTGGGTTTCTTTCTCTCAACTCAGAACTGAACAAAAAAAGGCCAAATTTTCTTCCCTGAAATTACCAGTTTTGGAAGTGGTTCTCAGAAATGTGGATCACGAGTTTATAAAAAAATGTTTGTTGATTTTTTTTCTATCATTTTTGAGAGCTTATCGATAAAGAAAAGACCAGATTTGATCCCCAGGACGTTTTGTGGGTCCTGACCCCAAATTAAAGTCGTGATATTCAAGTATGAAAACTTGAAAAGGAACATAACAAAATAGATTGAAAAAGAAAGATTAACTTGTACCCAAGTCATTCACTTGTGATGAAAAGATGCTGCTCTAATAATCCAGCTAGACAAGCTCGTTAACCATCAATAAGTCCAATGACTGACTTGGATATTAGCTGAATTTGGACCTGAAACGTTCCCCTTATTATGTCTGATCTCTTTGTCACCGAATCAAGTGCATTGATATGACAAGGATAAGGCAGGAGATAATGTTGCAATAGATGCATATTCATGATAAATCCTTTTTCTTCAATTATCAGGCTACAGACTTATTGATGCTCCGACCATATATATAAACACAGATTTTTATGTTAATGATGATTAAAATAATGACTTGATAATTCCATGTGAATTTTCCTGGCAACGCAACACCTTTCGGTGAGGCGGGAGTAACCATGGTAACAGTCTAGCGTTTATTGGAATGCAAACGCTAACTGAAGAAAAATGTCGGACAATTAAGATGAAACTTAAACTTCTACATTTTTCTTTTGACATCAGAAACAATTTCATCGTTTCCCATCGTTGTAATTATCGCCCATTCAACTGTGC
>OY735223.1:37725794-37760794 GCA_963457665.1 Thysanoteuthis rhombus | reverse complement strand
TTTATTTAGTAATTTTGAACTGAGGTTAAAAATTTTTTTCAAAAAGATACTGGTACTGGATGAAATGAGTGTAAAGAAATGTTTCCTCTCAAGGTCATAGAGACGGATTTTGTTAATCTTGGGAGCTACAGGTTTGAAAGACAATAACCCTGTTACTGCATTACCTTCCTTCTTCTCACCGATCCGCCCCTTCTACTGCAAATTGAACAGAACTTGTCTGACGAGTTTCATTGATGGTCACAATAGCTAAGTATATTTTGAATAGATGATGAGGCAGACTGGTCTTGTTGGTCTTCTTTTTTACCCGACTGTCATAGGCTTAATGTTAATACAAATGTCTAACAAACCTTCATTGCACAACATTTCTCTCTTTTCACCTTTTCTATTTGAAATAGTTCAATTCTTGATTAACAGTTTGGTGTTGGGTTGGAAAGATACCATTTGGGCAAACTAAAGGTTTTATTTTTGTTTACATTCCATTACTTGGGACTTGTGATAAAAAGCTTGTTCACACAAGTCTTTGCATTTTGTGGTCTTCTGGAATTCGATGCGTTTAACTAAGATCTTTCTATATCTATAAATGGACAATTGGGAGAGAACTTTCTGCTTTGTTTTCAGGCTAGCCTTATTACTTTCTGATTTACTTATGAAAATAGCTATTGCTACTTGCTGTATGATTTATCTTTCTATTGATCTGAGATAGATTGTTTTTTTTTAGTCCACATATTTTTTTGACTATCTTCATCTTATCCATTTCAATGTTTTGGATGATTTTGTTGTTCAGCTTTGTTTTTCCAGTGATCTTGGAGTTCATAAGTATTCTTCTCTCATCACAGTAACAGGACCTCAGTTCTACGAGGTTATTGTGAGAACTTGTTTGAAATTTTCCTGTTCAAGATTTGGATGCTCAATTCTATTGTTCTCGTTGACATGAGAGAAGAAAAAAACATTTAGTAACTTATGAAGACAAACAGGTGCAATGTTGAACTGAAGAAGGTTGAAAAACATGTCCGTTGAAGCATTGGAAACAACAAAAAATTAAGATACTAGTAAGAAAAACATAAAGTTAGAAAATAGATTATTAGTCTCTGCATGAAAAGGTTGTAGTCATCGTCCGAACTGAGAATTAATCTTCCAAATCATTTGGAATGATAAAAAATAATTTTTAATAAGTATAGATTGAAAAATGAATTGTGAATTGTAAAACATTCTCAGTACATGAGCCCAATTTTAAAAGTGTAAGCTTGAAATAGAGTATAATTTTGTTCATACACCTTATTATTGTGTTCAATGCCATTAGGTTTTATCAAATACCAAATTTGAGTGCATTATGAAAATGCTGATTGAATATAATCTGATCTATATTCTGCTTACTTACATTACCAAGTCCTACCCTCAGTTACCTCCCAATGATTTTTATTAGGTGAGACATTGACAGTTTATCAATCAATGAAAATCATTGATAAGCTGCTTATCATTGGGGGCAGTGTGAACCATATTAGCTTTTTTTATTTCATTTTTTTCAATACTATTCATAATACAGTGGTGTTGTAAGTTGCTAATCAAATCCTCTGTTAAAAGTAATTTCTTTCTTTCCCTCCTGATTTCAAACTGATTCTACGTTACCCCCCACCACCAAGAAAAAGATAATTGCTTGGATTTTCTTCATACATCTTTTGTATCATCCAACTGCAGCAAATTAATGGAAAGAAATCATTCCTCTTTTTACTCACAGGGCTTATTGGAAGCAACCAAAAATGTCCATTGCATCATTAATTTGTCAAAGATATTGTTTGCAGTAAAATTATTTTCAAAACCTTATCTGAAGGAAATAGTTCTTATCTCTTCAACAAAATCTAATCAGTATTGAGCATTTGCAATGCTTTTTTGTCCTTGGTATTAGTTTTCACGATAGGCTTGAGAAAAATTGGCTCACAAAGCCAAATAAATCAAAGTTGAATTATATTTTAAGCCCTTGAAGGAGAATAACCGTACAATCCGGCAACTGTTGCATTTTGTATCTTGGTTGGTTGTTTTCCTATCAGTGTTGTATTTTTTTTATTTTCTCTTACACTGAATTTAAACTATCTAAATATGCAAAACACATCTGTTCCACTGTTACCTAATATTCATTATGTGAACATGAAAGTTGAACATTTTGGCAGAATAGATTGAACTTATCATCCCACAATTTATTCATTGTTTCCATCCCAGTTATCATGAGCTATTTTTTTCTTCCTGATGCATCCTCAAGCCATCTTCAGGTATAAATTCCATCTAAGTATGAGAGAAAGGTCTCTATTAGAGATAGATTTAGATCTGGGCATTAAAGATTCCTGTCTACGATTTGAACTGAAAAAGTCCTGACAAACGCTTCAGACTGAAGGGGTTAAATGTGATGTGTTCATGCTCAGTAAAATGAAAATGGTTGTGGATCTCCCACAAATGAAAAAAAGAGTCTGTGTCATGTGAATGTACTATAATGTAATGTAATGAGTAAATGAGCTTATCCTGATCTACTCTGTATATGTCTCGGGACTGCCCCCACCCCGTCAACCTGCAGGAATTGTAGAACAACCTAAGATGTTCAATAAAAAGCAACAGAAATGATTATAAATCTCAGTCAAATATTCATTATCTTTTCTATTACTCATATTTGGTTATGAATCTGACTAAACTAAGCTTTGTACACATCATTGCCATTCTATCGTGATTATGAATTGAAACAATCTAATATATATATATATATACTTGATGTATAATTTCCTGAATATGAGTAAGAATAATTATGTCATTCACAAGCAGCTGTTTCATTGTATTACAACTCTTCATTGTGGCTATAGCCTATCCAATATCCCTTCCATTACTACATGGTGGGGGCCAAACCTTTACTTCCGACTCAAAGGCTGATGCTCTACGCCTGCCTGATTCTCAACTTAACAGTCAGTAGGACTGAGTTAAGCAATATATTTTCTATGATTCCCAATCTACCAGAGTGCTCCCTGCCAGAGTTGGATGAGCATTCCTTAGTACACAAGTGTCTTATCCTACCACTGAGCCACAGAACTGGACAGTCAGTAAGGCTGAATCTAATTTTGCATAATGTTTGATGCTTACTATGAACGAGTTACCTCATTTAAAGAGGAGAACCCCAAATAGAGATGCATTAATTATTGTGTCATCGATAGACAGCTATTTCGTAGTATTATATATATATATATATATATGTGTGTGTGTGAATATATACATGTGTATCATGTATATGTATTATATATGTATTATATATGTATCATATATATGTATTATGTATATGTATCATATGTATTATATATATGTATCATATATATGTATTATATATATGTATTATATATATGTGTGTATTATATATATGTGTGTATCATATATGTGTGTATTATATACACGTGTATTATATTATATGTATTATATATATATATGTATTATATGTATTATATATATATGTATTATATATATATGTATTATATATATATGTATTATATGTATTATATATGTATTATATATATATATATTAAATTTATTATATATATATATATATATATATTTTATGCATTATATATATATATTTTATGCATTATATATATATATTTTATGCATTATATATATATATTTTATGCATTATATATATATATTTTATGCATTATATATATATATTTTATGCATTATATATATATATTTTATGCATTATATATATATATTTTATGCATTATATATATATATTTTATGCATTATATATATATATTTTATGCATTATATATATATATATATATGTATTATATATATATATATGTATTATATATATATATATGTATTATATGTATATATATGTATTATATGTATATATATGTATTATATATATATATATATGTATTATATATATATATATATGTATTATATATATATATATATGTATTATATATATATATGTATTATATATATATATATATGTATTATATATATAAATGTATTATATATATATATATATGTATTATATATATATATATATGTATTATATATATATATATATGTATTATATATATATGTATTATATATATATATATATGTAATATATATATATATATATATATATATATATGTATTATATATATATATATATATATATATATATATATATATATATATGTATTATACATATATATATATGTATTATATATATATATTTATGTATTATACATATATATATATGTATTATACATATATATATATGTATTATACATATATATATATGTATTATATATATATATATATGTATTATATATATATATATATGTATTATATATATATATATATGTATTATATATATATATATATGTATTATATATATATATATGTGTATTATATATATATATATATGTATTATATATATATATATATGTATTATATATATATATATATGTATTATATATATATATATATGTATTATATATATATATATATGTATTATATATATATATATATGTATTATATATATATATATATGTATTATATATATATATATGTATTATATATATATATATGTATTATATATATATATATGTATTATATATATATATATGTATTATATATATATATGTATTATATATATATATATGTATTATATATATATATATGTATTATATATATATATATATGTATTATATATATATATATATGTATTATATATATATATATATATGTATTATATATATATATATATATATGTATTATATATATATATGTATTATATATATATATATATGTATTATATATATATGTATTATATATATATATATGTATTATATGTATTATATATATATGTATTATATATATATATATGTATTATATATATATATATATATGTATTATATATATATATATATATATGTATTATATATATATATATATGTATTATATATATATATATATATGTATTATATATATATATATATATATATATATGTATTATATATATATATGTATTATGTATTATATATATATATGTATTATATATATATATATATATATGTATTATATATATATATATATATATGTATTATATATATATATATATATATGTATTATATATATATATATATATATATGTATTATATATATATATATATATATATATGTATTATATATATATATATATATATATGTATTATATATATATATATATATATGTATTATATATGTATTATATATATATATATATATATATGTATTATATATATATATATATATATGTATTATATATATATATGTATTATATATATATATATATGTATTATATATATATATATATATGTATTATATATATATATGTATTATATATATATATATATGTATTATATATATATATATATATGTATTATATATATATATGTATTATATATATATATATATATGTATTATATATATATATATATATGTATTATATATATATATATATATGTATTATATATATATATATATATGTATTATATATATATATATATATGTATTATATATATATATATATGTATTATATATATATATATATGTATTATATATATATATATATGTATTATATATATATATATATGTATTATATATATATATATATGTATTATATATATATATATATGTATTATATATATATATGTATTATATATATATATATATATGTATTATATATATATATATATGTATTATATATATATATATATATATATGTATTATATATATATATATATGTATTATATATATATATATATGTATTATATATATATATATATATGTATTATATATATATATATATATGTATTATATATATATATATATATGTATTATATATATATATATATATGTATTATATATATATATATATATGTATTATATATATATATATATGTATTATATATATATATATATATGTATTATATATACATATATATGTATTATATATATATATATATGTATTATATATATATATATATATGTATTATATATATATATATATGTATTATATATATATATATATATGTATTATATATATATATATATGTATTATATATATATATATATATGTATTATATATATATATATATATGTATTATATATATATATATATATGTATTATATATATATATATATATATGTATTATATATATATATATATATGTATTATATATATATATATATATGTATTATATATATATATATATATGTATTATATATATATATATATATATGTATTATATATATATATATATATATATATTATATATATATATATATATATGTATTATATATATATATATATATATGTATTATATATATATATATATATATGTATTATATATATATATATATATATGTATTATATATATATATATATATATGTATTATATATATATATATATATATGTATTATATATATATATGTATTATATATATATATGTATTATATATATATATGTATTATATATATATATATATATGTATTATATATATATATATATATGTATTATATATATATATATATGTATTATATATATATATATATGTATTATATATATATATATATGTATTATATATATATATATATGTATTATATATATATATATATGTATTATATATATATATATGTATTATATATATATATATATGTATTATATATATATATATATGTATTATATATATATATATATATGTATTATATATACATATATATATGTATTATATATACATATGTATTATATATATATATATATGTATTATATATATATATATATGTATTATATATATATATATGTATTATATATATATGTATGTATTATATATATATGTATGTATTATATATATATGTATATGTATTATATATATATGTATATGTATTATATATATATGTATATGTATTATATATATATATATATATGTATTATACATATATGTATTATATATATATATATGTATTTTATATATATATATATGTATTATATACATATATGTGTTATATACATATATGTATGTATTATATATATATATATATGTATATGTATTATACGTAAATCATACACACGTGTCATATACCTAACACATATGCATGTCATATACCTCATATACATGTGTGTCCTTTGCACTGTATACACGTGCGTTTTATGCACTATTTAGTCATGTATCTCATACGTTTTTTATATATGTATGAATGTATTCATAACAAGTATATCATGCATATGTGTATCGTGTATCCCATGCATACGTGTATCGTGTTTCTAATTGTATATTCATGGGGAAAAAGAAATATATATATATATATATATATATATATATATATATATATATATATATATATATAAAGCATACGCAATTAAGATTATGGAAAGTGAAATAAGCTACATATTGTGTGTTGAAATGCATTTTCTATTTCATACTTTTAATAAGGATGAAATATGAAAATGTCTTTCCATTTTACCTTATGTGAAATATTTCTAAAAAATCATTTTCACGTATAGGTAACTGCACTACAGAAATGGCAATTTCTAATCATAATCCTCTTTTGGATCAATGTTGATTGGATGCTTGTATAGATATCACGATATCCAAGGTAATTGATTTTTTTTTGTTCTTAGACATTTCCTGTTGATGATTTCAAGATATAATGTCAATTTAATGTTCTAAAAAAAAAAAACTTATGATTTAGTCTGTACAACTTGGGTTTTGTATGTCTATAAGCAGTGTTTCTCTTTGTTTGTAAAATCAACGAGTTATGTGAGAGTGTATTTTCTAATGAAATTCACATTGAAGTTGTCGAATGTTAAATTTTCATGCCTCCCTGGACTTCCTTCGCTCAGTGATTAATTCAAAAAGTGTAGCAGGTTTGGGTGATTTGAAATGCTGTTTTTAAAAATAAAATATCCCAATTAAATTTCTAATCTTGTCTAACTTCACTTTTTTGAGGCATTTACAAAAAGATTACTGCATATCTCTCAGCAGTAGATAGACTACTTGTGCATTATGAAGTTGAGTGGTAGCATATGGAGTAAGGAGTTGGCATAGATGGCTGAAGTAATCAGCTTCTAGGTATGTAATGCAATGTCTGAGTGTGGAAGGAGAGAAAGTGGAACACTATTCGCCAGGCTGGTTGCTGGTGCTCATATGACCTACACTGGCTTCTATCCTATTTATAAATGGTTCTAGAATAGACAAAGTTGTTGGCTTCAGTGGTCGAGACTCAATTCCCAGGCATGATGATTGGCCTATAATAGTAATTACCTCCTGGAGGCGATCATCTTTTATTGGTGCCACCTTACCCTTTTCAGGGCCCTTTTTTTCCAGTACCACCATCTCTTGAATAAATGATTTATAAATAGATTTTCACTGAGGGCACACCGGTGGCAGAAAAATGAGTGGATATTATTGGAGATGTTATTTATTATTGGCAGATGTACATTCTGGCAACTTCACAATTTCCAAACAGGGATTTTTCCTTTTTTTTTTTTTTTTTTTTTTTTGTTGTAAGTTCCTATTTTGGTTATTGAATCGGACTTTCAGTCATTATATTTTTTCATGGTTATTATTTGTGTACAATTGAATTTATCATTTAACTAAATTCATTCTCTATTGGAATTTTTTTTGAATTCTCAGATTAATGAACACCAAAAAAAACTTTTTCACATTAGATCCTCCTTTCATTTGATTCTGAGTCCAACTTGGTATTAATTCCTTATGAGTACCTTCCTCAATTGCCAAACCCATGTTCCTGCTGATTTTCAGTTCCCTTGTGTCCCAATTAAAACTCATACAGTTCTCTTACTTGCTCAACATGACAATATATTTTTAACAGTGAAACGACTGTTAATAATAAACTGTATCTGAAAAGTGATATATAGTGGTAGATAGAATAGCCAAATTTAGAATAACAAATGACACAATACCATCAATTACACATACTTACTTCCATCTTCATATCTCGTAATTGTCATGTATTCAACAATTTGTAGCATAATGGTATTGCATTTTTTCCTGTTTCTATGAGAAAATTCTATTTATTGTAGTAAGTCTTTGATAGCAAAATCATTCCTCACCAGGTGCCCTTGTCATTTTGTCTTACAAATATCAAACATTGAATATTCTTACTTTTTGCCATAAGTTTAGACAGTATTTTCTATTATTCCAAAAGCAATGTGGATCTAGTTGGTTACAACTTTTCTTTCTTTATTTTTTGATAGATACCATTTGGAAGTGAAATGTTTAGATAATATCCAGTCAAAAATCCTCAAGGGTTTGTGAGTCTCTGATAAGCCTAATATGTTCATAAAGATAATGTTTTCCACTCCATACTGCTTCTTTAGCTGAAACCATTTCAATTTTGATATGAGACAAATATAGCAAAAATATGGTGGCCAGATTGAAGAGATTTGTTTCTATTTTTGCCTCTTCCTCAAGAGCCCCTCCTTAACTTCTCATATTACAGCTTCTTGCCTCTTTTGTAGGCTATTGTTTTGAAATTTCATTGCATCATGTTATAAGGATCTGCTGGAATTAGTAAAAATAAATGCATTTAGTGAATGAATGAATCGGGTTATAGGCAGTGTCCTGCATTAAGTAAAAGGTTTTTTTCCAGCCAATGAGAACATTTCATGGCTTATAAGAAATAGATTTGAACAGATGGTTGGGTTTCAAGGCTATTCCTTGATACTTTACATCTCCTGGCAAAGCTAAATGGGATCTTGGTGGTAGGGAAATTGTGTTGCACTAGTCTTTCCAGTGGAACTGGCTGGCTTATCTTGAAATTCAGTCTGCAAAACTTTCGTTTAACCTAAGGCTCAAACATTGGCCATAAATGAGAAATATACAATATTGTCAGCTGCTGAATACACATGTATGCTTGTGAGCATATTGTATGTATATTTTCTTGTCTAGTACATGTTTTTATACTGATTTATTGAGCTTAGCTTGGTACAGCACAAAGCCACCAATGTTTATCTCCCAGTGAAGATTGAACTCACTATAATGGTAGTCGTGCATCACAGTGAGTTGCCAAATGTATTTCATGAATATTTGCATCTTGCTTAATTTCTTGAATCTTGAAATAACTGCTTGGAAAATGTGCAGAGAAGATGATACAGAAAATATTCCTTCATCAATTGGTAAATCTAATGCCCTCTCATTATTTGAAAGTATTGAAACTTCGGCTCCTTATCATTATGAAGTAAAAGTTACGAATTGTTTATTTCTGGGGTTGAATGCGGGTAGCTAAATTATGGAAAACGAAACCACGGATAAGAGGGGTCCATTGTATTTGTGAAGTCCTGTACCAAAAACTGAGGGGGTGGTATTAATTTGATGGACTTGACACACATGGCACTGACTTGTGACCATAATACTTTTCATAAGCTATTCAACTTGGGAGAATAGCATCAGCCTTGAATGGCTGTTACATTTAGTTAGATTTCCATGTGAGCTTGCATGATTTTTAAGTTGCTATATGTAAGAAATTGTAGCTTTATTCACACCTTAAGGTTCTTGTAGATGTTTATGAGCAAAAAAAAAATGCAATTTTGGTATTAGGTGGTAAAGTACGTTAAATTGATCTTTTTGCTTACAATTTCGTTCATGGCCTATTGTCAAAGACCCTTGAATACCAACTTTTTGTAGTCTGTGTGAGTTATCTTCAGACAAGTGAAGAATTTCATGAAATTGTTGGAAAGAATTCTGATTAATCCTTACTCATCACTGCGATACATTGAATAGTGCAGGTTTTGATGTATTATGATTATGGTATTGCTATAGAATTAATGTAACTAAGTATATGCTGAAAAAAAAAACAAGACTTAGAACAGTAGGGAAAAATTTTCTAGTATAGATTTATCACATTATTCAAGATATACTTGTGTAGTTGTACGCTTTTCTTCAAATAACTGCCATCTACCTGATATTGGGCAATTGTATTTCATATACATCAGTTTATCTATGTCCGTTTTAACCAGTCTGACACCTACGTTTCAAATAACACAGTGGATAGGGGCCGTGTAAACTCATCAGTGTTACCTTCCCAAAAGACCATGATCATAGTTTCTGGTTGCTTCAGCAGTTACAAATGTGCTGTCTATTCTTACAAATTTAATATAATGAGGCCCAAGGCCTTTACTCACTGAGGACTCAATGTAAATTAGACTTGCTTAGAAAACTGGTATACTTAATGAATGTTCAATGACAGTTTATAGGAATTTAATAGCGAAAATATAATAGCCGTTCAATATGATTCCACCCAGAATGTATTTTAGGATGTCTTTTCCATCTCTCCCACAAAAGTTTATTCATCTTTTTGTATTTCGAAGAAGAAAAAATTTTATTCTGTATGTCAGAATGGACAATGACTATTGCAGCTTCTGTTGCTACCACTGCTATGATCACATGTAATTTGGAATAAGATTAAAACTTCCCAAATTCCTATTTTGCTTCTTAGTTTTACTGCAACATGTTTGACATGACTTAAAATGACTGCTTTATAGATGGTAGCCTTTCACCCACCCCTACAAACATTGTCTAATTTGTGACCGCAATTTTCCTTACACTTGATATCAGTCCATCAGTGATTTTTTTTTTTTTTTTTTCAGCAAAATTTTCTCTGTCACCTATTTTTGTCTGTTTTTTACCATTTACCAAATTAATGCATGGATTTTTTTTTTTATTTTCAGGTGAGCACTCTCCTTTGATAAAATCCAGAAAACAGTGAGAGAAATTTTTCCTTTTTCCATCCTCTTGTATTGATAGTGGCTTGTCTATTACATAGACAATTGATATATTTAAACCATTATCAATTGACTTGGTTTGCAACCAGTTTTTGCTGTGATGTCATGCAAACTCACTCTTTCTCTTGAATCTTCCCCTCCTCTCTCAGCAGCAGGACTGACCCAAGCCTTTATGGGGACCTAAGCAGAATTTGATTTGAGAGCCCCTCCCCTCCAATTACTCTAAGGGTGCCCTCTGCTGTCACTTAGTTTATTTATGCCTCAGGCCAGTTCTGCTCAATGGTGAGACTGAGTTTTTCATGTTTATCTTTCTCTCCTTTATTATGTGTGTGCAAAGAGAAAATGAACTAAGAAAACAATAAATGATGGAAAAAAAATGAGAATCTACACTTCATATATTTTTCCTTATGGGATTTGAAAAAATCTTGGTACACGTGATTTCTTTTTTTTTTTCTTCTACATACCTACTCATTGGACCCCATTTGTAGAAATTATTCTCTTCCAAATTTTAAAAATTTTTTTCTTATAAGAGAAAATTTCATCTCTTGATACAGTATTTACTTACAAATCATAAAATAGTTTTGGATTAGTCGAGAATATTTTGTTTTTTTTGGGGGGGAGGGGGATCGTATCTGTGATATGTTCATTGGCCCCACTCTAAAATGGTTCCTCTCATTAATGGCCAACATGCATATGACTGTTTCTGCTTGACTAGAGCAACTTGCAATGTTGATATGTCATAAATGGCCACTGTGCATATACTGCCAGTGAATATTCAAGTCCTAGGTTTGCACAGGATTAGAACTGATTGTTTCACACCTTCCATGCACAGTAAAATGGGGATCACATTATAAATGAGAATTTATAGACAAAAAAGGGGATATAATGATACACGAATATTGTATGTTACAGAAATGAATAAATCAGTAGAAGTGCAAGAATTTTATATTGAATTTTTGAAATATTTAAATGGTAACTGCTGAAGCTGCTCAGTCTTTAGAATTCACCCATGCAGTTGAACCAAAAATAGACAGGTGAGAAGGATCTATGTATTAATGTTGTTCTCATGTGATGTAAAATGTATCTTCTCTGAAACTCGTTGAACTGTCAAGCTGACTCAATTTTAACCATTTGTATTCTAAAAGGAATATCTTTAGATCACCTGGCTGGCTGTGTGCATATACATTTCTCTTTATCAAGAATGTCTCGGTTCTAACCATGCAAGAACTGATTTTTATCTTGAAACCCCACTGAATTTCAGTGGATACATATTGCAACACTGTTTATCTCTATTTGATTGAAATTGCAAGTAGAGAGGTGGTGTCTGGCAGGGGGTCATAATTCATCGTTTACCTCTAGTCAGCAGTATCAGTTTTTCAAAATCAGCTATGCTTCTTTTTATCATGTGTAATTACATCAATTAAGTCCAAAGCCTAATGATGGAAAAAGCATTTATTCTATATAATATTTATCTATCAATATGATATAAGTTTTTCAGTGAATTTGATTGACGGTGAATATTGACCACATAGATCGAACTATGATACTGTGAAAATTTCTGGTAAAAATTCAGCTTTTAACAGTTTCGGGATATGGAATTATTGATCC
This sequence comes from Thysanoteuthis rhombus, assembly GCA_963457665.1. Lineage (NCBI taxonomy): Eukaryota > Metazoa > Mollusca > Cephalopoda > Oegopsida > Thysanoteuthidae > Thysanoteuthis > Thysanoteuthis major. The sequence goes on along the minus strand of OY735223.1, from coordinate 37,747,412 downwards.
ACCTTTGTATACTTGCTTAGCTTAGTCTTTTACATAGTCACAAAAAGAGGTTGCCTTTTGAGGATCAAGCATAACCCTAATGAATGGTCTAACTCAGCTAAATGCCCTCATGTTTTGATACACTGTTTGGAATTCCATGGAACAAACAATGAATTAGGTTAAAAGAATTATATTTCTATGTGTGCGTGTGTGTGTTTTCACATATTAGGGATTTCCAAACTTCTAATCCAAAATATTTATAGAATATTTCTTTTTCTGAAAACTGATTTACCCCCTTGATTATACATTTCTTTTGAAGGGTATATTCTTTAGTAAGTTGGTTTGAATTCAATTTGTTCATCATATTAATGACTTTACCCAACTAATAAGGAAACCAATTGTGGTTTTACACTTTTTTGCTTATATTCACATATGGACGTGAGGCATCAGTCAAAAGGATAATGTTAGTTGAGGTTATTTTAATTGAATTTATCATATTCAAGTAATTTATTCATTTTTTCTTTGTGAATTCAAATGAATAAATGGTTTATTGTTTATTTCATAAAGTGGATTCCTATGAAATTTATGATTAAAAGGTATAGTTATGTCTCTGATATTAGGATTTATTTTGTGAATTCGAATGAATTAAGGTTTTAATTTCATTTTCAAAATATTGCACCTTGAGAACATGGTTGATGTTATAATTAAAAAATGTATTTTTTAGCGCTTATGTATAATTTGGAGTGAATCAGTTAGATTTTTTTCGGAATTTGAATGAGTAAAATAGATCACAGATGAATACTGGTTTAATTGGGGAAAAGGGTCTAGCTCTTGCGAGAGAAAAAAATTGCTGATTTCGGCATGTTTCAAAAATCAAATAAAACTGTTCATTCCTTCAAATTTACAACATGAATTCTACTGATGACATAATTTTACCTTTTAATTTGAAATTTTGTAAAAAATGAACAATGTTTATTGATTCGAATTTTTGAAAATAAAAATAACTGATTGAAATTGATAGTACAAATTCAGTTCATATACTTGTAACTACTGTTACCCTTTTGACTGATGCTTTTGTACAGTCCACTTGGAAAACATGCTTCTTGATAATTGATGTTAATTCCATGAGTCATTGTCAAGCTTACATTTATTCTTGAAATTATATATTGAAAGATCTCAGGCTCTTATCAAATATCAAAGGAGCTTTTTTGAAGTTAGATCCCTTGTTTTAGTATCATCTGGTGGATAAAGTGTTACTTGTATCAGTGAAAATACTGGGTGCATTTGAGAAAAGAGTCTTCCTACGGGAATAACTCTGGTATCTTTTTCTCAAAAAGCAATATATCATTGTAGATGTATGATTTTGCATAATCAAGTAACCAAGACTGCTTTATTAGATATGAATGATGTGCAAAAGTGTAGTGCTGAAAAAGATGTTGGTGACTGCAGGACTGGCTGCTCAAGCGAGAATGGCAATTGGGTGAGCAAAACAAACCTCTGCAGCCTGAGTGAATATATGTCTATATATATATTCATGTATATATGTATATATTCATGTAAGTATGTATATATTTATAGGTACATATAAATCTATATATATATTCATGTATGTATGTATATATTTATGGGTATATATATATCTCTATATATACTAATGTATGTATCTATATATTTATGGGTATATATATATCTCTATATATACTAATGTATGTATCTATATATTTATGGGTATATATATATCTCTATATATACTAATGTATGTATCTATATATTTATGGGTATATATATATATATATATATATATATATAATAATGTATGTATGTGTATATTTATAGGTATACATATATCTATATATATATTCATGTATGTATATATTTATAGGTATATATATATATATCTATATATATATTCATGTATGTATATATTTATAGGTATATATATATATATCTATATATATATTCATGTATGTATATATCTATAGGTATATATATATATCTATATATATATTCATGTATGTATATATTTATAGGTATATATATATATCTATAAATATATTCATGTATGTATATATTTATAGGTATATATATATATCTATTTATATATTCATGTATGTATATATTTATAGGTATATATATATATCTATATATATATTCATGTATGTATATATTTATAGGTATATATATATATCTATATATATATTCATGTATGTATATATTTATAGGTATATATATATATCTATATATATATTCATGTATGTATATATTTATAGGTATATATATATATCGATATATATATTCATGTATGTATATATTTATAGGTATATATATCTATCGATATATATATTCATGTATGTATATATTTATAGGTATATATATATATCGATATATATATTCATGTATGTATATATTTATAGGTATATATATCTATCGATATATATATTCATGTATGTATATATTTATAGGTATATATATATATCTATATATATATTCATGTATGTATATATTTATAGGTATGTATATATCTATATATATATTCATGTATGTATATATTTATAGGTATGTATATATCTATATATATATTCATGTATGTATATATTTATAGGTATATATATATATCTATATATATATTCATGTATGTATATATTTATAGGTATGTATATATCTATATATATATTCATGTATGTATATATTTATAGGTATATATATATATCTATATATATATTCATGTATGTATATATTTATAGGTATGTATATATCTATATATATATTCATGTATGTATATATTTATAGGTATGTATATATCTATATATATATTCATGTATGTATATATTTATAGGTATATATCTATATATATATTCATGTATGTATATATTTATATGTATATATCTATATATATATTCATGTATGTATATATTTATATGTATATATCTATATATATATTCATGTATGTATATATTTATATGTATATATCTATATATATATTCATGTATGTATATATTTATATGTATATATCTATATATATATTCATGTATGTATATATTTATATGTATATATCTATATATATATTCATGTATGTATATATTTATATGTATATATCTATATATATATTCATGTATGTATATATTTATATGTATATATATATCTATGTATATATTTATATGTATATATATATCTATGTATATATTTATATGTATATATATATCTATATATATATTCATGTATGTATATATTTATATGTATATATATATCGATATATATATTCATGTATGTATATATTTATATGTATATATATATCGATATATATATTCTAGTGTATATATTTATATGTATATATATATCGATATATATATTCATGTATGTATATATTTATATGTATATATATATCGATATATATATTCATGTATGTATATATTTATATGTACATATATATCGATTTATATATTCATGTATGTATATATTTATATGTATATATATATCGATATATATATTCATGTATGTATATATTTATATATATATATATATCGATATATATATTCATGTATGTATATATATATCGATATATATATTCATGTATGTATATATTTATATGTATATATATTTTTCTATATTCATGCATGTATATATTTATATGTATATATTTATATATCTATATATATTCATGTATGTATATATATATATCTATATATATTCATGTATGTATATATATATATATATATATATATTCATGTATGTATGTATGTATATATTTAGATGTATATCTATATCTATATCTATATATATATTCATGTATGTATGTATATATTTAGATGTATATATATATCTATATATATATATTCATGTACGTATGTATATATTTAGATGTATATATATATCTATATCTATGTATATATTCATGTGTGTATATATATATATGTATATATTCATATGTATATATACATTTGTATGTATATATATATCTATATCTATATATATTCATGTATGGATGTATATATTAATATTTATATATATATATATATATATCTATATATATATATATTTATGTATGGATGTATATATTTATATGCATATATATATATATCTATATCTATATATAAATATATATATTTATGTTTGGATGTATATATTTATATGCATACATATATATATATCTATATATATATATATATATATATATATATTTATGTATGGATGTATATATTTATATGCATACATATATATATATCTATATATATATATATATATATATATATTTATGTATGGATGTATATATTTATATGCATATATATATATCTATATATATATATTCATCTATGTATGTATATATTTATATGTATATATATATATCTCTATATATACATATTCATGTATGTATGTATATATTTATATGTATTTATATACATATCTATATATATATATATATTCATGTCTGTATGTATATTTTTATATGTATATATATACATATCCATATATACATATTCATGTATGTATGTATATTTTTATATGTATATATATACATATCATATATGTATATTTGTATATTTATATATGTATATATATATATGTATATTTGTATATTTATATATTTATATTTGTCTATTTATATGTGTATATTTGTATATTTATATATGTATATTTGTACATATATATATATGTATATTTATGTATATATCTGTATATTTGTATATATATATATGTATATTTGGAAACATATATATATATATATATATATATATATATATATATATATGTTTGTATATTTGTATACATATGTATGTATATTTGAATATATATATATATATGAATATATATGTATGTATATTTGTATATGTATATATACGTCTGTATATTTGTATGTATATGTATGTATGTTAGTATATATATATATATGTCTGTATATTTGTATGTATATGTATGTATATTCGTGTATATATATATACATATATGTTTGAATATTTGTATATATATGTTTGAATATTTGTATATATATGTATGTATATTTGTATATATATGTATATATATTTGTATATATATGTATGTATATTTGTATATATATGTATGTATATTTGTATATATATGTATGTATATTTGTATATATATGTATGTATATTTGTATTTATATGTATGTATATTTGTATATATATGTATATTTGTATATATATGTATGTATATTTGTATATATATATATATATGCGTTTATATATGTATATATGAGTTCATATATGTATGTATATATGAGTTTATATATGTATGTATATATGAGTTTATATATGTATGTATATATGAGTTTATATATGTATGTATATATGAGTTTATATATGTATGTATATATGAGTTTATATATGTATGTATATATGAGTTTATATATATATATATGTATATATATGTGTTTATATATATATATATATATATATATATATATATATGTGTTTATATATATATATATATATATATGTGTTTATATATATATATATATATATATGTGTTTATATATATATATATATATATATATGTGTTTATATATATATATATATATATATGTGTTTATATATATATATATATATATATATGTGTTTATATATATATATATATATATATATATATATATATATATATATATATATATATGTGTTTATATATATATATATATATATATGTGTTTATATATATATATATATATATATATATGTGTTTATGTATATATATATATATATATATATATATGTGTTTATATATATATATATATATATATGTGTTTATATATATATATATATATATATGTGTTTATATATATATATATATATATATGTGTTTATATATATATATATATATATATGTGTTTATATATATATATATATATATATGTGTTTATATATATATATATATATATATGTGTTTATATATATATATATATATATGTGTTTATATATATATATATATATATATGTGTTTATATATATATATATATATATATATGTGTTTATATATATATATATATATATATGTGTGTTTATATATATATATATATATATGTGTGTTTATATATATATATATATATATATGTGTGTTTATATATATATATATATATATGTGTGTTTATATATATATATATATATGTGTGTTTATATATATATATATATATATATGTGTGTTTATATATATATATATATGTGTGTTTATATATATATATATATGTGTGTTTATATATATATATATATGTGTGTGTTTATATATATATATATATATATGTGTGTTTATATATATATATATATATATATATGTGTGTTTATATATATATATATATATATATATGTGTGTTTATATATATATATATATATATATATATGTGTGTTTATATATATATATATATATGTGTGTTTATATATATATATATATATATGTGTGTTTATATATATATATATATATGTGTGTGTTTATATATATATATATATATATATGTGTGTTTATATATATATATATATATATATGTGTGTGTTTATATATATATATATATATGTGTGTGTGTGTTTATATATATACATATGTGTGTGTTTATATATATATATATATATATACGTGTGTTTATATATATATATATATATATTTATATATATGTGTTTATATATATATATACATATGTATATATGTGTTTATATATATTTATATATGTATATATGTGTTTATATATATGTGTTTATATATATATATATATGTATTTATGTGTTTATATATATATATATATATATATATATATATATGTATATATGTGTTTATATATATATATATATATGTATATATATGTTTATATATATGTATATATGTGTTTATATATATATATATATGTGTTTATATATATATATATATGTATATATGTGTTTATATATATATATGTATATATGTGTTTATATATATATATGTATATATGTGTTTATATATATATATATGTATATATGTGTTTATATATATATATATGTATATATGTGTTTATATATATATATGTATATATGTGTTTATATATATATATGTATATATGTGTCTATATATATATATGTATGTATGTGTCTATATATATATATATATATGTATATATGTGTTTATGTATGTATGTGTCTATATATATATAAATATATGTATATATGTGTTTATATATATATATATATATGTATATATGTGTTTATATATATATGTGTCTATATATATGTATATATGTGTTTATATATATATGTGTCTATATATATATATATATGTAAATATGTGTTTATATATATATATATGTCTATATATATATATATATGTCTATATATATATATATATATATATATATATATATGTAAATATATATATAAATTATGTATATATATACGTAAGCATGTGTTTATATATATATATATGTAAGCATGTGTTTTTATATATATGTATATATGTGTTTATATATATATGTGTTTTTATATATATATATATATATGCATATATGTGTTTATATATATATATATATATATATATATATGTATATATGTGTTTATATATATGTGTATATGTGTTAATATATATGTGTATATTTCTTTATATACATGTATATATGTGTTTATATATATATATGTATATATGTGTTTATATATATATATGTATACATGTGTTCATATATATATATGTATACATGTGTTTATATATATATATGTATATATGTGTTTATATATATATATATATATATATATATATGTATGTATGTGTTTATATATATGTATATATGTGTTCATATATATGTATATATATATGTATATATATATGTATATATATATGTATATATGTGTTTATATATATGTATATATGTGTTTATATATATGTATATATATGTGTTTATATATATGTATATATATGTGTATATATATATGTATATATATGTGTATATATATATGTATATATATGTGTTTATATATATGTATATATATGTGTATATATATATGTATATATATGTGTTTATATATATGTATATATATGTGTTTATATATATGTATATATATGTGTTTATATGTATATATATGTGTTTATATGTATATATATGTGTTTATATGTATATATATGTGTTTATATACACGTATATACGTGTTTATATTCACGTATATACGTGTTTATATACACGTATATATGTGTTTATATACACGTATATATGTGTTTATATACATGTATCTATGTGTTTATATACATGTATCTATGTGCTGATATACATGTATCTATGTGCTCATATACATGTATCTATGTGCTCATATACATGTATATATGTTCTTATATACATGTATATATGTGCTTATATATATATGTTTATGTGTTTATATATATATGTATATGTGTTTATATATATATGTATATGTATATATATATATGTTTATGTTTATATGTGTTTATATATATATATATATGTATATATTTGTATGTGTATATATATTTGTATGTGTATATATATTTGTATGCGTATATATATGTGTATATGTATATATATGTGTATGTGTATATGTATGTGTATGTGTATATGTATATATATGTGTATATGTATATATATGTGTATGTGTATATGTATTTATATATATACGTGTTTATATATATGTGTTTATCTATGTATGTGTGCATATGTATATATCAGTATATATATATATATATATATATATAAATATATATATATATTTGCTTTTATGTGTGTATATTTATATGTATATACATATGTATACATGTATACACATATGTTTATATGTAAACATGCATACACATGTTTATAAGTATATACATATGTGTATTTTTATATATATCTATACGTATGTATTTATATATATCCGTATATGCATATATATCTCTATGTATAAGTTTTTTTATATATATATACATGTATATACATATGTATGTATACGTGCGTGTATAAAAAAGTTTTCGTATGTTACATAATGCAGAAGTTGGATTGTAGATCCAGTTTTCTAATAATTTTGCATTTTCGAGATTCGAAAAATACATCTGATCCATCTTACACATGTGATATAGTTCGTATTAGGTTGAATCCTTTCCAGAAAATGTGAAAAGTAACAGATTACACCAGCTGCAATATAGTGGAAAACCAGGATTAGAGTAATAATTCAAGCAAAAATATTACTAGGGATCACCAAATGTCAGAATGATATGGACATAATATGCTGGTACACGGGTCCCATGTTCTTTCATCTCAAGAACCACATCCCGGTTTAGTAAGATGCAGGGCTCCCACCCAATTTATTTTTCTCTTCAAATTACAAAGAAATAAGGATAAGATTAAATATTTGTCATTTGGCTCTATTGGAAGTATTTGGATTATAGCTGAAGTCAATCCTCTCAGCTTTTTTTGGTTCTGTCATTACGTAGCCCCCTACCTACCCTCTTAGACTATTTTGTTTTGATTTGGATTTGCATCTTAGTAGATGAGTAAGATCCTCGATCAAGGCTGTAGAACCCATTGGCCAAAATGTTGTAAGGTATTGGGATAGAAATCAGTTTGAATAAATTTGAATTTTTGAGTGATCACTTATGAGATATGACAAGGCCTTTCTCAGAATTTTAGACTGATTGAATTTAAGGATCAGAATTCTTTTTAAAATGAGATGTAACTCCATAGAATTTAGACGATGAAAGGTGAATACATCGGCTTGAACCGTCCAAAAAAGGGCAAAAGTAATGCTGGTTCAAACAACTTATGATAAAATGGCAATGACTCTTCTCGAAATTTCAGACATTTTTTTTTTTTTTTTTTTTTTTTCAGATCAGTTGAAGACATCTTTTTGTAGCGTGCATTCCCTTAATCTCTCTGTTAACCTACATTTCATGTTGAGAAATTCGGAAATTGCAATGTGTAGCTTGAGTTAAATGCAATCACCAAATTGATAGTTGTTGGTGGTGGGAATGGCAAAACAGACTTGCATGTGTTTATGCCTTTTACTCAAGTTGGGGAAGAAGACATCTTTGTAGACAGCATAATGTGGTTGTGCTATTTTGTGCTATAGCTGCGAATCAATATGTCTGCCTTAGCCAACTCTCTTTTACCTTCTTTTCCTTTTTTCTCCCTTTTTTTCATGAGGTGCATCTACTCATGTGCAGTATTTGCTGCAAGATAGCTTGCAGTAATCAGGGAAGTGCACTGTCGATTGTTAAACCTGTTGTTTGCGATTTTAGCTTCCTCAAACTGAATTTTTTTCTTCCTCTTTCTATTTGCTTCATTTTAAAAATATTTTTAGGTTTTTATTGTACAATATTCGAATCTTTATTTTGTGAATTTCATCTTTTTAGCATAATATTTTCCCACATTTCAGCCTTAATTCCCTGATCCATGTCATTCTCATTCAAAAAGGAAAGAAAAATCTAAAAAAGAATGTGATAGTATAAGGTTAATATGTTGATTGTTAAAAAATATTAGTATTTTTATTTTATTATGCATCAAATTGCAAATAATAATAACATACACATCAACCAGAAACACTCTGATCATTCCCAAGGTTATACAAAATTTTTTTCAAGATGTTGAAGATGTTAGCCTATTGTATCCAATTAATGCTCAGAAAGAATTCATTTAAGAAGTGAAGAATTAGTACCCACAAACTAAGTCAAAAATAATCTATGTGTTTAGTTGAATAGGATTTTACAACCTTCAATACCTAAACTGTGCTGCCAAAATTAATTTAATGGGTTTTTCAACTGTAATGGATTAACAACTCACAGAATGTAATAATGATATATAATATGATAGTACTTGCTTTCTTATTGGATTAAATAAATTGTATAGCTGATTTCACAAGTGTGGAAGTATAGTGACTACAATATTTGAAGAGGAACCTTCGCTATCGATAAATTTCGTTTTTTGTCTGAAAAAGTTATTGAAGAAACCTGAATGTTGCTTCGAAACATTAGTTATCAAGTATATCTCAGAATTTTTGAGATGAGGTATTATTATTATTTCTATTATTATGAGTTATCAAGGTTTCAACTGCATCAAATTGTACTGAACTTTTCCTTCAAATCAACCAGGTTTGCCAATTTTGATGTTTTTTCATTCAAGAATTTGTGAGACCTGTGTTAAGAATATTCAGATTCCTCTCACAAATTGTTCATGTTGTAAAATCCAATGTTCCCTATTGAGATTTTCTATGTAAAAATTGAAATTTTAAAGTGATTTTCCGAATGGAAAAATTGGAAAATCACATTTGATTTGGCAACCGTGCCGTGTACCCCTATGTATTTTATCTGGCAGGACCCATGAAATTTCATCCTCCATCTTCGACAGTTAAGTTATTGAATACTTATCTAATTCTAATCATGAATTGAAAAAAATTTTTTTTGAAAATCGCTTCAATTATGTGAAACTTTATGAAGTCTGATATTCCATATAAAAATTTATTGTCATACTGATTTGTCAGTAATTTTTGGTCAACTTCATTACTTTCACCCTCAGACTTGCTATGCATAAGATTTGGAAGGATCTAAGATTTTCATTCAATTTAGCTGGAATGTCTTATTGAGACCATAATGAACTACATGATAGTTATCAAGTAACAGCAGTGATGATCATTTATATAGGAGCCATATAATACATATAAGAGCTAGATTCTTTACACCCATATGAAGTAGCTATATTGTTATGATAGCTCCCATTTGCAATTATCTTTATGAAATGAAATAAATACTGCTCAGTTGAATGAAGAATATATTGTCATAATATAACAAGCTTGCACTAACAAAAATCTATACATGTATTTTTCATCTATAATTGATGATAAATCTTCTGTATAATGATCTATAGGTAATTTGTGAACAAAACTGCTGCTGGCATATGATGTATCTTCCCTTAGTCTGTTGTTCTGTAGAAAATTAACATCAGACATAGTTGACTGCTAAGAACCTTCATGATCTCCAAATGATATTAGACAAACCTAATGAAGCGAGCAAGAGAGTTGGTATCCACATGAACTTAAACAAAACAAATGTCATGCATAACAAACATGTTGGAGACAAAGACACGACTAAAATCGAAAATACTAAGCTGGAAAAGTAGACCACTACATATACTTGAGATAATGAGGCTGTATGAAGTCATGAAAAGAAGAAATTAAGCGAAGTATGGTACGAGGTGGGCAAGCTTTTGGTAGAGCAAGCCCGACTTTCAAGAACAAGAAAATTTTACTAGGAAAGAAAGGTACATAACTAATGCATCCTAACGATAGTCCGCTATGAAGCTGAAACTGAGAATCAATGTGCACATGAAAGAATTGTGCTCAACATCATGTGAAGAGATGAGACAGCATAGTATATCAGAGAAATGACTGGAGTCCAAGACTTTATAGAAACTGTTAGAAAACTCAAATGGCAATAGGTTGGACATGTTGCAAGAATGGCAGACAACCGCTGGACATGACCACTCACAATATGGATCACTAGAGATCATATGCATAATTTTGGCCGGTAGAAAATGAGACGGCGTGGCGAGCTGGATAAATTCAAAAAGCACTAGCTCGGCGATGCCCATGATAAAGAGGACTGGGGAATATTCGGGAAGATCCATGTCCAACAACAAATAGGGTGATGATGAAATGAATGATTTCTTTGTTGTTGATTATACAAATGAACTATCCAAGGCAAGATGTTATTCATATTTAATCAGGTGTATATTGGCGTTGACAGTGCTCTTTGGGTATACTTGCTTCAGCTATAAATGTGCTTAAATTAGAGCAGTACATGTAATATTAACACCACACATACACAAGAATGACACACTAATTCATGAAGCCTTCTATATTTTCATTTTTTTTATTTCAACTTGCTGGCCTTTCTTCTTTCTTTCTTTTTTTTTTTCAAAAATTGTTAAATGATACTGTGTATATCATTACCATTATTGCAGAGCATAAACTTGATACTAGCTTTTGTAAGCATGTGAACATAATCTCTGGCACTTCCAAGATGTATCTTTTTAATGTTATGATGGAGCTAGAACATCAAATTATGACTTGGAAAGTTTCCTTGCTTGATATAAAAAAAAAAAATTCAAAGAATTTCTCCAAATTATTTCTTATATGTAGCTACATATTAGATAGGGCTGATAAATATATTGATGTTAGAGTTTTACCTCAAGATTTTTTTATAACTATCAAATCAAACGAAAATTATACTGGATTTATGTCTAATTAACTGATTTGGGATAGTTTATCCATTTGGAAGTATGAGGCCTCCCCCTGTTTCATGGAATCTACCTACATGATAGAATGATCATCAATTTTTATACTGATCTGTACATGTCATAAGCTTTCAAGACACAATTGTAATATGATAGAAGACTCAAAGACGAATATTTTAGTGATTTTTAAAATGGTATTTCAAATTTGATTGTGTTGTTTGATAGAGTATGTGTGTATATTCCTCCCAAATTTCCAATTGGATCATTGATGCCTATCTAATTTTGCTTTGCGCCATCATATTGTTCCTTTTTGTTTATTTACTCTTCATGGTCAAAATTTGACAACCTTGAAAAAGAAAAATCAGATTTAATTCATATTCATCCACAAACCAAAGCTGTTCCATATTGAATACCCCTGTTCTCCCATCATGTACCGTTCTCTCTCTTATACATACATATATATATTAATTTATTATATATACTAATTACATATATTATTTCATTCTATATATTTGTTTATGGACAAGTGGCCATATATATATATATATATATATATATATATATTGAGGAATAGACGTATTTGTTCGGACAGAATAAATTATAAATTGTGTTATATTCTATAGAATCATATTTGAGATGATATCCAGTCATTATACAGTTAATATATCACTCGCTCTAGACAGCATAAACAACGCAATTTATAATTCACGTACACATATTCATGCCTCATTCTTAAGAATAAAGCCGTATTCAAAACTTAACAAATGTGCTCCATAAGAAATGCATTTTTTTTTCTTAAAAAATGAGTTTTGTTGGTGGGAAAGATCTTGATTGTTGGTTACAGTCACTATTTTGTATGATCACTCAAGGTATTGTGCAGAATACTTGTGATAAAATGGTTTTCTTTATCAAGTATAGTGGAATATTGCATAAAGTATTTGCCACATTGTAATAAATGAGCTGGTCTCTCTGACAGCTACTAATATTGTACCAGACAAAGCTTGTCTACCACTAAGTGAGGTTTAGCAAGTATAATTTCAATTCATATTGAAGCTAATTTTTGTGGTCTCATGTCATACTTGGATTTGTTACCTGTTAAACGATTTACTACAGTTTGAAAGAGATATGAAATTTGAGTGTAGGTTTATATTTAATATCCAATTTGGAATGTTGGTTTATGGTTATCTATTTATATATTTATCTATTTATATATTTATCTATTTATATATATATATATATTCTCTATCATGGGCGTTGCGGAGCCAGTATTTCCTGAAACTGTCCAGTTCATCTCTCCATCTTGTGTTCTATTGGCTTCGGTTTATTATGTGATCCCTGGGGATCCATGTATTGCGATGTGATGTCCATTGTCCATTGGTTGTCTCTCATTCCTGCAACAAGGATTGCCCATTGCCATTTTAGTTTTTCAATAGTGTCTATGATTTCATGGACACCCGTTATCTTCCTTATATACTGTATTGTCTTTTGATATTTCCATGTAAGTTTAAACATGATTCTCTCATGTGCACGTTGCATACTTTCAGTCAGTATGTCTGTCTATAGGTTGGATTCCATGTTTCAAATCCATAAATGACTATCGGGAGAATGCATTGGGATCATCTGGTTCTTGAAAGTTCAGCTCACTCTGCCGAAGGCTTGCCATCCCAAAGTGATTCTTTGCTTGATTTCTTCCTCTTTTGAACGTCTCATGGAGATTCGTTGTCTTAGGTAGATGTAATGGTCTACTTTGCCTAGTTTTGCATCTTCTATCTTGACAGTTATGTTCTTATTCTCAACATGACTATTGCGCATGAGTTTTGTTTTACTGAAGTTCATGTGTAGGCCGACTTTTTTGCTTTTTTTGTTTAGATCAGCTAGCATCATTTTGAAGTCGTGTAGGTTCTCTGCTGCATGGATGATGTCGTCTGAAAATCTGAGGTTGTTCAAGAATTCACCGTCTATTTTGATTCTTCTATTTTCTCAGTCCATGTTCCACAAGATCATCTCAAGGCAGGCTGTAAAGAGTTTGGGTGAGCTGGTATCACCTTGTCTTACTCCTTTTTGAAGCTGAAACAGTTCAGAATCACTATGTAGCCTAATGAATGAGTTGCTGTAGTTGTATATGTGTTGCAGTACTTCAACATATACAGGGTCTACATTTAGTAGGGTGATGGCTTTCCTGACCATGGGAATTTCTACAGAGTCGAATGCCTTTTTGAAGTCTATAAATGCTACAGCAAGTGACATTTTGTATTTTGCTGCCTTCTCTTTCAGTTGATTTATTGAATGAAGATGGTCCATGGTTGAGTAATTTCTTCAAATCCAGCTTGTTCTCATGGTTGATTTTTGTTTAGTGTTTTAGTGATCCGGTTGGTGATGATTTTTGTGAAAAATTTGTATATGCAATTGAGCAGGCTTATAGGTCTGTAGTTGTTGAGGTCTTTGGGGTTAACTTTTTTATGTAGAAGCATTATAATAGCAGTGTTCCAGTCTTTCGGGACTTTAGTCTGTTTTAGACACAAGTTGAATAGAATAGCTAGCTTTCTGTTGACTCTCTTACCAGCTTTTTTGAGTAGTTCAATGGTGATGTTATCTGGTCCAGGGATTTTTTTTTTTTTTTTTTTGTTTGATTGCTTGCTTTACTTCCCATGGTGTGACTTCAGGGAAGTTTTCAAACTGATTGTCGGCATCTAACCATGTATTCTGGTCGTTGTTGTATTGTCCGTGTTTTGAAGAGTAGAGATCCTGTTAAAATTCTTGGGCACGTTTGACTATTCTGTCCCTATCTTTTGTTATATCTCGTTTGCTTCAAGAATGCTAGTTATGTTTCTTTCCTGTACTGAGAGCTTTGTTTATTGCTTCAAATCCTTGACGTTTTTCGAGGTTGGTCTTGATGATGGTTGCCGTGTACTTCCTTTTGTCTTCTCTTAGTTTCTTCTTTATTGTTTTGTTCAGTTCGATTGCTTCTTTTTATTTCCATTGTGGTTGTTGGTGTTTTAAGGTTTCTGAGCTTTTCAATCAGTTTCCTGGTTTCCAAATTATAACACTACCTTATGCTTTGGTAAATTTCAGTCTTCAGTCATTCCAACTGTATATAATTTCTTAACATTTTCACTTTTCTCACGTTTGACTAGATGAACAAAAGATATATCATGGTAAGTGTATGTTTATATATATTTTCTGAAATCTATGAGAAACACCTGCAGACTGGAACTTAATCCTTGGATATTAGGGTAAACTTCCTATAGATCTATCTGTTAAAGTTACTTAAGAAACCTGGGATTTATAGATTATCAGACAACATATTGTGTGTTCTGATGGGGCAGGATGACCCCACTTTTTAAGATGCAAATTTGAGTAGTAGTAAGACTATGAAAATAACTGAGTGAATTATTCATAAAATTACAAGATTTCTGTAGGTAATGAATTAATTTATATCTCTTCCTTTGTTCAGGTTCAACAATATATCTTTTCTGATATCTTTTGTCTCCAACATTGACCTAATTATTTATTCCAGAAATTTTCAATTCACCATCACACTGAACTTGATTGAACATTGATAGTTTATTAAGAAATTCCCTTTTCGTATTTTATCAGAATTTGGGGAAATTTTCAAAATTTTGTTCCTAAAATTGGCTAAAATTGCATTTCAGATCATCAACATTCAGAATAATTTTTACATGAAATGCATGACAACTTTTTTCTTGTGTGTGTGTGTGTGTGTGAACATGATGATGTATGCAGATGAATGTGGAAATTATGAAGGACTCCACTCAAAATTCCTTAAAAGTTCAGAGATACAACTACCAGAATGTTAAGAAAAAAAAAAAAAAATAGTTTGAAAAAGTTATCCCATCATCGGACGTTTCCATATTCAAAATCACTGTTTTCCAAGTATTCATTTCATGAGACTCACATTGCATTTTTTTGGAACAAGCTTGAATTGTTAAATGCAAGACATTCTTTCTTAATATTATTTTTGCATATAAAGCATTATCAATGAAGTTATCATAAAACAGATCATAAGATGCTCATCACAATACCAACTGTCTAGCATTCATTTGTGTAGTAACTTTGGTTGGATAAGGGGAAGTTGTGATCCCCACCCTTCAGGTTTTAGGTTTCAGGTTTCTTGTTCTAGCTTTGCAGACTTCTTTCTTGCACTTTATGCTAGTGTCACTTTTTGTCTCTTGCACTTTCCTGCAATAGCCCAACTTTGAAAATGGTGAATGCAAAAACATCATACAAAAATAAGAACAGTGGTTAAGACATTGGTTTTCTGTGCCATCTAAGTGTCAATTCAAAATACTTACTTAGCTTAGCCATATAAGATAGAAAGCCACAACAGTGGAGCACTCTTTAAGGATCAAAAACATACAAATGGCACGGAAGAGAAACCTGCCAACCGTTATTCAACAACAAATATCCCCTAATTTTTATATTCTAAATTCAAGTTTCAGACAGTGAAACTTCTATTTCCTGTCAGTCCTCAGAATTCTTCATTTTTACAGCTGTAAGTCATAGAACATTTTTGAATTTTTTCCCCAAGTCATCATGTGTGCTTGCTTATATAGCAAGCATTTAAGGTTGGAAAGTGAAAAGAAAATCTGAAGAGAAAAAGGTATCTCTTTATATTTGAGTTTCAGCTGATATTGTAATGCCTTGCTATATAGCACCTACATTCTTTCCGAACGCATCTCTAGAGGTAATTTGATGCACATATCCGTCCAGTAGTGAATAGTCTCATCCCACTTCCTGTTTTGAAATATATTGCTCAGCATGCTTCTGTGCAAAATGGTGTAGCACAATGAAAGCTCCTTGGAATGCTAACCTGGCCTTTTGGAACCCATTTCCTGATCTTCAGACTGTTATCTCCACCCACCCACTTATACCATACACCTTTAAGCTCTCTAAGATCATCTGCTGCTGCTGCTGCTGCCAAGTATTAAGCTTGATGTTATGCAAGCTTCTTGGCTGGATGCTCTTTTAAAATTCTTTTTTCTCATATTATGTATGCTGGAAATAATATCCAGAAAAATAAAATTCCGTCCAGGAAGTTTTCTATATTCCACACTAACACTAACAAGAAAAAAAATGAATTGACTCGAGTGATGAACTAGTCATATAAGAAGGAGGCAGTGCCTTATTAAATATTTCCAAAGTAGAAGCAATAACTAGGCCTCATATAAGTGAGGCTGGCTGATGTGGATCAGTGTTTTATACTTGATAACTTTTCATTTCTACTGCTCACTTCTGATGGCATTTTTTTTTTCATGTTAACTGGTGTCCTATTAACATAATGTAGAGACAAAAGGTACAATATCTTTTGTGTACAATGCAACTTCTATGATTTTTTTTTATCCAAGCTATGGAATGTTCTGGTATGATTTCTTGAATTTTTTTTAAACCTTCAGCTTTACTATCAAAATTTACCACTCACTACTACCAAAAAAGGTGAGGGATAAATTTAGGGTTGGGAAGAGAAAGGATCTTCTCAGGATGTGTGTTGAGCGTGGGAATGTATTTGAACTAAATCATTTATACTGGTTTTATATATGGATTAAATTGTGGTTTTCACTTTCAAATAACCTTTAAATATCCAGTAGTATAAAAAGCTTGTTTGGTTTAAGCTGAAAAAAATTTTGACATGACTTTATCAAACAATGTATTTTCTCTTTTGTTCCACCTCCTGCCATCTTTCTGATGATTCTAATTCCATTCTTCCAGATTATTCTTCTTTCTCAGCGAACTGAATTTTTTTTTACTCTAGAGGATTCTGGAAGTACTTCAATAAATGGTAGCCTAAAGGTGTAATATCTGAGGAAAACTTCAAGTTGAGTTCTAATAATTTTTTTTAGTCACTAAAGAACGTGCAGTCCAAGGTATCTTGATTATTATGCTCATTTTTTTATTGATCAATTCTTTTCATTGATTGCTGCTTTTAATTTGTCAAATTGGGAGCAATACTTGTTTGAATCAATCATCTGCTCCTCTGAAAGGAAAGGTGTTCATATTGGAAGAATATTCCAATCATACATATACATGGCATTTCTTTTTGGAATAAAAACCAACCTTTGGTGCTGTTGATGGTGGTTCATACTATTTCCCATGATCTCTTGTATTCCACATTGTTGTAAAGTATTCATTTTTCATCATCCATCACAATTTATTTAAAAAGTGGTACATTTATATTACATCCACATGGATTTTCTCATTAGTGAGGATGCCTCTTATCAAAACGACTTATATAACCAAGCTGATGCAAATGATTTTCAGTTCTTATAGATTTTGTTGGCTATTTCTTTTGTGTTTTATGATGTTGATTACTCACAAATATTTCAAATATTTTTTCAAATAAGGAAGGTTGCTTATTTTTTTCTATCCTCAATGTTAGAATTTAATATTTAACAAATCTAATTGAAAAAATATTTGTGGTATGAGTTTTTTTTTCTATACAAAAGGGTATTAAAGACTAATAAGAAATTCCATATAAAGCGACTGCTGCAAGATTTTTGAAAAGGGTGGCTGATAACCATCAAAATGCATCGGAAGATGCCCACCTGATGAGGATTTTTTGAATTTCTCTTCACCTCCCCATTGACAAATTATTAACATTCAATTGGATCATCTCACATCTTCACAACATAGACAAACTTGATAAATATCATCAACAGACTATTTTAAACAATATATTTTTTGGTTCCTCATGTGTAGGTTGCATCCTGATAATAGACTTGCTTGTATTTTTTTTTTTCACACATGACTTGATACTTGGCCTTTCAAACTAGTATTTTTATTGAGAGGAGAAAAAATTGTACCAAGCAACTTCTGAAGACAAAATGGATGCAGTCATAAACCTTAAGAGATCTGAAGAACTTTTCAGTCAATTTTCTTTTCCTTTTTCCTGAAAAGATGGCCAAAAAAAGTAGAATGATGAAAGTAGTTTTTAGTTAATCAGGGCATGTTAATTTTAGCCAAATCTTGAAAAAGCAAAACAAATCTTGTATGTTTGTAGTGATTTCCTTGATTTTTTTTTCAGACTACCAAGCAGATGAATTTTATTGGCATGAACTAAATGCTGATTCACTCATCTCCTGACTAAAACTAAGCAGTATCTAATATGAGCATTCACTTACAATATTGTTACAATTGTCGTTTGGTGTAATAAAAAGAAAAGCCCTACAAATAAATGATTAATCAGGGAATAATGAAATATGTAGGTGGATTACAACATTATTTCATGCAAGAAGGTAATGAAAGCAGTCATTTAAAAAAAATTTTTTTATCAATTACCTGCATTGATTCTATTTACATGCATTCACCTGAGAGATTACAACAGAGTACACTCGATTAATCCTTCAGATGTCAATGAGTATTAAGGATTAAAGTAGTTCAGTTGGTTAACAAATCTATAAGTTTGAAGAAAAATAGATTGTGATTTTTGTCCAAATTTCTTTTTGAATTTGCTTTAGTTTAATACCAATTTTTGTTTAATCAATTTAAGCGGAAGATAAATTTATGTTCCCTACTATACATGCTTTGTATCAAAACTGAAAATACAGATATTTAGTTGTTTATATGTTGCTTCACATAACTGTTGCAGCTGCTTAATTGGGGTTAAATTACACTATGTCCAAATAAACTGAAAACCAGTATACTTCATTTTAGAACTTCAAAAACTTGAATCATTTTTGTTTTATATGATTCCTAGTTTTCTTGCTTGTTGCTGTTTTACAATGCATATATGTACATTAAATCTGTACCTATATTTCAAAATATCAATCTTTTTTTGCAGGTGGAAGATGCAATGCTTATGTTTGATAAGACAACTAACAGACATCGAGGTATGTTAGTTTTTTGTTTTTACTTAATCTTTCCAAATCCACAATTTTTTTTCTTTCCATTCCATCACAAATATGGCATTGCAACAATGGCTAAAAGAAAAATTGAAAATGAATTTTAAAGAATGCTCTATGCACCATCTCTAACAAATGCTAAAGTCAAACAACTCTTCTCATTTTGCAATAGGTACATTCATTTTTATTCAGATTACTGTTAAATTTAACTATGCCAACTTAATACAGAGCTCATTCTGAGAAATCTATTGGTGGCTTAAGATTAGTATTCTAACAGCTCCCCTTGCTAGAAATAGAGGATTTTGTGCATTATAACAGCTGTTATTTGTCTCTGTAAACTTACCTTTTTCTTTTACAGAGAAACTGTCTCCAAATAGTTTTTCTCACCTTCCTGTTGAAAACTACCTTAGGAAAATAAAACCAAAACTCTTGGATAAAGGGGAAGTTATTTGTGCAATTGATGCAAACTAACCCTATTTAAAATGACTTGAAACCTACATTGGTAGAAGCCACCATTTTTTTAAAATTGCAAACCTGTATTTTTCAGTCTTATCAATTTGGCCAAAAGTACTTTTCATATTTAAGGAGTTGGGTTTTTATCATACATGAGTT
>OY735223.1:37703294-37710794 GCA_963457665.1 Thysanoteuthis rhombus | reverse complement strand
GAAATACCCTTGAAGGGCAGATCCTTATTGCCAAGACAATGCTTTTTTTTTCCTTATGTCAAGAACTGAAGTTGACAAGGAATGAAATTGATCCATATTCAAGTGTCATGATAGAATGAATCACCCATAATCCTTGTGTAGTAACTGAATATTGGTTTGTCCCATGCACCGATTTTTTTTTGCGTAGTAAGTAACACTGCTTGAATCATTTGTGTTAAAATACCTATCAATTGAAAGAGCAAAAAATGTGCTTTGATCAGTGTATGATTTCAAGGATATAGAAAGGAAACAAATACAATTCCTTCGTATCTTTGAATGGACATTAATCCTTATGGATATGAGATATCAAAACTATAACTATCAAAACTTGGCACCAACTGTTTTGAGCTAGCTAAAGAAGGTTGTATTTTCATTTTAATGAATACAACTGATAGCATGTATCCTGTCACAGATTATGAATACTGTTATGAGATTTAATTCCTTTCAGCAAGTGTAGATAGTGAATCAGCTTAGTATTGTTTTGAATGAGATTTCCCAATGAGGATTAAACTTATGATAATGGTGATGACTGTGAGGCTAGATAACTCACCATTGTCTATGGTAGACACAGTTTCCCCGAAAGTATACATACTTGCACACATAAACTAAGCTTAGCTTTGTTCTATCTCACCCTTGTTGATATAATCTGTTATATAAGACCTATGTGGATTAAATTAGCAATCTAGTTTGTGTCCCCATTATTGATTGAAAATAATTGAGATCTATGATACTGAGAGTGAAATTTTTTTTTGTTATCATAATTACTATGAACATTGGATTGATATTAAAAATGAATGGGACATTATAAATAATTTTCTCTTGAGAAAATTCTTTGCAAGAAAAATGCATGACACTACTTGATAACTAGTTTATTTCTCACCACATACTTGTGCGTAACCCTTCTCCTCCCCTTCCCTCCTTGGATGTAAAATAGATATTGATGGGCACACCCTGCCTCTTTCTCCCTACCTAGAAGTGAGGTAAGCTAGTTTAGAAATTCAATGCTGCTACTTGTTATGTTTGGTGTTGTCCACTAATGCAAATAGTAACAATTATTACAGGGTTTAAAGTGAATATATACATTTGTTTGTCCTCTCTACCCTTGATTTCATCCAGTAATTGTTTGTTGAGTCATCAAAGTCGTCATTAATGTTTCAATGGCATGTCCCGAGTTCGTTATGGAAGGAACTTGTTACTCGAAACCTTTAAAAATCATGACTACCCCTCTCAGTTAGAAAAAATATAGAGAGGGACAGTCTGATGCAGTGAACAAGAAATATGTATTGAACTCTGTCATAATTGACTATAGGACTAACAATTCCTTGCAGCTACTGCCTAGGCAGGCAAGGTAGTTGAGGAAGAGTGGTTCGCTCAAATGGTCAACCACATACTTCTCTATCAACCATGAGGGCATATCTACAAATTGAGAACTTAATCTCTGCCTCTCTCAAGGATATCAGTGCCAAGTCAGCTTTAACAGCCACCAACTGGTAATTGCATTTCCCTTACCAACAACAGTTACTTCTCTCTGAACATTTTGTTCATTGTTGGTGTAGGTGCTTGTGATATCGGTGGGGTGTGATGGAGATTTGTAATTTTAGATGGGGAGTGTAATTTTAGTTATAATGTGTGTTGTTGAGGATGGAAGGGCTGGTAATAGAGCATGAGGATTAATAAGATGTGTTTTGTGATCATACACACACTGAGGAAGTAAAGGTCCTATAATAGCACCTTCTTTTTATGACTTGAATTTGATGGAATAGTGCCATGAGCTATAAGATCTGATAATCTGGCTAAACAAAGTCTGACTTGAGACCATAGAGGTTGGACATGTACTGATGTTCAGTAATCAAATATTTGTTGCTACCAGTGTATGTTTATATACTGACATGTCTGATCTTTTAAGTTGACTCAAATTCAATCATAAGTTTTTTCCACTTTAGTCCTACCAGGCAATATGACCATTCAAAAGAAAAATAACTTTTATAATTCTCTTGTAATTTTCTTGTTCAGGATAATAGGAAATATAATTTCCTACAACTGATAATGGTAACTTACAAATTAGCCTACGTTTAAAGTGTTCGTATATTGAATTAATTTTTTGAGACTGCTTTTTTTTTAAAAATTATGTTGGCATATTTTTTTTGCTGGCTTATTCTCTATCCCTCTTGAGGTAGATATTTTTCTAGTACAGTTGTCAGTCCATCTGCCACTTAGTAAATCTGAATTATCTCCCATTAAACACCAGATGAAAAAAATTCTACCTGGAGTTTTTATAAATTATGTTTGACAGAATTTTGAATAAATAGTGGACAGATTTTTCATGACATGAAATATGTTATGTATCCATTTCTGTCATGTTATTCATACTTGTTCTGTTTATGGCTTGCTTTTTGCATAGTGGTCTGGTATTGTTCCCAACAAGAAGGGTCATCTCTCATAATTTCGGGATTTTTACCAATTTACCTCTATCCCCAACACTCGGTCACTAAATTTACATTCTGTTACATTAGTCAGCCAGTTTATACACTTGCTATGAATACACAAGAAGAAATGTGCACACTATTAATGCCAGATAAGTCACCATTCCCTCCCCCAAAAGAATAGAAATTCAATTAAAAAATGAAACCGTATCATTTTTATGAGACTGTCAAGTTCCAGTAGAAAAAGAAAACTTTGAGTAAACCAACAGAATCTTTGGTGACAGTTCAAACAGATTACAAGTTACATTTGTTATCGATATTTGTTAAGCTTAACCCAATACAGGCCACAAGTGTGATGCACTTGATGAGGATTAAACTCATTACAGTAGTAATGGTTTGTGGAACTAGCTTGCTAACTATTTATCATTATTCTGAGGTGTCAATTCTCTGGATAAGTTGACCTTTCAGAATGAGGCAGCATTACTTCCATAAGAAGACCAAGTTCAAAAGGTCTAAATTGATAGCTATGACTTATCAGGGTAATACTAAATATTTTGAATTTCACTGTTGGAAATCATATCTGAATCCTTATTTCATAAACTGACATCGATTAGCTATTGGTATCACTCATATGCACATAACCATGTAGAAAATATGAAAGAATCATTTCCGTTTGATCGCTCTGAGATCAAAAGGCTAAGTTAATTACATTGATCTATCATGATTTTTTTTTTTTTTTTAAATGATTTTGACTTAGAAACACAATTTGGTAGAAACTTTTGTTGTACAAAATGATATTGTCTGGAAGTATCTAACAAGACTAACCTCATAAGATCAAACAAGAAAAGTAAGAAACTTTTACTGTCATTTGCGCTATGGAAATTTGACAACACACGTTAAATTGGCCGTCAGTATTTTAGAAAATGAACTATATCTAACTTTAATAAAATTAAAATGAATTTAGATAGATCAAAATTCCCATATATACTCCAAACCTCTGTATTGGCATTTTTGTTGATTCTTGAAGTCAGAGATTTTTTTTGTTTTAAAATTTACTAATAGACCGGCTTATATTGGCAATTGTTTTCAAGATAGCTTTATTTCCTAAACATTTTGAACACATAGAGAAACAGGCCTGCGCATTTTCTCCAATGGCAAAATAACAGTAAAAATTGAACTGAAGTTTGACATGTGCATGTTCTTTGACATCAGGTGTGAAAAAGACTTTTTGACATCTTGTTGAAGTGTTATTAGAAAAAAACAAACCCTGCCATAACAAATCTTTTTTTTTTTGCCTTGATATGATTATTAATGCCATAAAACAAACGATTGAATTTTGGTGCTGGGGGTTCTGTACAGAAGTACTTTTGAAATGCTCTCAAATTTGGCCTATGATTTTTTTTTTTTTTTTGCCATTTATATGTAAGTAAAGATTTGAGATGAATAAGGAATAAATTTATGAATAGCTCTTATTCTATAGCATTCATTTTAAAACTTTGGCTGATCTGATGGAAAGTCAAAGAACACCTCAAGCGGAATAATGATTTTGAAAAAAAAAAAAAAAGATATTTGTCTGAAATCCTGGGGGAATGACAACTACTACTCAGAACTTCAGATCATATTTATATCTTGGGAATATTTTCTTATAAGTATGGAAAACCATAATTCTGTGCATGTGTATCAATAAACCTTGTTCATATGTGCGAGTTTTGTATGCGTGTTCACCTATGAGTTTTTTTTCTGTGTCAAACTGTGTTCACTAGTCATTTATGTGCACATTTGCCAGTTAAATTCTGTGTGCACATTATATATATCACATAAGTCTTGGATACATACTTTATATACACATGGATATAATCTATACAAATTAGATTTTAGTATGCATATTATTCATGGCTAATTGACACAGAAGAAGACAAAATGTTGAATTTATAATGTGATAGATCTTGTTTGGTTTTGTCTAAACGTGTGCTTATTTGCTGCTAAAATTTCAGTTACCTTTTATTCCTGGCTATGGTAAATATTTGATAAAAGGTTGTAATTGTGTTAGCCACTCGTTTATTAGTACCATCTTTGGCAAGTCAACAAGTGGACCAATTGGCATTGATTCAGTAGTTGTGTACATCCTCAGAAGAGATAATTAAATTTTTGCACTCCATACCAAATTGACAAAAGTTAGTTCAATATTTTGGTACAAGAAAGTATTTATGCTAATGTGCAGTTTTTAATTGTGCTTTGACATGATGAACTAACCACTACAAGAAATATTTCAACTTTTTATGAGAATGTAAGAGGTCCAATTCTTGATGAAATAATCAATTGCATGTTTTATTCACCCTATACTTTTATTCTTAACTATTTGGTAGCCTATGAAATATATCTTGTTTTTGAAAAGTTGTGGTTCTTATAATTTTTCTACATTACATCACCTATTCATTATACATCTTGGGCTTTTATTGTTTGTTTGTTTGTTTGTATTTTTTTGGTTTATTTATTTGTGTGTGTCTGTGGATTCTAATAGTTGGTGATGGTGATATTGGAAAACACAGCACCTCTAAAATATATCTATGGGTATTTTTATAATATAACGAACACTAATTTGTTTTTTTTATTTTGCCACAATCTCTCTATAGTTGCAGCATTATAGAATATTTAGGCTACATTTTTCCCTCAAATGTTTCATGAAATATGACATCTTCCCTTGATAATTTTGAACTAATCCCTATGAATTATACAGCATGGGATACTGGACTACAGCACTTGATCATAGCCAGAAGAGAAATAGAGTGATTGGAATATTTTTTAGGGGATTCATGAATTATAGGGACAAATATCCTCGTATGGTAACAGTTTGATTTTCCTCTGTATATTGCATCTGATAATGTTTGAGTAATCCAGTGTGTTATTGTATGAAATTTAGATTCATCCTGTCTCACACACCCATTTTCACTCTGTGTATGGTTACAGCAGAAAGAATAATCAACCGTTAAAAATCAAACCAAGCATTATGCATGTTTGTACAAGTATATATATAATTTTCACATTTAATTTTGTATTAGTTTGAAGTTCAGATGCTTTAGTCTGAATTGTTCTAGTTGAGCTGACAAGACTGGACAGCACTCTAATTACTGGATGCAACATAATCCGGAGGATGACTTCTGCTTAAATGTGATGAAAATAATGAAGATGAGGATGCCAGTGTGAATATCTGAATAATTCATAAGTAATAACAAAGCTTCATTTCATGATTTGAGACCACTTTTTGTATTGTTTACTTCAAGTTGTATTTAGTACACCATATCATAATAGATGTTAAATGCACACTCATCAGCTGATAATTTGATCAGTATTTGCCAAAATATCCAATCAAGACTCACATGAGCCTGCTCAGTGGCTAAGGTAGTTGCTCATTTCCTACTAATACCACTGGACAACATTGTAGCCTAATCTAGAGTCAAGATTCTATGTGCTGAGTTAGCTTGGCCAACAAGCCCTCTGCCCAACTCAAACACTGGTTCAGACTAAGTTTAGTCGATATCTATAAATATTAACTACTTTCAGTTTATAGGTATAAAGATTAGTTAAAAACTAAGCTAATTGTAGTCAATAACTATAAACATTCAAAGGTATTAGGATGAAAAACTTTTGAATGAATGTTGCCTATCTCTAACAGTTCTAGAACCATTTTTAATGAATTGCATTTTTTTCTTTTTTGCATGGTCAATACAAGGGGATGCTGATTTCTTTGACAACTAAAAAACATAATACATCCATCAGTATTGTGAGAATAAGAGTAAAATTCCATACTTATGAAAACCTTTCAAAAATATGTAGGTACATGCAGAATTATACTGCATATTCATAACATCTTATGAATGCACATGTACTTAGTGCTGACTTGGCTGTATTTTGTGTGATCTATAAGCTAAGATAAAAATTCTACCCCATCCACCTGCCAAACATCGATATAACAGGCTCTAAGACTATATCCTAGAAAAAACATCTCCTATATGCCTTCATCCATGTTCCTGTATATAAAGAATTGCTGAAAGTGATTGAAACTTGGGATCATCATGACGGGACATGAAAATTGGAAAAAAAATCACCAATTATAAAACTTCATCTCTTATTTGATTTTTGTGTATCTATGACAACTAACACACTATAAAAGGCCTGGCATGTATTGTACTATACATTGTAACACACTCAAGGAAGGTCAGTCAACATTTGGATCAAAACACTGTCAAGAGCAACACAGATACTAGACTAAAAAAAAGTCTGGAAGAATGGAAATGCTTGAGTTCAAAACATCAGACAAAATGCATTGTATTTTCCTTCATCAACTACCTATTCTTAAACATGTTTCTGATCAAGTTTTCCTCCCAAAATGTTGAAGATGATCTTGAGTGCTAGTTTAATCGGTGATGTTTTACTATACTGATGTTATATTGTTATCTTGTGCCGAATCAGGAAAAGTTTGTTTGTCATGAAAACTATTTTTAGTTCTCCAAATCTTTTCATCTCAACTGCTGTGCTCTGCTACTAAACCAGGTATTGGCATCAAAGGTAGTTGGAAGAAGTGTCCTGAAGCAAAAATTCGGATACCTGATAAAAAGAGATCAAGACAATTTATTTCCTAGCGAATCTGCTCTAGTTACTTACATGAGTGCTTTGCACTAACTTTTCTATCCAAGAAAATGCATTGCCATTCTTCGAGAAATTCTCTCCGACACTATTTACCAATATAGTAAATCAATGCACGCAAAGCCAGTTTTTATGTTCATTTTTTATATATATATATATATATATATATATATATATATATATGTATGTATGTATGTATGTATATATATATATATATATATATATATATATATATATATATATATATATGTATATGTATATGTATTAGCTGAAGCCTGCCCTATTCAACAGGATAATATTTTTTTATATTATTTTTGAAGGGAAAATGTCTTTGACCCATTTATTTTTCAACTCACTTCTCTTCATTCCATCCTTTTCTACCCAATTGAGTCTT